>JADAXU010000057.1:18517500-18935498 GCA_018340775.1 Taxus wallichiana var. yunnanensis
CTGAGTATTGGTACAGGATGAATGACCTCATCTACCTTGGGGTAGGCTTCACCATGTCTCCTTTACGTGATGCACCTGCTAGGCCAAAGCACTTGCCAAATGGCAAAGGGAAAGAAAAATAAGGAGAATCAAGCACTGCTCAGGAGTAATCTCCCGAGAGTCCTCCTTTTGCCACCCAGGAGCAGGTAGTAAGCCTAGTCTCCCTAGAAAAAGAAGTAATGATAAGTGTTCTAATGGGCACATTGATTGAGGATGTTGTCATTGCTTGTAACTATTAAATTTCCCATTGTCCCATCTTTTGATCCTCCTTCCCCTCCTCACGCCACTCCTTTGGTTGTGTCTTCTCCCCGTCTTCTCTTGTTCCCCCTTCCTCTTCCTCCATCTTCTCTTCCTCGCGGAGCTGTCCCCCAAACATTTCTCCTCTAATCTCTTAGATCCCTTCCTCCCCTACGGTGACTCCTACCCCTATGAGCATTGGAGATTCGACTTCTTTATCAATACCACCGCCAAGCGTCTTGACACATTTCCCGAGTTCACTATAGCCACTCCTTCCGCCTCCGTTCCCTCTTCTCCCTCTAGTCCCACTCTCTTAAGTCCGTAATGGATCTCTAAGCACTGAGCCAAAGCATAAGAGGAAATTCCCCATTGCACCTATGGACTTCTCCGTCATCCCATCAAAAGGAGCTAAGAAGCAAAATCTGATAACCTGCTTCTCTCATAGTGCTTCAGGTGAAAGGGTTATGGAGATCGCATACCCTGATCCCACTAAGGATAAAAGGATCTATCTCCTACAGAATATACAGTGACATAGGTCACGATGGGAACATCCTCTAAAACCTATAGGGAGAGGCCTTATCTGCGGTGGATGCCCTTTGCAAGAAACTTCAAGAAGCAAAGGAAGAGAAGAGGATACTGAAAGAAAAAAACAGACATCTCCTCTAAGCCCTGCAGAAAATGGGTAGTGTACCTCCTACAACTGCCACTGAAACTCCTGAGGCCCTTAGCTAGGAAAAGATAAATGAGTACACCAAGATTGGTGAACAAGGTATGGTAGTATCCACCTGGAGAGACCAGATCCTCAAGGATAGTGAGGAAGTAATCATAAATTTCACAAGCCACTTTCGACATGGAATCCATCAACAACCTTTTCGGCTTGCCGTGACTTTTAGGTTACCCGACGGAGGTAGGCAATGAATACTTCAAGCTCTCGAGAAAGACTCGAGAGATGAATGGGAGACTTTTGAGGTCATCGATCACACCAAGGGTCCCACCCAAGATCAACTTCAACCGATGATTAGAAAATTCATGGAGTATCGGGCTCAATTTCACATTTCCTCTCCGAAAGGTAAGCGGGATACTCCTTTCCAGCCGAGAGAGATGACGAATGAATAGGCTCCTTCCTCCCGGGCTTTCTTCCCTTTTTTATAAAATATTTAAAAGTTTGTTGGCACAAATGATGACATCATCCATCAAATTGCCCAAAGTCAACAATTGACTTTTAGATATTTTTAAATATTTTGTAATTAGTTGTTGGTTTCTTTTTGCCTTCTTTCTCCTCCTCTTTCTATATATACTTGGATATTGTTGTATTCAAGTGTGGGCATTTTTTAGATGAAAAATAGAAGTGAGAAGAAAAGGCTTTGTACTTTTGTAATGAAGAAGAAAATATTAATACAAATATTAAGACTTTGTGTCTTTGAATACATGTGTTATATACATTAGATCTTTCTTACATCAGATTTGTGAGTTTATTCTATCATATTTATCTCTAATTTTTGTCATTTACTCATCAGTATTGCTTTGTTCGTTTTATGCAAGTAGGTTCGGCTCTGTTTACTACTAGCCCAAAACATAAACCTCTCGACCTTTCGCTTTGGAATTCATTTATTTTCTCCCTTCGATCTTTTCTATCTCCTCTCCTCCCTTCGTTCTTTTTTGCTCACAAACTAGAAATACCCCAACCGGGACGAGATCCCAAACCCCGAAGGTAGAATACTATATGACTTGCATAGATTCTTGCTTTGGTAGAATAGCAATAAACCCGTTTGGTTTGTTGTCTCAAAGAGGGGCTATGCCCTACACACTGTTGGCTCATTTATCCATAGATCTGCCCTCCCGACAGATTTTCAAACCAACAGTTTTTGGTGACTCTACTGGGAATCGAACCAGATCTATGTGAGTGTTGTGTCAGTTAAAATACACTAACATGTTGTTAAAGTAACTATGAAAATTGATAAAACTGCAAAATATCACTACCTATTTGCAAATCCTAACTTTTTGCTTAAAATCCAAAATGTTTGCAAAAGTGATCCAAACCAAAAATTTTCTTTAGAGATCCATAGATCTGGGCCAGTTAGAGATGTTTAGTTCACCGAGTTTTTACAAAAACCCATATATTTCGTAGATTTGAGATTCGACAATTTTACAAAAATTTCAAACCCTTGCAAAAAGACAACTCTAAGATCAAAAATCAGCTTACTAAGTTAACCATAATTTTATCCTTATTGATCTTTGTCATTAAATTGTGATCGGTTTTCAAAAAAGGAATAAAATTAAATATTTAGAAAAGTAAATGCTACTGATTTTTGTTAGAAAAATTAAAAAATCAGCACGCATAACCAAAAAGAGTTTTTGAATCTGCTCTAAAAACATTATAGATCTAAAAGGTGCACTAGCAAGTGAACCATTTACCCAGTAGAGAAGAGCTCATGGAGAATTTGATCCTATTTTTGATCTACTTCAAAGGAAAAACTTCAATATTACACCAAAGCATGCTTCCCATTGCTAAGTTCAGCTAATCGGTTAGCAAAAGTGTCTCACCTCCACGAAGGAACCATTTTTGCAAGGATCTTCCACATCCCTTTGCGGTGCTTTGTTGCTTTCAAGCCAGAACCACGCTTCCGGCTTACGTCCTTTTTCCATATTTTCAAATGGTAGTACCATGGGGAAATGCTATGGGCCCTCCTACGTTACCACATCCTGTTCACACACTCCCTCATGGAAACCAAAAGAATTTCTCAAGATTTGATGGGAGCGGAAACTAAATCACAGATTCACATATATCTATATTCATTATGTCATGCAACATCCTAGATGTGACCCATGAAGATGTATCCATGTGCCTCTTTCTAGAGACCTTGCAAGGACCCGCAGCAGAGTGGTTCCAACATTTGCCGGCCGGATCTATCATTAGTTGGGCCACATTACGAACTACATTTGAAGACAGGTATAAGCCTTCAGAAGACATGTTTGCATTATTGTCAAAGATCACTCACCTGAAGAAGGAAGTCAATGAAACCATGCATGATTTTATCACTCATTTTAATTCACTAATTAACCATGTGCCGCCTGCCATGCTGCCCACACCAGAAAATCAGAAGTGTTTCTTTGTGAATGCCATGAGCTCAAGAGTAAGTTTCTTACTCTTACAAGAACAAATCACCACTTTGGTTCTAGCTCAAGCTGCAGACCATTTGGATAGAGGACAACTTGCTTATATCTGGTGAGTTAAAATGAGAGTTGTCCAAGCCTAAAGCTTCAACTCCTTCTCAAGCCACTTCATCAGATCAGAATTCCAGAAGATGGTGAATGACTTGCTCGCATTGAAGAAGTAATTAGCTCAAGATTCTCCTAACACTTCATACCTGGGATATCCCACAGAGAAATTTCACTCCCAACAATGCCCCACAAAGGCCACGTTTGCCTACAACTACTCCACGGTTGGCACTTGAGGCCCCTCCGATCAATGCCCTAGTTGAGGTAGAAGAAGAGGAGCAAAATTATGAAGAACCTTCATCCCTAGGTGGAGATGATCAAGATGTCGGTGCACCGACTAGCGACTCTACAATCGGATATATGGAATTTGAAGATGAGGAATCTGATGAAGAAGAGGGTACCCAAGGGTATGCAAGCAGAAAATCATATGCTATTTTCACCGCTCTCAAGGAAAAGAAGAAGAAGTTTCTGCCAGGATACAAAAAGAGAAGGTTGTGTCAAACACACCTCCAACCATTGCTAAAAGAGGTAATCCTCTTCCTGCTCAACCTCCTATTAAGTCTTTTACAAAAAAATATTTTCCTCCCATCTCTCCTCCAAATCAGCCTTCTTCTATTCCCATAAAGACCAGTAACCCTACCCTACCATCGCAAAGTGAAGGACTCATTCCTTCATCAATGCAACCCTTGGTCGCATTCGATATAATCGATCATGCTAAAAAACCAAGATTCAAATGTCTAAAGCCGAATATCTTCAGTCTAATCCTGAGCAGCTTGTAAGATTGATCGAATATATCCAAAGCCAAGCTGTCGTACCTTCATGCCTCCCCTAAAGGAATCCTTTCCACTCCTCCTGCATCTCGCATAAATGTTGCCTTGACTTCCACGTCAGGAAAAATCGAACGTTTTTATCTCTCCCTCCTAATCAACGGGCACAAGCTAAGTAACTGCATAATTGATTCCGGGGCTTTTGATAATGTCATGCCGGCAAAAGTCACCCATGCTTTGGGCCTCACTCTTACCAAGCCTTTCGGAAAGTGTTACTCCATGGAAACCAAATAGGTTCCGTTGATTGGTCAGATCAAACACACGTAGTTCGCCTTTGCGGCATTCCCAGAGAAAAGAGTAAAAATTAGCATCCTCATTGTTGATATTCCATTGGCATATGGAATTCTACTAGGAAGAATCTTTTGCAGAGAGGTTGGTGGAGAGATCCATATGGACTGGTCCAAGGCTAGAATCCCTGTCAAAGGTGTAATGCAAACATTGGAGCCTGAATCGCAAAAGAAGTACCTAGTCACTAATTCTGACGACCCTAAAGCCCAAATTCTCTTTGAATCATCAGGGATGGGGAACTACTTCTTATCTACTGAGTCTAATAAAATGGACGTTTTCATCCAGGAAGAGGACCTTAACAAGGTTTGGATGGCGATTGTGTAATGAGCAGATGCGGTCTTCAAGCTGTGTTGATATCTCCCAAGAGGATATTTTTCCTCTCTCTTTCAAGTTGCAGTTTTTCAATACAAATAATACTGCTGAGTATGAATCTTTGCTACTTGGTATGCAAGCTGCAAAATAAAGGGGAATAAAGAACCTAAAAGTACAAGGTGATTCTCGAGCTATTCATAAATAAAGTGAAAATAATATACCAAGTAAAGAATGAAAGGCTCTAGACATTACCGCAACGCAGTATGGGACAACATTGAGGAATTTGATGCCTTCTCAATAAAAGTCATTCCAAGAGCTCAGAACGACATGGACGATTCACTGACCATCTCGGCATCTCTCATGCTCCCTCACCTAGGGTTGAAGATAGACACATATACCATTGAGGTAGTCTTCCACCCAAGCATGCCAGATAATTCTCAAGATCGATTGTGTATTCAACGATGACAATCAGCTTATTGTCTTTCTAGAGAAAGCAGAAAATTTCAGTGAGCTTCATTTTGAAGGATCTACTTCTACGTGTCGTGAATCTGTCACTGATCAAGAAAATGAATCAAAAGGAAGTGATGGCATATGTCAGCTCAAGGGAAATAAAATCCCAAAAGGTTTAGTCTCGCTAGAACGATTGTTTGACAAACATGATTATTTTTTCAAGAAGAAGTGCCAAGATGACCCTAACTCCTCTTCAAAAACCAAACCGGTCAACTTGGGTACTATGGAACACCCGCAGTTTGTGAACATCGGGAAATGTTGTACACCGAAGAAAAAAATAAGTTTGTCAAATTCTTTGAAGAAATATATGTACATATTGGCATGGTCTTATGCCAATCTAAAGTCTTTCAAGCCAAAGGACGTTTAGCATGACATCCCGTTGAAAGAAGATGTCAAACCTTTTCACGTAAATGAAGCACTACAATCCCAAAATCTTGGGTACCATTCTGTGGAAATACAAAAGATGCTAGATGAAAGGATCATTTTTCCTATCCATCACAATACCTGGGTTGCAAACATCATGCCAGTTCGAAAGAAGAATGGTGAGACACGCATATGTGTATATTTTCACAATATGAATCGGGCGTCTTTGAAGGACAATTACTGCTGCCCATAATGGATCAGTCTTGTAGGCGGTGACCGGTTCAAAAATTTTGTCCATGCTTGATGGTTTTTCAGGCTATAATCAGATTGAAGTCTCACCTGAAGACCGATTCAAAATAGCATTCACTACTCCCTGGGGCACATTCGCCTATCGCAGGATGCCTTTTATCTTGACCAATACCGTGCCATCTTTCAATGAGAAATGGACTTCACGTTTAAAGGTATGATGGGAAAGGCCATCGTGGTTTATTTAGATTACTTAACTGTGTTCTCTAAATAGTTAAGTGATCATTGTGATCATTTGGAGCAAGTATTGATTAGATGCCAAGAACACGGGATTTCCCTAAATCCAAAAAATTCTATTTTTGGGGTCACTGAAGGAAAGTTGCTGGGACACGTTGTCAGCAAGGAAGGGACAAAGATAGATGTCGAAAGGGTTAAGGCTATTCAGAGATTTACCTTACCTACAAGCAAAATTGGCGTTCACTCCTTCGGAAAGGTGAATTTTCTCAAACGCTTTGTTCCCAACTTTGTTGAAAAGACTTGCCACATATCAAATATGATGAAAGGGTTGCAAACTTTCCAATGGAGTGAAGAAGGAAAGATGTCATTCAAGGATATAAAAGCCTCTGTCACCCATGCACCCGTCTGGTATGTCCCGACTTCTCCAAGGATTTTATCATGTATAGTTATGCATCTGAGCATACTGTATCAGCCATCTTAATGCAAAAGAACTCTGAGGAGGTTGAATCTCCAATCACGTTCATGAACTCTCCTCTCAATCCTCATGAATTAAAGATGTCTCAGTTAGAAAAGCATGCCTTCACTATTGTCAAGGCAGTCAAGAACTTTTGGTATTACATCCTGAACTCTCATATAGTAGTGTTGGTCCCTGACATGGCAGTCAAGTCAATCTTAACTCAACAAGAGTTAGGAAGCTTACGAGGGAATTGGATCGCAAAGGTCCAAGAATATGATCTAGACATAAAACCAACCAAGCTAGTAAGAGACAAGGGCCTATGTCAGCTTATGGCTGAAAACAAAGATTCAGAGGCCCCTGAAGAAAAAGATGATTGCATCGATGGAAAGTAAGGCCAGCTAGAGAAAGTTGATTCTCTGCCTATGGTTCTATTTGTTGTGACAAACAATGAGTGGTATTCCGATATCACTTTCTTTCTCACTTACGATGAGTGCCCAGCTCATCTAACTTCAAAGGAGAATTGCACCGTAAAGCTCGGGGCAGCCGAAATGTCATATGAAATGATGGTTTATACAAATGTGGTATTGATGGCATTTTCTTGCGATGTGTTGACAAACCGCAAGTAGATCAAATTACTAGAAATTTTTCATGACCCAACCTGTGGTGGTCACTTTTCCTCTTCCATCACAAAGACACAAGATCATCTGGACTGGTACTATTGGCTGCACTATTTTAGGATATGACCACGGGTAGTAAAATGCGAGCTCTACCAACGGTTTGTTGACAAACCAAAATTGGCTGCTTTTCCCCTTAGGACGGTCATCATTGACGAACCATTCAGGCAATGGGGAATCAAATTTATCAGAGCACTACATTCCCAATCAAGCGTTGGACATAGTTATGTCCTAACAGCAACAGATTACTTCACCAAATGGGTGGAAGCCATACCTGTTAAGAATGCCACCTCTGAAATTGTTTGCAACTTCATCAAAGAAAGTATCATTGTAAGATTTGGCATCCCACACAAGATCGTTGCTGATAATGCTTCCAACTTCTCCTCATGGGAAGTTATTGGTTTTTGCTATGAATACGGGATAACCTTGGCCCACACCTCGGATTACTACCCCAATGAAATGGTCAAAGCGAGAATCCAAGTAATAAGAATTAGTGACCACCATACGAAAGCTAGTCAATGAGAACCAATGGTCGTGGTACAAGTCATTATATGATGCTTTGTGGGCGATCAGTATTACTCCAAAGAAATCTCTCGATATGTCACCTTTTCAAGTATTATATGGAATCGACGTTGAGCTTTCCATTTCTATGGAAATTCCTACCCTGCACTTAGCACGAGCGATAGAAAATGAGACTTTCCAAAATTCTCTTAAAAAGAGGGTCATGTATCTAATAGAGCTTGAAGAAAAGAGAGTAAGGGTGGTCGATAGGATCACCGAACATCAGAATTGAGTCAAGAGACTATTTGATAAAAAGGCTTAGCAGAGGGATTTCCAAGTGGGAGATCTCGTCCTTTCGTGGGACAAGCAAAGAGATCCAAAGGGCATGCATGAGAAAATTTGATTCTCTATGGAGAGGGCCTTTCAAGATCAAGCAACTCAACAAAGAGAATAGCTTCTATCTCTCGTATCTAGACAGAATTGAGCTTCCGCTTCCCTATAGCAGGCAATATCTCAAAATATTTAGGAAGTAGAGCTTGCTCTCTTCTTTGTCTGATTAGCTTTAGTTATGTGTTTTCTTTTTTGTGTGTTTGCTTTTTTTTGGTGGTGTGTTTTCCTTTTTGTCATTGCCCTTATTTTTGACTCTGTAACCCAATGGATAGGCACATGTAGATCTGGGATTCTCTACCCTTAAGCTTCACTTAAAGATAGTCCCCAGAAAGAGCCAGTTGTTATCTGTAAAATTGACAAGGGAAATTTTGTAGGTAACCATACCAAAATTTTGTTTTGGTTCCTTTTGAGGTCCCTTAGTATTCGGAATGGCATAAAATCCCTTTCCGGAGAATCTAGTTTTTCGAACTTAGTCATTTGGTCCTTTTTTGGTTGGGCATGATTTTATTCATGCAACAACAAATGAATTTTTGCCCCCTTCTTTCCTTTGGTGCATCCTTTGGAGTGTTGACATTCCAAATGTTGTGCCTTCCCATGATGCACCTTTCAAGCTGTGCCAAGGTGCATGCACCATCTTGTCAACATTAAAATTTTTGTGCCCCTGAATGGTGCGCCAAAGCACTAAAAAAGTAATGTCGACAGTCTCAAATCCGTGCCAAGGGTACAAATATTTTCTTGTTGGCATCCATCTGAGTGCGCCTTACAAAAAGTGGGTGGCACATTTATTACGCCTTTTGCTATAAATAGGCACATCCAACCTATCATTTTCACGATTGAAAAAATGTGAAAAGCTAAAATCCTTTGCACTGTCAATGCTCTTGTCATTCCCGTTTCGCTTTACGTCGTATTTGTGGACCCCACATCATTTGTTCCATTCTATATATTCCTAGTAAGTGGTCCTTGCTCTTCTTGTTTTGATTGTTTGTGGGATTTTTGTATTGTTTTTAGAGGTTGTTGTTAAAAACAAAGAAATAAAACCTAAGAAATAAAACACAACCTCTAGCCCATTTTGCAATCAACTCTCCCCCAAACCGGTTTTACCCTCCTTCCAAATCTGTTGGCCTGAAGGGCTTTTGTCTCATAAATGAATCCAGAATCCTCTTTGCTCTTTTCCTCTCACTGTCAAAATCTATGTTGCAAGAGGTAAAAGATAATGAACCTGTCCAAAAGAGAAAAAATCTATAAGTTATCAAAGTCCTTAACCATATATTTTTCATTTGGCGCAAAACCATCCTTTGTTGTACAAAACATAGTCACGCCATTAGGCGCATTGTCCCTACCTACAGCATGTATCCTCCCCATGCCCTATAAAAATTTCAAAACCCTAATGCAGGCGTAAGTGAAAATCTAGCTACACCAACATTTATGTCATGCAGACTCTCCCTGTGTTGTGCCAAAGCTAAGAACTAGCGCATCTTAACTCAGTGATACACCATTTAAACCTACACCCCTTTGGCACACCAAAACTATTTGTAACATGTTCAATATCTCGTGCCATTGGCACATCCGCGCCCTCTGCAACACGTAATTCTCGCACCCCATTTAAAATCCTTCATATGGTGTAGGCATTGATTCTTTGACACCAACACTGAATGTTGTGTGTAGTATTTCTGCGCCCTACGCCCTTTTGCACTATTTTCTTCCATGCAACACTCTCCAGAAGTGCGCCCTACTTTTCTAACCCTGCAGTCTAAAATAGAATTGTGCCTTGTGCCTAGAGGCTTGTAAATTCATAATTTTCCTTATTGTAAAGCTTTGATGGATGATTTAATAGCTAACATAGCTCTTATGTGGTGGACTTCCCTGCTTCTTCTTGCAGATCAGCAACTGAACTCAGATTTGCACATGTCTTCATCAAGTAAGAGGCCAACCAAGTCAAAGGGTAAGGCCAAACTCATAGAAGAAGAAATGAAGTACAAATACCAAAGGGTCAGGATGCCCGAGTCCCTTGCAGAGTGTGACTTAGACATCAGGGACTCAGAACTTGGCCACATTGATATGAAGGACTTGGGCCGAGAACCGTAAAGGTCATAGGCGATCTGTGGATGGAAAAATTGGTTGGAAGTGGTTTGAAAATGTTGGGGGAATTCCCATGAGCGCAGATAAACTAATGAGTTTATGATGGTGGTGGCCTGCTGCTATAATAAGTACACAAGGTTTGTCGAGAATGAAAAGGGCAAGGTTATAATCAACCTCACTTCCCGGCACTTTGAAATCATGTTAGGTATCCCCACCACCGACACTTTATGGCAATAAGCCAAGAAGACTACATAAAAGCATGGGATGAGAATGAGGACAAATGCATGCAGCTCATGAATGAAGTGTACCTGAAGAACAAGAAGGTGATAACCAGGTGGCTGCAGGTTATTCATCACAAAGAACTTCTCGAGGAGTTGAGTGACACCATAACCTTCCTAAGTAGGGTATTTGGGCTTCCTGATGCCCATTACTTCCACAAATGGATGCTCAGATATTTGGAAACAATGAGCAAAAACGTTCCCAATCAACGTTTTGAATGGGCGGAGATCATCAGCAGCACTATCTCTCGAGCAACTTCAACAATTTTAGACAACGGGAGGTTCTACATGAACTCCTACGTAGTTTACACTACTGCCTTAGAAAGAGACTACCCAACGCTAAGTCGATGCGGGGTATGGCCCCAAGTAAAAATATATGAGTATTATCCAGAGTTGAGACTGGAAAACAACATCCCACAGTTCAGTAAGATCAACGATGCCTTCTTCTATGGCATCATCTGCCTCTTGAGGCCCAATATGACTCATGGTCAGATGACCAAGAGCATGGTGACTGCCACAGAGAAGTGGGAGCGTTATTTACGTAATTCCCCACTTTCACCTATCTCAGGGCCACCAACTTCTTAGGGGAGCCCACCAAGCTACCAAGGTATGTGGGGCCTAAGCTGATCTATTGGAGCTGTCCAGGTAGCTTATCACATATCACAAGAAGTTCCTGAAAAGAAAGAAGGGTGGAACTCCTTTCCCCCTCACAGTGGGAAAATACACCTGCACTTCTCACACCAAATCCCGGAAATGTTTGCAGGAGCTGGAATTGCTCAACTTGAAACACAATTTCCTGGCAAGGCCGACCTTTGATCCTCGCAATTACCTTCCAAGGGAAAAGCTTGATCTAATTCACATCCCACAAATCGAAGATGTCTATATCAATCTGTATCACGAGGTCAAGCTCAGGAGAAAGGATCACTCCCACCTAGCCCTAGCAGAGATCATCCAGTATGGTGTGGCCATTGTCTCAAAAGGTTTCCAAATGACTGATCAAGAAGTTGATCAAGTCTATCTAGATATAAACGGGGACAATTGGCCATTTTTTGAGATTGATAGAACAAAGGCACCTCAAACTATTGAGGAAAGGGTTAAAGGCACTCTATAGTGCATGAGCATTAGTGCAGGATGAACGGCCTCATCTACCTTGGGGTAGACTTCACCATGTCTCCTTTGGGTGATGCACCTGCTAGGCTAAAGCACTTGCCAAAGGGAAAAGGGAAAGACAAAGAAGGAGAATCAAGCACTGCTCAAGAGTAATCTCTCGAGAGTCCTCCTTTCACCACCTAGGAGCAAGTAGTAAGCCTGGTCTCCCCAAAAAAGAAGCAATGGTAAGTTTTCCAATGAGCACATCCACTCAGGATTTTGCCATTGCTATAACTATTGAGGTTCCCACCATCCCATCTTCTACTCCTCCTTCCCCTCCTCGCGTCACTCAAGCAACCACTCCTTTGGTTGTGTCTTCTCCCCGTCTTCTATTGTTCCCCCTTCATCTTCCTCCATCTTATCTTCCCTCGTGGAGCTATCCCAGAAACATTTCTTCTCTCATATCTCAGATCCCTTCCTCCCCTACAAGTGACTCCTACCCCTATGAGAATTGAAGATTCGGCTTCTTTATCAATGTCACCGCCAAGCGTCTCGACACATTTCCCCAAGTTCACTGTAGCCACTCCTTCTTCTACCTCCATTCCCTCTTCTCCCTCTGGTCCCACTCCCTTAAGTTCAAAATGGATCTATAAGCACCTAAGCCAGCATAAGAGGAAAGTCCCCATTGCACCTATGGACTTCTCTATCATCCCAACAAAAGGAGCTAAGAAGCAAAAGCCGATAACCCGCTTCTCTCAGAGTGCTTCAAGTGAAAGGGTTATGGAGATCGCATACCCTGATCCCACAAAGGATAAAAAGGATATGTCTCCTATAGATTATACATCGACACAGTCGGGATGGGAACATCCTCGAAAGCATACAGGAGAGGCCTTATCTCGTGGTGGATGCCCTTTGCAAGAAACTTCAAGAAGCAAACGAAGAGAAGAGGATATTGAAAGAACAAAATAGACATCTCCTCCAAGCCCTTCAAAAATGGGAAGTGCACCTCCTACAATTGCCACTGAAACTCCTGAGGCCCTTAGCCAAGAAAAGATAAATGAGTATGCCAAGATTGGTGAACAAGGTATGGTAGTATCCACTGGAGAGACCAGATCCTCAAGGATAGTGAGGAAGTAATCGTAAAGTTCACAGAGCTATATCAAAATATTGATCAAGCTAACAAGGAACTCCAGGTGATTGCGGGGCCTATCTCCGAAGAGTTGGACCATGCTAGGTTACAACATGAGACATTCCAAAAGATGCTCAACTACCCGGTTGATGACTTAGTGAAATTCGGTGTCTTCGATCACCCAAGAGCACCCAACAAAGTCCTTACTGCTTTGGACTATCGGGTTGATCAGATGGAATTTGTCTTGGAGAAAATTGACAAAATCAAGGAGGAAGCCTTGGATGCAATGCATCAAATGGAGCAGATTGTCCTAAGGATGTCTCCAAGCTTACTCACCCCATCATACGCCTTGAGGAAGGTAGATGACACTATTCAGCTCTTCAAGGAGATCATGTCACAAGGATTAGGGTCAAAAGCCACTTTCAACACGGAATCCATCAACAACCTTCTGGCTTGCCGTGAATTTGTGGGTTACCTGATGGAGGCAGGTAATGAATAATTCAAGCTCCCAGAAAGACTCAAAGATGAACGGGAGACTTGCGAGGTCATCGGCGATCACACCAAGGGTCCCACCCAGGATCAACTTCAACCGATGATTAGCAAATTCATGGAGTATTGGGCTCAATTTCACATTTCCTCTCCTAAGCAGAAGCAGGATACTCCTTTCCAACCGAGAGACGATGACGACAAATAGGATCCTTCCTCCTAGGATTTCTTCCTTTTTGTAAAATATTTAAAAGTTTGTTGGCACAAATGATGACATCATCCATGTTGCACCATGGGATGTTGTCATCCACCAAATTACCCAAAGTCAATAGTTGAATTTTAGATATTTTGTAAATATTTTGTAATTAGTTGTTGGTTTCTTTTTGCCTTCTTTCTCCTCCTCCTTCTATATATACTTGGATATTGTTGTATTCAAGTGTGGGCATTTTTTAGATGAAAAATAGAAGTGAGAAGAAAAGGATTTATACTTTTTGTAACAGAAGAAAACATTAATACAAATATTAAGACTTTATGTTGAATACATGTATTATATACATCAGATCTTTCTTACGTCAGATTTGTGTGTTTATTCTGTCAGATCTATCTCTACTTTTTTGTCATTTGCTCATCAGTATTGCTTTGTTCATTTATGCAAGTAGGTTTGGCTTTGTTTACTACCAGCCCAAAACATAAACCCTCTGACCTTTCTACTTTGGAATTCATTTCTTTTCTATCTCCTCTCCTCCCTTCGTTCTTTTCTGCTCACAGTCAGAAATACCCCAACTGGGATGAGATCCCAAACCCCTGAAGGTAGAATATTGTAGGACTTGTGCAGATTCCTATTGTAGAATAGCAATAAACCAGTTTTGCTTTGCTATCTCAAAGAGGGGCTATGCCCTGCACACTGTTGGCTCGTCTATCCATAGATCTACCCTCCCGATAGATTTTCGGACCAACCTTGTCTCATCTTCCTCCTTTCCTCCTTCCTCTTCATCCTTCATATCTTCATCTTTTGGTCCATCCTTTTTCTATGTAGGTGTATGGGAATTTGGTGCGCTTTCCTCGGACTCTTTCGCTTCCTCATTTTTCTTCAATTTCATTTTTCTTTTCTCGGTTGTCTCCTTCTATGGAGAGAGTTTAGGCAATCTGCACCTTTGGTTAAGGAGTATCACCTAGGGTCCTTTTTCTCTTGAATACTCTTTTAAAACGATGTCCTCCTTGGACTACATCCAAGTCCTCATCATCTCCTTCTTGTGGATGAAGTATTGTATTTGCATGCTCATATTCTTCCTTATTTGGAGGCTATCTCCTGCATCTATGCTCCAAACAACTATCCTCATGCTCTTGTTCTTCATCATCTACTTGAATTTTTTCCATGGGCTTGGGTGCTAGAAAATTTTCCACTGTATGCTTACCTTTTGACGGCCTTGGGAGCAAAAATTCATTCTCCACATACTTGGCATTCTCCATCTTGGGTTTGAGTTACTGGTACATAAGTGTTGTTATGGTGTCCCCAATTTCCAAGCTTATAGGATTCATGCTTATAATATTTGAAATAAGCCTTTTAATGTAGGCATTCCACCCTGGATATACCACATCTCCACCCTATGCTTAAATGGCCCACCCATTTATCCGTTGCACAAGTACTTGCCAAATCTTTCCATCGGTGACTTGTGTCCCATGGGGTACTCCCAAATCTTCTCCTTTGGTCCATCAGGTACCCCAATCTCCATAAATACTCAAGACAATAGTACAGTGCCAAAAATTATGTTGTCACTTGTCCGCACTTCTTCACCGATTTTCTTTACTATGTGGTTTGTAATCTTTGTACACCACTCCTTGAGACATCTTCTTTGCAATGTGTAGCCACATTGTGTTTACTTGCAACCATCTTCCTTGGTCATTCAACTTTGTTACAAGATGTGCACCTACCTGCACTACTAGGTACTTCTTCAATTTGTTAATTTCCATGTCATGCGGACCTTTGGTATACCCTATCTCCTTTTTGTCTCTAGGATTGCAACCTTATCAATTAAGTCACTATCCAAATCCACTCTTAAGGCCCTTAGTCCTATCATATTTGAAATCAAAGGAGATGTGATTCTAACCCTCTATCCTACGAAGTAGAAGAAGTCCTCATGGAATCTACTCATCAACCAACGATACAATGGTTCATACTTCCCAAAGTATGGTAGCTCATACAATTGGTAAACTCCATTTTTCTTTAGTAATTTCTCACCAGCGTCATCATACATTGGCATATCTTCTATTGTGCACTTGTTTGTTTTGGTGCTCAATAATGCATCGAGATCCTTCTTATTATCTGATGTTTGATGGTTGTAATTATTGACTTTACATTGATGAACATGGGAATCCCATTATTTTCCCATAATCACGCCCTATGGATATTGTATTTCTGAGAAATTACTCTTAAGATCAATTTCCTCTTCCACTTAAACCTTATTCTTCCCTTTTTTCTCTCTGTTGTAGGTGCTTTCTTTGGTACCATCTAGAAAAACTCTCTTTTCTTCACTCTGTGTGAGAAAATAGAAACCTTAGGTTAAATATTTGTGCTCTAGTGGAAATCATGTGCCCTAGCTCATTTGTAATGTGTCTTCTTTTCTCAAGCCCTTCACCTATAGAAATGTAAGATTCTCCTACGCATAACCCTTCTCTCCACATATGGTTTCACACTCTTCGCACCTCAAAACGATTTCTCGGCTCGTTCACACTCATCCCTTTTCAAATTATCTCAATTGCAACAATAAAAATGAACTCACATCCCATCCTTATATATAATTTCAAAAAGTTAGTGCATTTATTTCTCCTCCACCTACCAAAAATCCTCTCATTAATTGACAATTTTCATTCTTTCCACACGGTACATCTTCACACCCAAGCTATAACCTTCTAGCGCACCCTCCTACCTTTTGGCTATAGACTTCTCTTCAACACACTTCCATGCACCTAAGTACCTTGTCACTACACCTTCCACTAGTAGTCTTCACGGCCTCTACTTACCTTGCATTATACTTGTTTCTTCATTCCTCTCTATCTATGGTCCTTGTGTCTAGAAGCAATCTTTTTTTTCATTTTTCAATTTTCCAAATTTTAGTAACACCCATAGATAGTTCCTTTCATGTGTACTTATTTCCATTAGTCCTATACCTGGATATCAACAACCTACCCCACACTAAGGGTATGTGTAGTCCTCTGCGCATAAAAATTCTTTAAATAGTAAATAGCTTCTAGCACGTAAATGCGCTTATTACATAAACACACCAACTAAATTGAAAAAGCATAGCAAAAATAAAGAAACAAATTAAGGAAATGTAGAATTGAAAACCTAATCTAAATGGAAACACCGCCTATTAAAAACACCAAGAAGACTTATTTATAGTAGGGCTTGACCTACTCCCATTAAAGTAACTTAGGGTAATCGTATTCCATCAATTGCATCTAATTGAAAGTGCCTGATTTGAGTATGTGAGTAATGACATACGGCCCAAACCAATGTACCTTGATTTTTCCTGGATGGCACAAAAATTTAGAATCATAAAGGAGCACCATCTGTCCTATCTCAATATTTTTATCCCTGATGTGTCTGTCATGCTATGCTTTTTGTCTAGCCTTCTCTTGTTTTTTACTCCAATGTGTTATGGCTTGTCTCTCATCCATCTTAAGTAACTTTTCAATCCATTCTTCTAATGCTTGCTCATTAGCTAGACCTCCCACGTGTGCAACACATAAAGAAGGTAACATGAATTTCATAGGAAGAACTAATTTTGCACCAAACACTAACTAAAATGGTGTGGCTTTGTTCAACCTTTTATATGTTATTCGATATGCCCAAAGTCTTTGCAGATACTTTATCATCCTAATCCTTCCTTCCAACATCACTGATTCTTGTCAATGTCTAGCTAGGAATTTTGTTGAAAGCCTCTAGCGAGTTCCATTTTCTTGAGGATGATAGGGTGTAGTATTATGGTGTGCAATCATGAATTCATCCCATAAGATTTTTATTTTCTCATTAATAAAATGTGTGCCCCTATTATTGGTCAAACTTAAAGGACATCCATACCTTGTAATAATATTTTTCCATATAAACCTAGCTATTGTAGCCACTATACAATCCTTTGTAGGTGTTGCTTCTTCCCACCTTGTTAGATAGTATGTGCAAGTTATGATGTAGTACGATCCATTACGCACATAGCTGGTGATATAGGACCCAAAAATCAGAGCCCATTTCTCAAATAGTTCTACAATAGTAAAAGGTCTTAGAGGCATTTCATCTCGTTGGCTGGTTTCCCAAGACATCGACAATGATCACAAGCCTTACAAAATTCCTTACAATCTTTATATAGGGTCTCCCACCATAATCCAGTGAGTATAATCTTGTGCGCAGTGGCATCACCCATATATTGGCCACTTGCAATACCACCATGAGATTCTTTCATAATGTTTGTGCTCTCATGTTCCAAGTACACAATAGTGTAATACCTTAACCTAACATAACTTGTATAGGTCACCATTGATCAACATGTAAGGGGCTACGCATATAGCAAGTTATTTCTTCTCCAAGGATTTCATTCCTTCTAGTGCCATACATGTTCACAGAAAGACAACAATGTCCTCTAGTTCGGTGGCACCCATTATAACTGTATAGCTTTGCATCTGGCATGTTATCTTCAATTGCATGTGCTTCTTCTTTTGACTATATTCTAGATAAATGGTCTAGTCCAGAATTACTTTTCCCTAGTTTTACCACAACTGTGAAATCAAATTATTGAAATAAAAGCACCCATCTGCATATGCACCCTTGTAGAATGGGTTTGTTTACCAAATACTTCAATGTCATATGATCTATATAAAATATGAATGGTGTAGCAAGCAGGTACTATCAGAATTTATGTAGCGCATATATCATTGACAAATCTTCACATTATGTAGTTGTGTAATTTTGTTCTGTAGGAGTCAGCTTTCTATTAGCAAAACAGATAGGATAATCTATAATACCTTATCTAGGCTGATCCAACACCACGCTAATGGTCATGCAGAGGTGTCCAAATGTACATGAAATGGTTTCTCCCATGAAGGAAAATGGAGAATAGGCATGGTAGTAAGTTTCTCCTTTAATGTCTCGAATGTGCGCTGCTATGGCTCTCTCTAGTAGAACATACCTTTCCATTTTAGTAACTCCTCCAATGGGGCATAAACTTTGGCATATTCTTTGATAAACTTTCGTAATGTCTTGTATGACCCAAAAATCCATGTCTTGATTAGCAAGATCTCTTAGGCCTATAATAATTGTAACCTTGGCTAGATCAACCAACAAACCTTCCTTGTAGATTATATGTCCTAACAAAGATTTACAGAATGTTGTAACAAATATGAACTTCTTGATGTTCAAAGAAATACTTTGTATACATATTTCAAACACTAAATGCGAGGTTGTCACAATGATCCTTAACTAACCCATACACCATCCAATCATCCAAATAAACATATAAGAATTTGTGAATAAATTCTTTGAATGCTTGAACAACTATGTGCAAAAATATAGTAGGTGCATTTTTCAGACCAAAAGGCATTACAGTATATGTGAAGCTACCCCATTTAGTAGTAAAATTAGTCTTTTCCTTATCCTCCTAGGAAATTCAAAACTGTTGATACCTAGAGAACCCATCCATAAACAAATAGATTTCACACCCTGCAACACCTTCTAGTATTTCCTCAATGAATGGCGTAGGAAAGGGATCAGTCACACATGCAGCATTCAACTCCCTGTAGTCCACACATATCCTAATCCATCCATCCTTCTTGATACTGATCACCATTGGACTAACCCATTCTGACTCATCAAGGGGCTTGATAATCCCATACTTCAACATTTTTTCAATCTCTTCTTTGAACTTTTCGCACAAGTTGGGGTTCATCCTATAGGGTCTCTTTCTAACTGGGCATGCACCCTCTTTAAGATTTATCTTCATCTCCCCTAATGATTCATGCATGCCTTTAAGTTCATGGCACCCCCTCAAGAATAAGTCCTGATAATCCCTTCGTAACTCTATGATTTTTTCCACTTCAGAGTCTAACCAATAGTCTCCAATTATGGCTTCCTTAGGATCATCATTTGATCCAATATTCACCTTATTTGTCTTCATAGGTTCATGATAGGCACGTGTGGTCTTATCTGAACTTTCCAACACCTCACACCTACTGTTGAATGGTTTACATCTAGATTTTATACTTCTTCATCATCCACTAAGTAGACCATTTTTCCCTTTTCTTTCTCAATGCAGCACGTTGAAGTAGTGTGGCATCGACCTCTTTCTCTTCAACAAGATGCACTCCTAAGTTTCCTTCATCCAATAACTCCTGAAGGAGTTCTTCTGCCTTGGCACTATCTCCCATAGTTAAGCACTTTATGACTCTTAATGCTTCTTTCACCGGAGGTTTAGTAGAGAAGAAGTCAAACATCTAGGCCATTCCTGCAATTAAATCCTGCCAATTTCTAGTCTCTCTATGGAGTTCTGCATATACATACCAAGCATGCGTGTACCCTTGTAAAGTGGAATAAAAATTGTGCACCCATAGCGAAGGTGGTAAAGCTTCCTGACCCTCTGTCCAAATTCTCTCACACTTTTTAACGTGGTGTTAAACAGGTTGATTACCATGATAAGTGCATATTTGAGTAGGTGCATTTCTCTTGAAGAACCTAATAGCAAGAGCAATCCTAATTTCATTCCATCCTACAAGATTATACTTTTGGACCACCCACCGGTGTTTTGTTGTCTAAGCAATGTATATGCTAGCATATTTCATCTTTCAATGGGTCTATCCATTGCTCTTCCATGGAATGCGGGAATACCATAGGATCTCCTTCTCGGTGTAACAAGGTACCGAGTTTTTACCTATCCTTCTAACATAACGTGATTTTTTTCCCTTAGGAAATATGCTCTTGACATCATTCCCTACTAACTCATAAGTGCTATGAGCCCAATTATCATAAGCAACACTTGTAGTATCGCTAATAGACTATGCATCCTCCCACTAAATTATTCCTTCTTTAGATGGCTCAAGAAATTTTAGATCCTAGATGGTGCATACATAAATCCTATTCAGGTGTTCTTCACTCAAGGGCTCAACATAGGGCATAGATTTTCCATCTGTTAAAGGGATAATAAATCCTTCCTCCTCATTTTCAAAATTGATATAACCCTTCTTGAACCAAAGATCAGCATTATTTACATAGAACCAAGGATGTCTCAATAGATTTGGGAAGCTATCTGAATCTACCGGTGCTAAAACCTCAAAAGCTTGGTGAACTTGGCTCCTTGTATGGTAATGGATGTATCTTTCACAACTCGATGGGAGTGTCCTTAGTTCGATTAGCCATGAACAATACATTAGAAGATGGCTGTAATGGGGTCTTCCCATTTCTACCCATGCATCTAAAGTAAGAACATTGAATTCCACACTGTATCAATCAATATTTTACTCAATAACCACCCATACACAACAAAGACATTCAAAGTGATTTCCTTATCATAATCTAGGCTATCATGGGGAAGATTTTCATGCAGGATCTGTCATTTAGTGTCAACACTTGCATATGGAGTGTTTCCTTTTAACAATTTCCCTAATAGTGGAATGGCATTCTCCTGGCGCAACAATTTGCACACTTCTCTCAAGTCATACACATCAAGTATGGACCATCTTTAATGCTTTATTTTACTACATCTTTCGTGATTTCTCCTTCAAATAATGTATTTCACCACCGAAGATTCCTGAGTACCTCCATGGTTTCCTAATAAACATCCTTTTAATGGGTAGGGTTGGGGTAGCGTGTATGAAGAACCTCCTCCTTAGTGATGGTAGGCTTACGCTGTGATGCTTCTCTCGGCACATGTCACCTTAGCGCGGGTCATGATCTTTACTGCAATGCCTCGAATCTACTTCCAACTTAGGCATCGACTAATTTTCCATAGTTTTTGTATCCTAACCATTGATGTGCATTTTTTTATTTTTTATGTTGCTTGCTAAGATGCTCATATAAGTCTTGACACTCCTCATAGCTATGACTCTTTCCACAAAAAGAATATGTAATGTTCGGGGACATTCACACCTATAGTAGTCAAGAGATCTGCAAGTATAACACATTCCACGAGGGAAATCACTTCTTCCACCACCATGGCCTCGTCCTCCAAATCCCCATGGTATCCTCGACCTCTGCTATGACCACCTTTAAAATGACCTTCATTCTAATCATAGCGCGCTGATTGTGATCCCATCCGGATGCTCATTCTTTCCTTTAGATTTATCTGATACTCTTTTTTGTCATACACTAATATCTATAACATCATGGATCTGACCAATCAGCCGATAGTATTCCATGTCATGAGTCATGGACCTAAAAATTTTATCTTAATTTGAAACATTCTTCCTTATCGCGCATTGTAGTAAGGGGTAAAGCTAGAATCATGGTTTAAATGACATATCTCATAATCTAACAGCAACGAACGCATCGATATGTGAGGAAAAATATCCTTTTTGTGATCTTCTACTTCACAATCGGTGCACCAAATCCTTGTGCATATCTCATGTGCTGAATTTGCCGATAGTTTCTCCAACTACTTTGCCATAGTTTGCACTGTGCTAAAAATGGGCTCACCCGGGTCTATGCTTCCAACTTCCTCGGTGCATAAGGCTACTTCAAGTGCTTTGCACATATCAGTGTATGTCTTATGTGATAATGCCCTCCTAAAAGGGGTAATCGGGCCCCCAACAAACCATTATGCATGTTGGTTTGTGTGTATGTCATAAGAAAGCTTAGATAACAGTGTTTTAAAATGGGCATCATACTCTCTGACACTTTCAGTAGTGCCTTTCCTAATATCCTTGAGTGCACTTATACTCTTTTTCTCAAACTCGGGGATGTGAAATTCTTTAAGGAATGTGTATTTAAAAGTTGTATAATCTATAAAATTCTAATCAAGGTCAAACTTTACAGAACTAGCCGATAGCATGCCCTTGTAACATAGTAGAAAATTGGCTTTCCCTACGCTTAGAATCTGTGATTCCTTTTACGTTCCATAGTATTTCAAACATATGCACATGCTCAGCAGTGTCTTTTATGCCCTGTAATCTAGAAGATGAAGAGAAACCTCCATGTAAATATTCTGGGGTTGGTGTGGACCTTGCCCACCTAATCTAGAACCTCCTATGTTTCCTTGGCCTCTAGAACCACTAGACCCACCAGAACTAGAGCTACCTATGCCTCCTGATCCCAAACCTATAGTTGGGGTCGGACCAAAATATGTGCTTCCCTATGTCCCAATAGTAGAATTGAAATTTACTCCGCTGGGTCTGCTGACAGATTACTACTCCTGAAGATAGTCCAAAAATTTACACACCGAATTCTATGTAGATGATACACTGTCAAGGTACTCCCATATAACAACAAATTCGTTGGAATTGTCATCACTATGCCTCTTAAAAGACTTGCTCCTACTCTCCCACTACTTGAATTATCTTGCACGATAAAGTGTGTTATAATGGATGCTAGAAAACCAAGTGCAAGGGCAAGGTTGCTAGGTGGATTCAAATGCGTGCCTATGGACCAAGTCGTCTCTACTGGTGCGATTCTACATGAGGCCGAGGAGGGTTCCCTATCATGTTTTCCCAAATGGGGGAGTTCTTGAGGCTCGGGTTCCACATCTTTGGCATGAACTTCCACTCCTTCCCGAACTATCTTTCTCCATAATGCCATTTTCTCTGCAACCTCTTGTTGCTTCTCTACCTCCCTCTCACACACCTCATTATACTTAAGCCGCCTTTCCTCTCTCTACCTTTCTATTGCTAGGTATGCCATCTTTCACCAAACCTACTCCTACCCCCGTGCATGGTGGGGTTTAGTTAGCCATCGGTTTACTCTCTAAATTCAAAGTTACCATCAGGATCTTGATCACCAGTGGAATGCCTTGCAGGTAAGTTCTCCTTGGATATCGTAAAAACCATAATTCAGCCCTTTGGGCACGAATAAGTGGAAAATGAGTACTCTAAGATATAACTATTCAAAACACCACAAAACCACATATCCACAACGTGATTACAAATCGATCAACATCATAAAGGACCTAAAATTATTCCGCATCCAGACAAGTGCACGATACCTCTAATTTCGCTTAGATGCTTAAGTAATCACCTACTCATACAATTCTACTGGAAAGATAGCAAAAAATATCTCATATAAAATTTCATACAAATATTTTTCTACCCACATGCGTGCATTAAACTCAGATCCAGTGTTGAACTACCATGCGTATTCTTCTTCCAGATCATGTATCCACTCCTTAATACTTGTTAAGGTCAACTAGTATGTCTTTATCACAAACCATCTTGAAAAAAATTGAGAAAGAGGTATCGATAACAGAACCAATGATGCAGCCTAGAATTCACCAATACAAGCCCACACGTGTTGGCACATCACTCAGCCTAGATTGAGCACTCACCCGAAGCACACAAAGGTACCAGGCCCCTCTTTAGGGTTGTTGTTGCAGGATGTTAGCATGATGAAGACTTAAATCATTCAGATCTATTCCTAATATATCATTCTACAGTGCATGTTTAGATCTAGATCTAGAGAATAACTAACTTAAAAGATAACCATGATGAAATCAAACATGCAACACTGAACTATAATCATGATAACACTTTGATTCAGTCCATAATCTTCATTATATTAAATTCAGTAATACACAGAAGCTTCCTTATAATAACAATAGTATATGCTCATGTGCGTATCAGATTTGGCAACATAATCTCACTATAACATAGTTCTCACACTCTCTCTCCCTATGCTACATAGTTCAATACATATTTATAAGGGTGGGGACTTTCCCTTCACCACTTATCTAATCCCAAAATAGGTCGCATGCTATTATTAGCCATGTGCCATTACAAAAATAGCCACACATGCAAGTGCTAACAATAGACTACTTTTGGTTAACTGACAGTAGTAGATCTATTCTCAACTTGTATCCATGCAAAATGCTTTGTAGCCGATCCTCCAAAAATATCCAATGTGTGTCATGCAAGTCTTTGACCGGTTTGTGTGCTCTGCATGCTACCTCCAAAAATAGATCCTCATCGTAAAAATGGCTAAGTCCCGAACCTATTTCTATTCTTCACACGTGATCCTCTCCGATACTCTTACACCTTTGAATGTGCTCTACTCTCTTGTGCGAACCTTCTATATGTCCTTTGCTAAGTGCAAAATTTTAAGCCCGACCAATATTCCTCTCATTTCTACCAAAGCTAAAAAGATCATGGAATTTTGCAATCATCATATCATTTTTCATTTTTTTGTTCGTCATTTCCTTATCATGGACAATGGAAAATAGTTCAAAAACAAAACTCTATGCAAATTGTGTGACAACTTCCACATTAAAATCAGTTTCTCTTCACCCTATTACTCACTGAAAAATTCCCAAGATGAATCTTCCAACAAAACCCTCAATAATTTTTTGTGAAATTCATTGACGACACTAGAAAGGATTGGCACATGCACATTCCTTTCACCTTATGGGCTTATCACACCAGTACTTGAACCTCTACCAATGCCATACCTTTCTCTTTGGTTTATGGTAGAGAGGTCATCCTACCTCTTGAAGCCCAAATTTCCTCTCTTCATATATCACTTAAAGACATGCTCTCTAACGATGATTTCCACCAAGAACATCTAGCACAACTTGAGTTATTAGATGAATGCTTTATAAACACTCTAAACCACCTTCAAATCTACCAAAAACGCATCAATTGTGCCTATGACAAACGTGTTCATGAACGTAGTCATTTTTCATACACCCTTAGTATAATTTTCTAATCCTATGTGTGTGGCCTACCACCTAACGAGTGTCGGGCACTCACCCAAGGCACACGCGGGTGTCGATCCCCTCCTTTATGTGAGAATTATGAGAAGATCTTTCCATTGTTAGAGGATGATTTACAAAATGGAAATACATTCACTTAGATAAACATGGAAGAAGAAACACCTAATAGTTCCATGTTTTAGTGCATTATATAAACATAATAATAAGCATGTTGAAACAGATCTGAACTATGATGGCCATTTTAACAAGGGGTTTACTCCTTTAAACATGATGTATAGAACAAATCCTTAGATATATATTCATTCAAATAGTCTAGTAGCCATATTACAATCTAAAGAGGTCATTACAGACCATGCATACTAAAAGACTCAGACTCATCTCTTACAAATCCTCCTCTAGAGTGATATTCTAGCTATACCCTCCCATTACAACCCTCATTACCCGGTTCTAATTCCATACGGATGCCTATTACATCCCTTAGATCCCATTACACTACTTTATCTAAACCCTAGCACTATTGTAACCTTATGTTCTTGATGCACTCCCTCAAGGTGTGTCTAAATATTTTTTTAGGTCTTGTCTTTGTGTCTTCATATATCTTCTTCTATGCGAGCATCTCTTCTTATAGGATCAAAACCCATCGCCATGCCTTTCTTTAGAAGAAGATCATATGTTAAGTGGCAATGTGGTCCTCCAATGGTGCATGCTTATTCTATTCCGAGCTCTCCACTTTCTGTAATGATGTCTTTTGGGAACCTTCCATGTGTGGAATATTCTTTCCTTGACCACCAAGTCTCAGGTTGGCACCTTATCTACTTGGCATGCCTAGTTGGATCATGTTTTTCCTTTTGTACATGCGAATGCCAAATATGGATAAGTCATTAGATTTGATATATTTCCCTACATGTATGCCCCTGGTTTCTCCTAAACCCTTCTTAAACCCTTGTCATGTGTTCTTCTACTGCAAGCACTTCTTCTTTATTGGTCCCACATGCTCATGTGCCATTTGGTACTTAGCAAATAATCGGGGCCCAACATCACCCAACACTAAGCTTGTTTTCCATCCTTAGAAACATATTCTCCCTCAAAGAATAATGAATGGTGGAACCCAGACAAATTTAATGAAGAAGTAAAGAATGAGAGAACGAAGAATCGAATAATAAAGAATAGGAGAATCTATTATTGTTGCAAGAGGAGTGGGAACTCCTTTCTTATTTTTTCCTCGATCTTCTCCCTAGAATCTACTTCATCCCGTGCTGCTGAAGTAAGTCACCTACTAGAGTGATGACCTCCTCAAAACTTAATTCATTGCCCTTGGTATTCAGTGTATCTACAATTCCTTCTAGTTACTTTCCAAGGTCATCCAACGTGTCCATCGTATGGGTGATCTGGGGATACAACTTCTTGAGTTGGTTATTGATCAAACCTCCCAAGGATTCGATTACATCCATCTTTTTCAACTTCGTTAGGATCTTATCCTCCTCTACCCTGTTTCCTTTATTATTCTCTTGGTATTCCTTGTAACCACCTCATGTGTAGCAACTAGTATGCTTTCTACCCTGTCTTTGTCGGTGCAGTAGGTTATCATACATGCCTCATCCATCCGTGTGGCGGTTTGTATAGTGGAGGAGCTTAGAATATCAAGTGACTATTTCCCGATCTTCTACTTCTCTTCCTCCTTCAGCGGCATGCTAATGCCTCTTCTTTTGATTGTAAGGTGAGTGGATGCCTCTCCATGGTAAGGATATGGGTTAATTCTTCCAATCATTGTAAGGTTGACTCATATTTCTTCTTAGGCGAAGGCCAAGGTTAGATGTTTCAAATTGATGACATCTATGATAATTTCGATCTTCTTGTACACCTCGCACACCTTCACCTTTTCCTCACTTAGTTCACTCCTTAACTATGTGCTGATCATCTCTTCCTGCTTCATATCCTTTCTCTTCTAAATGAGTTACTCCTTCTCCAGTTATTCCTCTTAGAACCTAACCTTATCATTCCTTCTAAAGAGAATTGCCTAAACCTCAACTGATACCTTATTGAGGGTGTTCTAGACTTACTCATCGGATAATTGTTGAGAATTTACCAGGGGTTTACTCCTTTAGTTTTTAGTATCTTCATTAGTTCTCCTTAGTTTACCTTGAACTCAGGCTCATCGACATGGGACTTAAAACCCCAAGATATCATCTTCCTTGTTCGTGGGTACGTGCCTTCTTCATTGAATGAATACCATGTAAGGAGTTGGTCTATAGGCATGGTACCTTGGAAGTGTGCATGCAATACCTTATTTGGATAATTGATATAGCTCATTCCCTGCTCCTGCACCACTTCCACACTTTTTCCTCCTATGCACGCTACCTTTGGAAAGCTTACCACTAAGCTGGGATCTCCACCCATACTCCCATACTATTTCCCTACGCTTTCCTCCTCTATCTCCTTGAGCAACTCATTAGCACTATGCTCCACCTCTTGTTCCACAAAATCCTTTATTATGCTTGTTACTTATCTTTTCACAACATCTTCTATTTGCTCCTTGGTGAGGCTTGGGGTCCTTTGATTCTTAGTATTTACTTCCTCGCTCTCCCCTTTTCCTTGAGCACCTTCCTCCTCACCATCCTTTTCTTCAATTCCCTCATCCTCATAGTCGTGCACACCATACGGGATGGTTCAAAGCCTCTTCATACTCATCATCCTCTCTCTTTCCTTTGTAGGCCTCCAGGATCTTCATTCCTTCTGAGTCCTCCTTCTTTGCTACCTTCTTATTCTTCCTAACTGGTGATTCTAGTATAGGAGACTCTTCCTTCTCTTATTCCTGAGAAGGCAACTCCTTCCTTGGTGATTATCCTTATGTAGGAGGCTCATATTTCTCTAGCACCTCTTCCTCAAGTGATTTTTCCTTTTCCTTAATGGGACTTCTTCCTCCATGCATATGTGCTTGGCTTCATGCCTGACTCCTATGTTCCCACAAATTGTGTTTTTTCACACTTTGTGCCTTCTTCTCTGACACCTCTTATCTTTCCCTCTTCTTTTGCGTAGCCTTCTTTCTCCCATTGGGGTCTTCTAGGATGGAGACATCATTCTCCAAGTAGGCACCCTTCTCATTCTTTGGCATGATGCATAGTTACACCCTCACTACAATCCTTCCAATAATTGGCAACGTCATAGGTTTTGTCATGCGCACCTCATAGGAGACATACTTCTCCACATAAGCACACTTCTTGGGGTATACTAGCTTCCTCCGTATGTCACGGTGGTCCTAGTCTATCTCGCTAAGGTTAAACCTTAGTATTTTTTCCTCCTTGAAGCGATTGACCCCTACTTAGAAATACTGCGTGGTGAAAGAGAAAGGTAGTTTACACCATGGGATCTTGGTCCCATCTGTCAATGTGAATTTTCCAATGCAAAAGTGCTAGTAAATAGTGAACTCATCCTCTCCTTGCACTAGCACTGGAAATTTTTTGGGTATCCTCCATTCATCCCCGAATGCATCACGCATCCTCTTGTACCATTTCTCCAGGCGCGCCTTGTGGGCAGCTGTCATGGTATCACAAGTGTATTTTTCAAATCTCTTCGTGGGGGAAGGGTATTCATCTAGATACTCCCATACAAACTTATTTGGCCCATTGGGCACTCTAATTTATGAGAAAATGATGGTGAGGAGGACATTGCCAAACATGATATTTTCTCCTTCATGCACGGCACTAATGATTTCTTTTGCAATGAAGGAAAATAGGTTATAGATGGTTCCTTCTAAAATATTTTGGCACACATTCAACCAAGCCTTGTTTATCTATGTCCACCTCTCTTTCCCATTCAACTTAGATACCAAGCATATGGCCATCCTCATCACTAGGTCAAAGATATCTGAGATATTGAAATAGCGTGAGCTCTTTTTATAATCATAATCCTGGAATATCTCCTTAATGTCTTCCTTGTCCTCCAAGTCATCATCTAGCGGCTCCCCTTCACATACAAGGCTGGTAAACTTAGATATTAGTTGAGGGATTATGCACATTCTTCATCCTATGAAGTATAAGTGGTTCTTGTGGTCATGCGACATCAACCATTGGTACAGTCGCTCAGGGGGTAACTCATAAAGATGTAGAAATCAATCCTTCTCCAATTTTACCTTCACTTCATCACTATAGATTGGCATTCCTTCTGGTGTCCTTTTGTGTGTCGGGAGAACTAGTTTTAATGCCATCTCCTTCTTGATGGTGGTTCTATGATGGTTTTAATTTCTCACTACCATCTTCCTTATATGGCGTACCCTTCTTTTCTTAGAACACATCATCGGGTATTGTATCTCTGCATATCACTCCTTGTTGAAAATTTTGGAAACCTCCTATTCCCCTTTCCTTTTCCCTTATTTGGTGATACTGATTACCTTCTTTGGTGCCATCTTCTTATCAGCTTACTAAAAAAATCTTCCTTTGCTCAAATCTATGGCTTACCTCCAAAAAATCCCTTTACTCTCATGCCCTAGCTACAAAACCCTAACCCTAGAAAAATCCTTCCACAATGCGGAATACCCTTACGAATCCTTTTACCATATGTTCATGTACTTCTTTCACTCTGGTTCACAAATCACACTAGTCATGCACTCAAATTCTCATACTTTTTCCTTCACACAAATATTTTTCACGGGTGCCCTAGTTCGCAAGAGCTCTTTGATATCACAATTGTAAGGTAAACAATAATGTGCTTGACCTTCTACTTATAGCATTTTGCTCATCTTTCACGATAAATGCTATACCACCTACCAACGTAATTTTGTAATAAAGGTGGTTTTTTCCACTAAAACCAACCTTAGTGCTCTTATACCCATTCGCCCAATCCTACGTGAAAAATCTCTACAACCTTCTAGCATGCAAAAGAAATCCTTACTAAGCTGAATATCCTCAAGCACACGCTTACAGTGGCGAAGGCACTTATTCTCATCAACCTAATTTTTCCTTACCTACCTCATGTTGTTCATGTGCTTTTCAACCTTTGTACGTGGTCTTTACAAAGTTATCCTAACACCAAGCTCTTTATGTCTACCTTTTCTATGCATGCTCTTCCATGCTTATGTGCTTTTATCCTTCAATCTGAGCCACCGAAACACAAATTCTAATAGATTCCATATCACTTCACATTACTCCATCCCACGCAAAAACATATGCATGGTCCTCTACACATACACAACCTTTTGAAAAACTAATAGGTGGCTACCGACGCATAAGGCATGAAAGAAAACAACAAAAATAAAGGAACAAGTAATGAGAAAGGGAAACAAAATGAAAATAAAATGTGCTAAAAGAACCATAGGCTAAATTGCACTACTACCTTATTTATGATTACACATAAGCCTTATTTATAGTAGGGCTTCGGCCTACTCCCATTAAAATGGAGTGGGTAATCTCGTCACATCCAAGTGCTTGTAACTAGCATGCTCCTAAATCAAGGATATATGAGATGATATATGGCCCTAACCAATGGAATTTTAGTTTCCCAGGATGGCACAAAAATTTGGAGTCATATAGAAAGACCATCTGCCTAACCTTGAATTATTTTTTTAATATGCCGATCATGTCATTCTTTTTGTTGTGCCTTTTTAGTCTTCTAACTCCATCTAGTAAGTGATCGTCTTTCATCCAGTTGCATTAAATTCTTCATGAGCTCTTGAATTTATTACTCATCGCCTAAGCTGTTAGTGCAAATCAGTGGCACCCCTGGATGTTTTCTCATATTTCTAGTTTGATAATGGGCATCCAGTGTGATTGCACAACATGGAATCTTTTCCCCAAGTGTGGGACTTGCAAAAATGGGAAAAAACTCTCCATATTAAAGGTTGGTTCCTCTACTCCTTTGATCAGATGTATACATGAAATTTTTAGAGGTTTAACTCAAAATCCTACTCTAATTCTACCAAGGAGACAAGGGTAGAAGAGAGAAAAGAAGATAAAACTAAATTAATAAGGTGATACACCAAAGGAGTGGTGAACATCTACTTCTGTAAATTGACACAAATTATAAAAATGTAACACAAATCATGCACAAATTGCTAAAATTGTAATGAAGGATCAGGATAGAGAAAAAAACACAAGAAAGGATTGAAAATTCATTCACAGAGCTTGCATTGTCATTTCCATTATTAAATACAGTGCATTACAACAGCAAAGAGGTAGAAAACATGTTGCAATCCTAAAAAAAGGTCTGATATTGCACAAATTCACTTGCCAGGGTGAAGGAGGGAGCCTGCAGATCATAAAAAATGTCCAACCCTTTACAAAATGAGCCAAATCTAGCTTTTAACAATGAAACCCCGAGTTCAAGAAGGAGAAATGTAGGGAAATTAAAATGAAAGATTTAACCACCAACCAAATCCATCAAAATAGCATGGGTACCCTTAAAATTTCATTCCCCAAGATTTTTGACCATGCTGGAGAAGAATGGAAGCCATACTGCATTAAAAATGGTGGTTAAATGTCAGTTTTGCTCTTCTCCCCATGCCAAAGGTGATTTTCTCATTTTTAACTCACTAAATTCCACCAAAAAACAAAATTGAAGATTCCATCGTGTAGAGGACTTCAATATCTTTCCAATGACACCAAAATTGATAAAAAAAAATGAGCTCTGGATCGAAAGATATGCCCATCTCAATATTTAGGGAAAAACATGGGCAAAAATCGGGTCGGTGGGCCGAAACCTAAAAATTTCCCCTTTTTTGATTTTGGGAAAAATTCACCAAAAATCTCCGTGTGGCCGCCACTCACTTACATGGTGCATTCCCATTGGTCCATGGGTTCAAATGACCATTCCACGCTTTTTTGAATCTTGCAAAAAATTCCAAAATCACTTCGCACCCGCCGCTTCAACGCGCCACATGGCACACTTTGATTTGGTGCCGACCCGAATCAATTTTCTTTCCCTTCGCGGGCCCGTGGGAAAAAAATTTCCTTTGCACCATTTGAACACTTTGGAAAAGTATCCAAATTCTCCCCGTGCCCCCAACCTCCGCCGAAAGCAAGACATGTGTCATACTTCAGTTGGTCTGCGGGTCTTCACAAATTTCTTTTCCTTCTCTTTGGCGGGCTGCTTGGGCCGGTTTTTCCTTTTTCCCTTAGCTATTTTGGAAAAAATCCAAAATTTTCTCTGCCCACCCAACTCCTACCGGCCTTATGGACACGTGGCGGCCTCCTATTGGTTCGTGGGGCATCAGGCCAAAAAAAAATTGTGCCCTGCCGAGCCCTTTGGAAATTTTTCTAACTCACCTCCGCCGACCCGCCATTCTGCCACCACATGGCACATTCCTATTGGTTGCAGACCTTCCCAGGGAAAATTTCCCTCAAAACTCCCAGAGCCATAACTTGCAAAATACAAGGAGTTAGAAGGAAAAATTTACCTTTCTGGAAAGGTGAGAAAATTCTCTATCTGATGAAGCCATTTCTAGATAATTTTGAGTGCCTGAAAAGTGGAAAATTTTCCTGAGGCACAAGGAAGGAAGGAATGAAAGAAATTTAGTCAAAAATAAGCAAGGGGCTTATTTTGGATAACAATTTTGGTGACTCAGAGGGGTCATCTGTTTGTTGGATGAAGTGACCAACTGTATGCGAAGCAATCCATTGGGAAATGGAATCATCAACTTAAGCTGCTTGGTACTCTCAACTCATTAGAAAACTTCTAGAAAGAATAATGCGAGTAGAACATCACTTGATCTAGAACATGTCCAAGAAAGATGCATCTTTGGGACAACAAAGCTTGTACCAAAGCACTTAGGGAAATGTAAAACTAAGCTACAACAAAACAATGTGCACAAGCAATTAGAGGAATGAAAATATAAGCTAATATGTACAAGGTGATGAGTTTCCCTTCTAGTAGCAATGCTTTAGATGGGATCCATTAACTGGAATCTGCAGTTCTTCACCATCCAATGTAGACAATTGGAAGACATTATTGTTCTTACATTTTGTGATCATGTAGGGGCCACTCCAAATGGCATCAAACTTTGAATGCCTTCCTGGCTTTGCTCGCTCTGCATCCCATTTCAACACTACATCTCCAACTTGGAAGGTTCTAGCCTTAGCTTTCCTATCAAAGGTTCTCTTGATCAAGGCTTGGTCCTTCTCCATTGTTTTGGCTGCATGCTCTCTGATTTCTAGGAGTTTCATCAATTCTACATATCTAACATCCATGGGTTCAAACTGCAACAATTCCAATTTCTTCATGAGTTCCAATGTTGGCAACTCAAGTGACATAGGCAAGATTTCCTCTCTTCCATAAACAAGTCTGAATGGAGAGTTACCGATGGATCTCTTAGGAGTTATCCTATCAACCCATAAGGCTGATTTAAGTTTAGTGTGCCAAGTCCTTTGATTTTCATCAAGATTCCTCTTGATGATCTTTAATAGGTTCTTGTTGGTAGACTCAGCTTGGCCATTACCTTGAGGGTAATAATTTGATGAAGTGCTCAGATAGATCCCATTCTTAACAACCCATTCAGTTACCTTTGATCCTATGAATTCCAATGCATTATCTGATATTATAGTGGTAGGTATACCAAATCTAGTTATTATCCCCTCATAGAAGTCTAGAATGCTAGATTCATTTTCCTCTTTGAGTGCCACCGCCTCAGTCCATTTGGTGAAGTAGTCTATTGCTGTTAGAATCCACTTATGTCCTTGGCTTGAGTTTTGGTTAATAACTCAATGAAGTCCAAACCCCATTGCATGAATGGCTGGTCAACTGAAATTGGGTGCAATGGAAGGGTTGCTTAATCTTTCCTTGCCTATGAAGAATGCACATTTTTGCACCTCTTGATCCATGCATAACAATCACTAAACACCTTGGGCCAATAATATCCAGCCTTCATAATCTTGAGGGTTTTCACTCTTGGAGCAAAATGACCCCCAACTGATCCATCATGGAACTCTTCTAACATTCTCTTAATTTGATTTGTCCCAATGCATCTCAGCAGCACTCCATTTATATCCTTTTTGAACAAGACACCATCAACAAGTGCATATGGAATAGCCTGCAATCTGAAGTGTCTTCTCTTGGTTTTGTTCATCTTTGGAGGGCATAGGCCTATTTGTAAGAAGTGCATTATGTCTTGGGTCTAGCAAGGAGTGAGCATACCACCATTCTCTTCTTGAACACCTCTTTGTTCTTGGTTGTCTTGCAACGCCAAAACAACATCCTTCCCATTGCTTGCTTCCATTGATTTTCTCAAGACCAGCTACTCACACAATCCCTTTCCTTGGACCATCTTTGTGAATTTGATCTCAATTTTATACTCCATGACACAATTAATCCACCCTACACATTTTTATTTAGGTTTTTGTTGAGGAGGAAGTCCTTAACTCCTGCATGAGAAACAAGCAGTTGAACCTTGTTGTTTGAAAGTAGATGCTTAAATTTCTTCAAGCTCCTAATCACTACAAGAATATGCTTCTCAATGAAGGAATACCTCACCTCATAGTCCTCCAAACTTTGGCTAAATAAGACAATTGGCTTCTCTGCATTTTCCTTGTTCTGTTGTACTAAAATTGTAGAAATTGTATCATCACCTCCAAATGCATAAAGGATAAAATCCTTAGAGAAATCTGGGTTAATGAGAGTTGGAGCTTGTGAGATAGCCTCTTTGATTGCCTCAAAAATTTCCTTACCTTTAGTTATCCATTTGAAAGCCATATTTTTATTCAACATCATAGTTATTGGCTTGACAAGGGTTGCAAATTCTAGAACAAATCTTGAACAAAATTGATTCTTCCCAAGAAACTTTGAAGGGCCTTCTTGTGACTTGGTAATGGCAGTGCTTTTATTGCTTCAACCCTCTTTGGATCAATTGCTAATCCCTCTTTGGAAACAATGTGGCCTAGGAGCTTTCCTTCATGAGCTAGGAAAATACATTTTTTGGGATTCAAGGATACCCCAAATCTTCTACATATTTGGAACACTTGTCTCAAATGAAAGAGATGGTCTGCTGCATTTTTAGAAAATACAGTAATATCATCTAGGTATATTAGCACTATTTTGTTGATCAATCCCTTGAATGCCATATCCATTTCCCTTTGGAAGGTAGCTCCGATGTTAGACAGCCCAAATGGCATTTTTCTATATGCATAGGTTCCCCATTTGGTGGTGAAGGTTATTTTGAACTAATCATCTTCCTTTACCATGATCTGATTATACCCTAAATAACCATCTAGCAATGAAAACCTCTCAGAGCCAACAACAACTTGCAAAATCTGCTCCATAGAAGGAAGTGGGTAATGATCCTTGAGGGATGCTCTATTCAAATCTCTAAAGTCTACACATAATCTAATTTCTCCACTCTTCTTTCTAACTGGAACCAAGTTTGCAACCCAGCTTGAATTCTTGATGGGAAATATGATACTTTCCTTTATTAACTTTTTCAATTCATTCTTCATGAGAGGCTCCATGTGTGGAATGACCAGTCTTTGTTTTTGCTCGATGGGTTCAACACTTGGATCTAATTCAATTGTGTGTTGAGCTAGCTTGGGGTTGAAACCTCTTAAGTATTCATAGCTCCATGAAAATATATCTAGGAACTCTTGGCAAAGTTGCATGAACTCATACCTTTCTTGCTTGGTTTCCACTTTACCAATTTGAAGTGATTTGCCTTCTCCCATTGAGATGGGCACTGAATCTTCTCCCTTGACTTGGATGTTTGCTTTCTCCTTCCTAAATTGATCATTAGGATTAAATATTGACTCCAAAGTGACAAGTCATTTTGGTAGTTTGTTGGTTCTTAGCTGTACCACTTGATCACCATACTATTATTCTAACTTTTCTTGATTTTTGGCTGAGAAATCAGCTTCTTCTTGTAAGAAATTGATGATTTGTTGGTCACTTTCAAACACTTGCCAACTTACATTATTGTCTGGCACTGATGGCCTTACAATCACATCAATGTTTGTCTACACTTTTTCTTCCTTGATACTCTCCACAACATCAAAGGCTTCTCCAACTATTATAAGCCTATCAGCAGCTTGGTTTTCTTTCCTAGGGATGGAGTTGATGCCAAAGCCTTCAAAATCCTCAATGAGGTCCCATACCCTATTCTTATAACTCTTGAGAAGGTCATTTTTGGTAGCATGTTGTCCTTTAACTTGATTAACAATCAGCTCACTATCACCAAAGACTTGTAAGTTTTTTATACCTCTCTTTCTTGACCAATGCAATCCTTGTATCAAAGCTTCATATTCAGCAGTGTTGTTAGAACATGCAAACTGAAATCTAAAAGCTGAATAATACTTAATGCCTTGAGGTGAAACAAGCATATCTCCCCTGCACCTTGTCTACTTCTTGATCCATAAAAGAATAAGCGCCATACCTCATTGTTATTTTTATGGTCGGCTTGGTGATGCTAGGAATAGGCTGATTTTCTTCATGCATGCAATAAAATCCTAGTTTAGATTCCTCTATTTCATTGTAGGGATCAAAATCATGTACCTTGCTTTCCCATTCATCAAGATTCAAATCTAGGATGCTTCTAACTTTGGTGTCAGTTTCATCTCGTGCCTAGATAATCCTCTTGATCAAATTCTGAATAGTTAGCATTGATTGGGCTTGGAGTTGAAATTTTACAATAGGTTCAGACCTGATTGTGGCCTTAGTTCCATATCTGGTCCTAAATAACATGTGTGACCAATCAGTAGATAAATAGCCTCCAATTCTAGCTGTGAAATCCCTTGACAAACATAGGGCAAAAAGTGGTGGTAAATCTATCACTGACACATCTTGCAAAACAGTGACATTAGGGCATGCATGCAAAGTGAGGCTCAAATATTTAATTACCCCTACTGTTGTTACTATTGTCCCATCCAATTACACCACCCCTTTGGATATGACTTCATATTGGAGGCCCAACTGATCAGCTATTTGCTTGGGCATCACAGAACTACTTGCCCCAGAATCAATCATACAATTGTGTACTAGTTTATCCCCAATGATCAATGAAACATAGAATGGAGGGGATTCAAAACTTTACCTTGCTGTCCTCCAATCTTCCCCTCAAGCTGAGAAGAATTTGTGAGTACCTTCTCTTACATATGAGCTTGTTGATTTGAAGTTGACCAATTCTTCATGGCATCTTGTAGTAGATCTCTTTAGCCTCGGATTGATAGTGATTCCCACATAGATATATTCATGTTTTTCTTCTTCATTTGTTCAATGATGTTAAATGGGGATGAAACATCTCTTTTCTGCCCCTTAGCCTGCACATTATTTTCTTGTACATGGGCTGCAACAGTTGGCATTTGAGCTGGTCTAGAAGGTGGCTTGGGCTGTCCTTGCACATTTGGAACTGCATTTTGCTTGCCAACACTTTGTGGAGTGATGGAAGGTTATGGATCACCTGGAGCTAATGAATTCCCTTCACTAATATTCCTCTTCTTTGACCATGTGTTAGTTGCTACATTCTAAGAAATTGTTTGATTCATACCATAAAAATCTTCAGCCTGCCAATTCACAAGTGTAGTCTCATTTGGAGTTGCATTTTGCTGAGATGTTCCTTGTTGTTGGTTTTTTTCTTGACTCACCTCACTCTCTACGCTAGTTGATGTCACCATCAAAGATTGGTTCAAATCACCATTAAAGCACATAGACTGGTTTTGGGGTTCATTGCATGGGAAACACCAATCATACTCTTGAGCTATATTATTTTACATTGGCACTAAGGCTTTAAAGGTAGATGCAACATTGGGGTTATAGGGTAGAAACGGTCTGTTAACAAGAGGCCTTACTTGATTTTGATTTACAACTAGATTGGGTGGCCTATTAGGCTAATATGGTTGCCTATTAGGCTAAGTTTAAGACTAATAAGAAGGTCTAAAACTTTGGGCTTGCTACCTCTTGAGTGGAACCAGCTCATTGCCTAAATTTTGTAATTGTTTCATGACTTCTTGAAGTTCATTTGAGGCACTAGAGAATGAAGTATAAGTTTCATTTGAACTCTAATTTATAGGAGTGGGAATAGGAGCTAAAGTAGGTGCTTGACTCGTGCTTGGGATTTGCAAGTTTGGATAGGAGGCCTAGGCACCAGTTTACCAGCTTGGATCAAAAAATTCTCAACTCTAATGGCTATGCTATAAGTTGTAGGTATATTTTCACCTCTCATGGATTGGATCAACATAGAAATATTATAATTTAAAGCTTTAAGATAGTATAAGAAAGCACCTTCATGTTGTTGGCCTTCTTGTCGGTGGGATTCTATCCCATATTCTTTGAAATCTGAAATTGAAGTCTGTTAGCTGCTCATTGGGAGCTCTCTTGATAGTTGTCAATTGTTCTAATAGAGATAAATTATCTCCCTTTTCTACAAACTGCTCATGGAGAGCTATACACAACTGGTTCTAATTTTTTATAAAGCCTGCCCTAAGGCTCTGAACCATTGCAAGGCTTTCCCTTTGAATGAAGATGCCAACAATTTGACAGTAATTTGCATCTCAACAATCTCATGGATTGCACAAACATTAGCAATGTCTTTGACATGATCACCAGGAGTGGTCTGATTTTCCCCAGTAAAGTATGGGATGTTCTTCAATGTTGTAACTAGAACTAGGTTTTGTGCATTGAGAGAAAGTGGGTTGCTGCCAGTGAAGTTGACATAAGGGTTGTGTTGTGCCATTCTAATTGGCCTGAGAACCCTTGTTGATTGGGTGAAAGGTCTACCAGGTGGAGGAGTTGATAGAGTTCTATTTGGTGGAGATGGAGACCTTTGAATTCTTCTTCCCCTCTCTCTTCTTCCTGGGGATAATTGCAGATACTTAGACAATCCCTCTTCTCTAGCCCTTGACCTTGTTTGGATCCTTCTCATGAATCTTCAGACTTGGACTGCTGAAACCAATTGATTTTATCTCTTTGGAGTCATCAGATATGTAAATCAGGGCTCTTTTAAATCAAGGAACTTACAAAAATGCACATAAAATTTGTTGTAATGAAGATGAAGACCTCTAAGGTCCCACCGGTGTGCCAAAACTGTTAGTGCAAATCAGTAGCACCCCTGGATGTTTTCTCAGATTTCTAGTTTGATAATGGGCATCTAGTGTGATTGCACAACATGGAATCTTTTCCCCAAGTGTGGGACTTGAAAAAATGGGAAAAAACTCTCCATATTAAAGGTTGGTTCCTCTACTCCTCTGATCAGATGTATACATGAAATTTTTAGAGGTTTAACTCAAAATCCTACTCTAATTCTACCAAGGTTATAAGGGTAGAAGAGAGAAAAGAAGATAAAACTAAACTAACAAGGTGATACACCAAAGGAGTGGTGAACATCTACTTCTGCAAATTGACACAGATTATAAAAATGCAACACAAATCATGTACAAATTGCTAAAATTTTAATGAAGGATCAGGATAGAGTAAACAACACAAGAAAGGATTGAAAATTCATTCACAGAGCTTGCATTTTCATTTCCATTTTTAAATACAGTGCATTACAACAGCAAGGAGGTAGAAAACATGTTGTAGTCCTAAAAAAGGTCTAATATTCCACAAATTCACTTTCCAGGGTGAAGGAGGGAGCCTGCAGATCATAAAAATGTCCAACCCTTTACAAAATGAGCCAAATCTGGCTTTTAACAATGAAAACCTGAGTTCATGAAGGAGAAACACGGGAAATTAAAATGAAAGATTCAACCACCAACCAAATCCATCAAAATAGCATGGGTACCCTTAAAATTTCATTCCCCAAGATTTTTACCATGTTGGAGAAGAATGGAAGCCATACTGCATTAAAAATGGTGGTTGAATGTCGGTTCTGCTCTTTTCCCCATGCTAAAGGCATTTTTGTCATTTTTCTCTCAATAAATTCCATCAAAAACAAAATTGAAGATTCCATCATGTAGAGGACTTTAATAGCTTTCCAATGACACCAAAATTGAGAAAAATTGAGCTCTGGATCGAAAGATATGCCCCTCTGAAGATTTAGGGAAAAACAGGGAAAATTTGGGTCGGTAGGCCAAAACCTACAAGTTTTCCCCTTTTTGATTTTGGGAAAACTTCCCCAAAAATATCTATGACCCGCCACTCCACTGCTATGTGGCGCATTCCCATTTCTCCATGGGTTCAAATGACCATTCCATTCTTTTTTGAATCTTGGAAAAAACTCCAAAATCACCCCGTCACTTCACTAACACATGGCACACTTTGATTTGGCACGGGCCTGAATCAATTTTCTTTCCCTTCATGGGCCCGTGGGAAAAAAATTTCCTTTACACCTTTTGAACACTTTGGCAAAGTTACGAAATTCTCCATTCGCCCCGACCTCCCGAAAGTAGGACATGTGTCATACTCAGGTTGGTCTGCGCAAGTCTTCGCAAATTTCTTTTCCTTCTCTTTGGCGGGCTGCGGGCGCTTTTTTCCTTTTTCCCTTAGCTATTTCAGCAAAATCCAAAATTTTCTCCACCCATCGACTCACTTGAGCCTTATGGACACGTGATGGCCTCCTATTTTTTCTCGGGGTGTCGGGACAAAAAATTTCTTTATGCCCCCACCAAGCCCTTTGGAAAATTTTCTAACTCACCTCCATGCCAACCCGCCATTCCACCGCCATGTGGCACATTCCTATTGGTTACGAACCTTCCCAGGGAAAATTTCCCTCAAAAACTTTGTCGAGCCATAACTTGAAAAATACAAGGAGTTAGAAGGAAAATTTACCTTTCTAGAAAGGTGAGAAAATTCTCTATCTGATGAAGCCATTTCCAGATAATTTTGAGTGCTGAAAAGTGGAAAAATTCAAATAAGGCACAAGGAAGGAAGGAATGAAGGAAAGTTAGTCAAAACTAAGCAAGGGGATTATTTTGGATAATACTAACCTCCTGTGCACGTAATGCATCGTGATGGTAGCATAAATTCTATTGGTAAAATAGCCTCCACACCAAACACCAACTGAAATGGTGTGGCCTTGTTCAATCTCTTGTAGGTTGTCATGTATGCCCATAGAACAATTGATACCTTTTCATCCCAATATTTTCTTCCCACATCAAAAATTTTGGTTAGTGTGTGGCTTAATATTTTGTTAAATACTTTCGCAGTTCCAATAGCTTGTGGGTGATGTGGGGTAGTCTTATGATGGGGCACCATGAATTACGCCATCAAAATCCTAAGCTGTTTCATCCAAAAATGTGTACTCTTATCACTAGTCAAGCTTAAAGGACATCCATACCTGCTTATTATGTTCTCACATAAGAATCTAGTAGTTATCACCACTATGCATTCCTTTGTAGGAATTACCTCTGCCCATCTTGTTAAGTAGTCGGTAAAAGTAATCATATAGCATGAACCATTCCTTCACGCAGCAAGTGAAATTGGTCCTAAAAAATCAATGGCCCATTTTACAAATGGTTATGTTCGGATATAGGTCTCAAGGGCATCTCATCTCTTTTTCCTAGCCTATCAAGGCACCTTTGAAAATGGTCACATGCCTTACAAAATTCAATGTAATCCTAGTAGATACTTTCCCACCAAATCCCTACAAGTAGAATCTTTCACACGGTGACATTCCCTGCAGAGTGCCCTCCTATAATCCTTCCATGTGCTTCTTCCATGATTGCAATGCACTTATGTTCTAACACGCATCAGCACAGAACCTCATCACATCCTAACTTGTATAAGTCTCCACCAATTAGCATGTAAGGCGTGGTGCATATAGCTAATTGTTTCTTATCCAAAGTTTTCATTCCCTCTAGCACCACACCCATTTTGAGAAACACAACAATATATTCCAAGTCAGAGGATGCACACACATGCAATCTAAATAGTTGTGCATCGGCATAGCATCCTCAATGCTCTATGGTCCTCTCTTGAATCTATCCTTGACAAATGGTTAGGCCATGAGTAACTCTTTCTTGGTTTCACAACAATTATAAACTCAAATTCTTAAAACAACAAGACCCACCGACATATGCGCCCTTGCAAAATGGGCTTATTCACCAATTACTTCAATTTCATTTGGTCGTGTAAATTATGAAGGTTGTTGCGAGGAAAACACTTCGAACTTATACAATGTGTAGATCATCGATAGTTCTTCACGTTGAGTAGTGGTGTAGTTCTTCTTTATTGGTTTCAACTTCCTACTTGCAAAGCAAAGGGGGTGATCAACAATCCACGATCAGGTGTGTTAGCACTACACTAATGGTCATCCCCGAGGCATGAACATGCACATGGAAAGGTTCATCCCAAGAAGGAAACCATAATATGGGTGCAATGATAAGTCTATCCTTCAAAGTATCAAACTTCGTCCACTGCACATCTCCCCAATGAAATGTAATCTTGTGTTTTAGTAACTTATCAATGGCACGGTGATCTTTACATATCCCTTGATAAAATTCGGTAGTATCTCATATGGCCAAGGAATCTATGCACTTGCTGCGCTTTGACTAGCAGGCTCCCCAACCCCATAATAACGAAACTTTGCGGTATCCACCAAAAACCTTATTTGCATATGATAGGCCCCAACATGCTCCTAAATGGAGTAGAAAAACACATTTCTTAATATTGAGGAATATCCTCAACTACCGACATCTCTCAAACATCGGTCTCAATTGTCACAATGGTCTTTCACTAGTCCATACACTGTCCAACCATCAAGGTATACTAGAAGGAACTTATGGATAAATTCCCAAAATGCCTAGACCACTATGCGTGAGAACACAACAAGCACGTTCTTCAGTCCAAAGGGCATGACCGTATAGGTAAAACTTCTCCATTAAGGAGCAAAAACTTTCTTCTCCTAGACTTCTTTAGAAATTATAACTTGATGGTATCCACGAGAATCCATCTATGAAGGAATAGATTTTGTGCCAAGCCACTCCTTCCAAGATTTCCTTGGTGAAAGGGGTTGGAAAAGGATCAATTACACATACCATGTTTAATTCCATGTATTAAACACAAATCCTTATCCTTCCATCCTTTTTAATATTAATAACCATGGGTCTTACCCATTCTGATTCCTCCACATCTTCAATTATGCCTCAAGAAATCATTTTTTCTATTTCCTCCTTGACCTTAACGTGAAGATTTGAATTCATTCGATAAGGCCTCTTTTAAATTGGGCGTGCACCCTCCTTTATCTTGATCTTCATTTCTCCTAAGGAGTGGTGAATGCCTTTAAGGTCATAGTATCCACATGGAAATAAATCCTAAAACTTTCAATAGATCAATGATCTTTGAGACCTCTTTCTCCAATCAATAGACTCCAATAGTTTCCTCCTTAGGTTTAGCCTCCAAACCAATGTTAACCTTATTTTTTTGAGGGGTTCATCATAGGTGAGTGTTTGCTCATTAGAAATATCAATAACTTCACATGTACCTTCATTATGGTTATAATCTAAACACTGTCTCTTTTCCATCTATCACATAGACCATCTTTCCCTTTTCTTTCTCCATGCATGCGTGCTCAAGAAGTACCTCTTCTTAATCTTCCTCATCAAAGTATAGTTCCAACACAGGTTCAACCAATAACTCTAATATTCTATCTTCTTCCATGGAACTATCTCCCATCATTAGGTGCTTAACTACCTATAATGCCTTATCCACCAATGGTTTAGTAATTCAATACTGAAAGCTTGAACAAGGTCGGTCATCATCTCCTTCCAATTTCCTATATGGCGGTGCATCTTGGAGTGAATATACCATGTGCATGCACATCCTTGTAAGGTAGAATACAACTTATGTACCCATAAAGAAGATGGTAATTCATTTGCACCTCCCATCCATGTTTTCTCACATGCTTGGACATGAAACAAGGAGGGTTCCTTCCCATGGTCGTCTTGTATTGTAGTGGGTGTATTACTTTGGGAGAACCTAACAGAGAACGTGATTCTTACCTCACTCCATTATAGAAGGCTATCACGATTTTTTCCCACCGACACGTTTTGGTTCCAAGCGTGTTATAAGCGAGCATCCCTTTTCTTTCAACCTTATTTCTCCATTGAGCCTCCATTTCTCGTAATAAATAATTAGGGTTATCCCCTCTAGAGTAACTTGGAAACTTCTTCCCTCCTAGGTGCTTGACTAAGCATGCCTTTGTTACCCTTGTAATAGAGCCTCATAGCTATCACTCAATTAAATCATAATTGTCATGCGCCCAATTTTCACATGCCACACTAGTTGTATCACTCATGGATTGAGCATATTCAAACTCAATAACTCCCTCTATAGGGTGAATCATCTCGGTGTCCACGATAGAATGCACATAGATCCTATCAAAAATTCTTCTCCCAAGGGCTCAGTATAGGATGTTAATTTTCCATCACTTAAGGGGATAATGACTGCTCTTTCTTGTTCTCAAAGATTATGTATCCTTTATTGAACCTTAGGTCAAAATTGTTCTTATAACACCATGGGTGCCCAAGTAATGTTGGAAAATTGTCTTCTTTGACTAGTGCCAAGAATTTGAAGTCTCCAGTGAATGTTTCCCCTTGGATAGTGATAACAATGTCCTTCAAGACACCAATTGGCATTTCTTTTGTCTTGTTAGCCATATACAACACATTCAAAGATAGTTGTAATGGGGGCTTTCCCATTTTTTGTCATGCATCTAGACTGAGAACATTGACTTATGCACCCATGTCAATCATAATATTTCTTAAAAGTCACCCATCTACAATAACATTTAAGTTAATCTCCTTGTCATAATCAAGGTTGTGGGGAGGAAGGTTAGCATGTAGACCCTACCTCTCGTTCCCTCCTCTAGTGTGTGGTACCTTCTCCCGTAACCACTCTCTTAGCAAGGGGGTGATATTCTCTAGCCTCGGTGTTTTCATACTTCTCTAACCTCATCCAGATCCTTCATGGAGCCTCATCATTCTTCCTTTTCTCTAATTATCTTAACTGCTCTTTTAGGCATTATCTCCTTCTATGCTTTGAATCACATCCATGGTCTCTTGATATACTTATTTCTAATGAGTAGGGTCTGGATACTTTCCATATACTAATTCTTCTTTAATAACTAGTGGAATTTTCCTTGGTACTTCCCTTACGCGTGCAGCCTCAACTCACATTGTAATTAGTAATGCTTCTATTTTTAACTTGTGCGCTACTTGTGGCATCCATTTTGAATCGGCCTTCCTCACACTTACCATCTTGTCTCCCTTGTCTTTCCGGTGTCATTGACTCATATGTTCAAATAGCTTTGGAAAATCTTCATACTTATGCTTATTTCTACATGAGGAGCATTGTAATAGATCAGGGCATTCACACTAATAGTGCTCTGTAGACCCATAATTGTAACAGGTTCCACGTGGGAACTCACTTCTTCCTCCTCTGTGGTTTATATGACCATGAAATCCTCCTCAAAAGCCTCTCCCATGTGCTTCTCCATAAGTATGCCCTTCATAATGAAGACCATCGTCCTTGGAATTTTTTGCAAGGCTGGTTTGGCACACACCAATATCAATGGTGTCATGTATCTAGTTAGTCAATATACTGATCCTTGGTATCGTGAGTAGTAGAGGTGTAAATTTTACAATGGCAAGACAAATTCTTATAGATCACGCACCGTAGTAGTGGGAACCTACTTGCATCATGATATCTATGGAAAATCTCATAGTCTCTTGTCATATGGCATGCACCAATTTCCATGGGCAATTGTCCTTTGTATTCCCTTCTACCTCACAATCTATGCACCATAGGCCAATGTGAGTCTCATGTGTCGCATTCGCAAATAGCTTCTCCATTTGCTTGGCCATTACAACAATCGAGCCTCAAGAAAAGGGCTAACACCAGTATCTATACTCCCAATAGCCTCAATCTATAGGGAAGCCTCCAAGGCCTCGCGGGTTTGTGAAATTCTTGTACAAAAGTGCTCTCCTAAATGGTGTTATCAATCCTCCAATAAACCACTGAGCATGATGGGAAGGATGAATATCATAAGATAACTTTGACAAGAGAGTCTTAAAATGCACGTCATACTCCCACACACTCTCTATCATACCTTGTTGGATCTCTTTTAGTGCATTGATGCTCTTCTATTCAAACTCAAGGATATGAAATTCAGCTAAGAAGGCATTTTGCAGCATGGTGTAATCTACCACCGTCTGATGGGGGTCATACTTTTGGTACCAACTATGTACACGTCCTTACAACGTTGTTGTAAACTAACTTACCTTCCACTCTGCGGAGTAGTGATTCCCTTTACGCGCCAAAGTAGATCACACTTGTGTACATGCTCTATAACATCCTCAACACAATTGTATTCTAGTAGGTGTAAATGCATATCAAAGAATACATGTTGAGGTGGTTGAGGTCCTTATCCACCTGATCCAAAACCTTGATTCCCTCCAGTGTGACCTCCACCACCAAATCCACTAGATCCACTAATTCATGTCCCTCCCAACCCACCGAATCCTCCGGATCCTCTATATTTGTCATGTCCTTTGGCTCGATTCCACCAAATCCACATCCTTTAGCCGGTAATGGGCCTGAAGTGGTTGCACCTAATTTCCTTGATGTCCCAGCGCGCATACCAACAGCTTGTGATATTATACCACTACCAAATGTGTATCCTCCATTGCTTCTAGACATGATACCCAAGCTTTATGTACTTGTACTTTTTCCAAACGTCATTCCAAGAAATATTCCTGCAAACACAAGAAATGATTATGCAGCCATAGATGTAACAAATGAGAAATTATATCTCCTAGGTGTAGATCAATCAGTACTACCAATACCAATTCAGTTGGTAATACTTATCTATTGATTTGGAAGACTAAGTGCCAGGGGTTGGTCACCAGGTGGATTCAGATGTGCACCAATGGCTCTCCTTTCTTCAAGAAATGAAATCTCATTAAAAGATGAAGGGATCTCTCTTCCATGTTTTTTGAGATGGGGTAGCACATACTTCTCAGGCTCCACGTCCTCTATGTAAACCTCCATTCCTTCCCGCAACATCTATCTCCATAAATCCATCACTCCTGAAACCTCATGTTGTCTAGCCAACTCCCTTTCATGCACTTCATTGTACTTGAGTCGTCTCTCCTCTCTCTCTCTCTTTTAGCCACAATGTCTATTATCTTCCTCCACCCTAGCTCCCTCTCCCAACACCTAGAAGAAGCTTATCCAGCCATAGAAAATTCTTTCAAACATAGGGTAACAATCAAGATCTTCATAGCTAAAGGGATAGTTCATAGAAATGATCCTCTAGGATCCCTTAAGAACTTAAACTCAGCAACCTCAAGACAAGAATACGTAGAAATAACATATTCTAGGGTATAAGCTGGTTAGCACTCGATCAACAACATGTGTCCAACTTAGATCAGCATCTTATGGCCTCTAATATTCCTCTTCGGTCTAAATGTGAGATCTATAGTACTAACTTGATATATATGCATACATAGAAATCCATTCATACACCTTTATTAGAAAGTAGAAAAAGAAGCTCTCATATAGCTCATGATACGGATGTTCTTCTAACCATCTGCGTGCATCAAACTCATGTCTAGTACTAAATCCCTAAGAAAACTCATCTTTCATGCTCTCAAACCATGCTTCGACATTGTTCAAGGTCAATTTCTTTGTCATCATGCATCATTCTCACAATAACTTCGAAAGAAGTCATGGCAATGGAACCAAGATGTAGTCATTTTTCATGTACCCTTAGTATAACTTTCTAATCCCATGTGCGCTGGCCTATCACCCATTAGGTGTTGGGCACATGCATGGGCACCAAGCCCTTTCTTTATGTGAGTATTGTGAAAAATATTTCCATTATTAGAGGATGATTTGCATAATGGAAATACATTCACTTAGATAAAAAGCGAAGAAGAAACACTTAGTAGTTCCATGCCTTAGTGCATTGTAGAAACAAAATAATAAGCATGTTGAAACATATTTGAACTATGATGGCCATTTTAACAAGGGGTTTTACTCCTTTAAACATGACTTACATAATATATCCTTCGATATATATTCATTCAAATAGTCTACAGTAGCCATATTCAAATCTAAAGAGGTCATTCTAGACCATGCATACTAAAATACTTGGACTCATCTCTTACAGATCTTCCTCTGGAGTGATATTCTAGCTATACCCTCCCATTACAACCCTCATTACTAGTTCTAATGCCATATAAAGGCCTATTACATCCCTCATATCCCATAACACTACTTGATCTAAACCCTCGAAATACTACAACCTTCTATTCTTGATGTACTCCCTCAAGGTGCATCTAACTCTTTTTCAGGTCTTCATATCTTCTTCTACTCAAGCATCTCTTCTTAGAGGATCAACACCCACCACCATGCCTTTATTTAGGAGAAGATCAGATGCCAAGTGTCAATGTGGTCCTCAATGGTGCATGCTTATTATGTTTTGAGCTCTCCACTTTTTGTAATGATGTCTTTCAAGAACCTTCCATGCATGGAATATTCTTTCCTTGACCACCAAGTCTCCAAGCTAGCACCTTATCCACATGGCATGCCTAGTCGGGTCACATTTTTCCTCTTATGCATCCAAATTACCAAATATGGCTAGGTCCTTAGATCTTGTGTAATTCCTTGTGCACACACCCACAGTATCTCCTAAACCCTTGTCCTACGCACTTTTCCCCACGTGTCATTCTTATTTATGGGTCCTGCATGTTCATGTGCCCTTTGGTACTTAGCCAATAATTTTGGGCCCAAAAAAACCTTCAAAATCAGTGACCTTGTCCTCAAAAAAACCAACATGTAACCAAAGCCAAGAAAAATAAGCGGGAGCGTTTGCCCCTAATTGGCTTGGACCCTATATGATTACCCATGCCTATGGATTAGGCACTTATCATTTATCCTCTCTTGAGGGTAAACCCGAACTTAAGCCCCTTAATGATTTTCATCTTTGACTATTCTATTGTTGAATAAAGTACTACATCACTTTATGTCACTTATATGCTCATCCTTTTAGTGAACCTTTCCTTTCACCTACCTCTTTTAAGGACCAATGACTTAAATAGAATTGTGTGATTATTTGTCACCCTTTTAGTCTTGTCTTAAATATGAGTGTCATGGCTCTACTCATGGTATAATTATCATGGATACTTTTATCCCTTTTCAAGATGGAATCACATGGTCATTTGTCACTTAAAACCCCATCTTTCATAGCTAACCTTTTCGTGTTATGGTTTTTTTCCTTTATAAAAGGGGCCTATACTCCTTTATAGTCTTGTCCATGAATTTAAGTCCGAAAATAAAAAATATATGGGATACAAAACACTCTACTCTATGAGTCAAACTTCTTGAAAATATATGATTCCCTCAAAATAACATATATATTTCTCTCTCATCTTTGTTATAAGTAGATTGCTCCCTCAAGGACATGACTATAAAAAGTTAGCCACTGTTTTACTTAGTTGAACTATAAAAATAAGAGTAGCCTATATCTCTCAAATAAAAATAATTCTGGAGCTTCCCACATCGATCAGCTTCATGAAGACCTCAAGGAGAACCTATTTATCCTAATATAGACTTCCCGCTGCAACCATTCTATACATGTAAAATGGAAAGAATAAAATAAAAAGTCAAGAAAAATACATACTTTTTTCATGGAATTTCCTATTCTATTTTTGGGTATCTTAAGAAGTGATGTGTTTTTGCAAAAATAAGGTTGTGCTTAGCAAAACCCTTCACACTTGCCATCTTCTTATTTACTCCTATCAACTCAAGGGATGTGGCATGTATTCTACACATTGTGATCATGCAACTTCTTTCACCTATGGACCTATCGCTCATGCAATATATCTAGGGACTTATGTTTGATAATTCTAGGGTATTACACCTATCGTCCTTGTCAAATATGGGCATACCGCCTCTTTTCTTTTCTGATTTGATTACTTATTGTTTCTTCAAACATGATAAGACCATTGAAATTGAATCAATCATGACACCTTCCTTTATTCATACACTTAATTCACCTTGCCTATTACCTATTCGACATTTGAACTTGCATATTTTCAAACATACCTTACCTAAAAACTTATTCTAACCTACTTTCCAAACCTACCTACCCAAATTACCTACCCCACTTACCTAATCCAATCTCATTCTTCCATGCTTTAAGGGAGAACTACATCAATTTGAGGCCCCTTTCACAAGGGCTATGTAGGCAACACTGACGGCATGGGGCCCTCGAAGGTTATCTCGAACACTCTTTTCCCCATATTTCTTCCCCATAACCAAAACCTAGTTAGTTAGTTTCCATAAGATTAATAACTTAGAAATTAACTCAAAACAAACATACATTACCCATACACGTCATCATTTAGTTTCCATAATATCAATAACTTGTAAATTAAACTAAACTAAGCCTATACATCTAAGTTTCCATCATAATAATACATTGGAAATTAAACCATTCAATCAAATCAAAACAAACCATAACCAAACCATGCCTACAACTAGTTTCCATCATACTAATAAAATGGAAATTAAACCCGAGTCATAATCATAAATCACCAAACCATGCTTAATCATCTAGTTTCCATGATATCAATATAATGGAAATGAAATCAAATTATACAACCATGCCTATATATAGTTTTTATGATAACAATACAATGGAAATATAATCAAACACATCATATGTAAATATCATCATCAACTATTTAACTGGAATATACGTATATCAATACTGATGTATATAGAGATATAAATACAAGTAGCTCAAGAGCTCTCATATACATCTTGCATCTTCAAAAGGTAGGCCGGTATAGTCAAAAATATAAAATAACCAACATCTTCATATCATCTCTAAGAGGGCCTTGACACCTCTACTACTCTCCCTTGTCTCCTCTCACTGGCCTCGGTCTCCATGAACTGGTCACCTCTTGATGGCCCTCCATATGTGACTGATGGCTACCTAAACTACTAGTACTATGGGTCTGTGAACTAGACATCTAACTAGCCATTTGTTATGCTCTATACTCAGTATGTGAAACAAACAGAACACCACTCTCTGTAAGAAAATCCTCATAGTACATATCCTCGCCTCACTATCCCTGTACCTATCCATAGAAATCACCTGTGGTGGTGCCATAGCTCTAGCACCTACCAATAAACCTTGTCATGTTGCTTGTACAACAAGACCCGTTCCCATTGCATGTCCCTATATGACTAGGCCCTTTCTTGGTGCATGTTCTATACTACAAGACCCTGTCCCATTATTGGTACCTATGTAGCTACTAGTTGTGCTCTGATGTGGCTACCTATGCTTGTAAAATAATCACTTGAGCCTCCACTCCTCTGACCTTACCCCATCCTCTTTGGTGCCTAGACCTATGCTATTTGTTCTATAGGGTAGTCACATGTGCTGTACATGTGTTAGGACCCTTTGTAAAGTCATCACCTACCTCTATAACTAGTCCCTCTATAAAATAGTAGCCAAATCAAGCTTTTATGGCCTCGGAGGTGCTTTGCCTATAGTTGGGCTATCCACCAGACTGTACCCATCATTCGTGCCCATTTCATCAATCCACTTATCGGCCACTGCTCTCTCCTTCTTCCCTAGGGGATATGATGGATGTAGTGGACATAATGGTCTCTCGACATCATCCCTATGATACTATGGAAATGGTGGAGGCACATCTTGTTGAAGCCCAAACTAGCGTCGACTCGGTCAACCAAAATCATCTCATACTCCCTAGGCCATCGTCCCTATATCCATGTAGCCAATTGTAACCTTTCCAACTCCTTTTCCATGCCCTCATATGAAGAGAAACTCAACATAAGGCCGTCATAAAATATCTGTTATAATAGGCCCTCTAATGAGTCACTTGTAATATGTCACATCTCGTGATGCTACCTCTACCCATGCATTTTCTCCTATCTAGACCCATCTCTTGAACCCTTCTCTATAAACACCTCTATACCAGTCTCTGTCATGGTAAGTCAAGAGGATGTAGACACACTATGTGCTCATAAGCCCAACAATGAAGAAGATATATACAACATACTTTGAAACGTCAAATCCTCGATATGCCCACAACTCCCTATAAATTTATACTAGATATGTTGGTGCCCATGCAAAAAAACATTGCTCCTCAATCATATCCTTCAAAACTCCCATCAATGCACATGGAAATCTACCACCCTCTTAACTCCGGGAGAGCATAACATCCAATAACCACCATCATAAACACCGATAATCTGGTCTCATGTTGGGTGTGCAACGTATATATCCCCATAAGCGATGCTATCATCACTGTGATAAGACAAAGCTTCCACGACCTCTCCAAATACTGTAACCATAGGATCGAATGAATCATCTAAATAAATTTGATACAATGGCTTCCCAAATATAAGTAGCCTCAAGATCCTGTAGACATCCTCTAGAGTGATCATCATCTCTCATGTCAATAAGTGGAATGTGTTAGTCATTGAATCCCATATGTCAATGAGAGATACTATCATTTGTGATCTGAACTATCCTCCTATACCACCTAATGGCACCCATCCCAATATCCCTCATATGATCCCACTCGTCCTCAGTAATGTAGGTCTCATCTACACAAAAAGTGGTGGTAGCCTATCTCTAATGGTCAACTACTATCTCCCTGCATCACTAAAATTCAAAATGTTACTCAATTGTCCTGTCAATCATTTATTTTTACCCTACCCAACCCAAACCAATACCTACCTACACCTTTCCTAGCCTACGACATATATTCTAGTCCTCTACACTTTCTCTATGTCACTTCTTTCCACCCATTCTTACCTAACTTCACCCTAACTCACTCACCCATACCAAAATTACCCATACCTATCTCAATCATTACCCATACCCACCTCTTCATACCTACCTTAACCATTACCCATACCCATCTATTTATACCTACCTTAACCCTAGCTCAAACCCACCTATTCCTCCCTAACTTACCCCTAATCCACCCACTCCTCCCTAACCTAGAACTAAACAATCCCCTCCCTAAATTTTCCACCTTCCCAAACCCCCTTTTGAATCCCTCATCACTTTTAATAGTGAGTGGAATCGATCACTCTAGCTGATATCGGTCCCCCTTTGACTCGTCGATACCGGTTGATACCTAACCAAGATGTCGGTCATTGGTTCACCTACAGGGCCGAACCCTCACATGCCCACATTTTTAAATTTAACTAAAACACCTCAAAAACCTACCCATACCACCCCCAATCCCTTCTAAATTCATTTTCCCACCTAATTAGACTAGTTTTGGCCCTTCCCATACCCAATTTCACCCACTTCTAACCAAATTTCAAATAAAAATTCATAAACCAAATTTTCCATTTTTTACCTTAGTTTTAACCAAAATCAATAATAGAGCTTGAATCATATCTCTACTCGGCTCCGTCTCTACGGTGGGATGTCTGGTCTTTGAAATGGATGTCCTCATGTACCCTCTCTTACCTATGCCATGATGAATCCACTTCTAGCCTATCAACCAATCAACTCAACTAGGTAGATCTCGTGGGCCCGTAAACTCCACTCCTATCAACCACTAACCGCTTGCCAAATCACCTCTCTCGGTCACTTCATCATTTTTTCAAAAAAACACTCTCACCTATTGTTTTCCAACTTTAGCAATGCACAAATAAAACCGTTTTCACGTAATTTTTCCATTTTAAATCAAAATTTTCTTAACCAATGTCAATCAGGTCGTTCCCTAGGTGACCAGACATCGATTACCGTTATCGGCATTGGTTCACCTTCAACCGGTATTGGTCACCCTACCTAATCAATTATACCTAATTTTCCCAAAATTTGATGCAAGATGTCATTTTTTTCTACCTTTGCCTCACCCTAGCCTTTGTGACCTCACCTAATAGCCTTATCACCCACCCCCAACCTTAGTGTACTTTGAGGCATATCTTTTCCTATACCTTGACCTTACCTATATACCCACATTGACCTTGCCTATACGTGTTGTACCTTGATGACGATGCTACTCATGTTGTTTATCCTATTAACCTTGTCTTTCCTGATGCCATTATGTTTATCTTGAAAACACAAAACCTTTTGGCTTTGTACCCCACCTAATGCCTATTCTAGCACCTAGCCTCATTGTGTTTCAAGAACATATCCTAAACCTTAGATACGGACAACATAAAGCTTGTTTGGATAACTATCGACCTTGACGATGTAGAGTTTGTGAGCTCTTCATCCTAGTGACTTGTCATATTCTACATGTGTGTGTGTTTTATTGCCCCACCTATTACCCAAACTGATATTGCCATTTCCTATACCCACACCTTACCTCATTTTTGATCACCTACCACTTTATCAAACCCATCACCAATTCATCCTCTCACTTCATCAATTCCCAGTTTTAAGGGGATCACGTCACCCATGTTGGGGGAAACCTCACCTCTACCCTTACTTGGGGTAACCACTTCTTGTTATGGTCATATTTTCTTATCAATAAAAGCTATGCAACAAAAGGGGAAAATGCAGACACCAAAATTGGGTCACAATCCTCTAGGCCCCTTTCAATTAATTAATCAACACACACACCAAATGATGACCTAATCTACACATTAGTATTAATTTAATTACCCAAAATTAAATTAATCCTAATCCCACCTCACAATTGATTTAATTACCTTTATTAAAGTTAATTCCACCTCACATCTCCACCTCACCTATCCAATTCACCTTTGACCCATTCCCTAACCCTAGGTCTTAACCACTTACCCACTTACCATAATTAGCCATGACTATTTATAGAACCTAACCATGACTTAATCTTTACCACCTAATTAATACTAACTACTTACTCAATCTGAATCCGACCACTTTGTAAACACAAACCAAGCATTCTTACTGTGACCATAATCAAATCTCATGAGAAAAGGTAAGGAATCACTTTTTTAGTAAAACATAGATAACTTTCCTTAACCGACATCATTTTTCCCTCGGTCGGCATCGGTTACAAAACCATTGTTAGTTCCATTAACTAGCCAATTCCAACTCATTCGTTGAGTTGAATTTTTCTTCCGGCTCTTCTGACCTTGCATAAAGACTCTCGAGTTTTCCGGTGATCTTGCAGCATACGGATGCCCTTACAACATTAATACACCACATGATTCATCAAGCAGTTGATCAAGAGCTCCAATGCACTCATAGGAAGCATCATTCCTTCCTTTTTCTCTTTGCATTTATTCAAGACCATATTCTTTCGCAACCATCACCACCTCTTGTTATTCCTCTCCATTTCACAAGTGCATTCCTCCTTTGTCACGAAAACATAGTAGACTAGTTATTTACTAGTTATCTATTTCATTTCACCCATTACAATACCTAGATCTTTCCCATGGCACCTCCATCCAACCTTCTTACCTTTCCTAAACACCCATCTCATTACCTCGAGTCTTCTTAAACATCCCATGACCCTACGTAAACCTCGTCAATACTCTGTGATTTCACAGAGAGCCAAAAACTACCCCATTTTAATCATCCCACCTAATTTACCCTATCAACACTTTGGTCACCCAAACGACAACAATTCATTGTAGGTACCGGCATCGGTGGCCCAACTAATACTGGTCTCCGTGAGTTGTAATATATTCCAAACTAGCAAGGTAACTCACCTACTTAAAACCTCTCATCACTTCTCCTAGCCCTTCCTAACACCCTCTTTCATACCTACAAGCCTTAAACCATCAACCACCTTCCTTAGATTTAGTATTGTATGCATTTATTAGGCTAGATTAGATTTATTATTCTTGTGTAGGATATCTAAACTATACAACTAGAGTAGGTATTTTATTTCATGTTCTTATCAACACTTAAATTGTTTGTAAATGTGGATTGATATCCTTATATCAAGCACCCGCTTCTCGGATCTATCTTGCACTAGGAAATCCACCAACTGATATTTTTAATCCTATTTCTTGGTCTTGTGTTTTATTTAAGGTCGTTCCTCCTAGCCAAAGGGAAGATATTCACAACCACTTGGTCAACATTCAAAATTTCTACAACCTTCTTTGACTATCTACAAGTATTCCTCCTCGCCTTCACCTCTTATCTATTTTATCTATTTTACTAATACCCACCTATTCATACCTACCTTAACCATTACCCATAACCACCTATTCATACCTACCTTAACTCTAACTCAAACCCACATATTCCTCCCTAACCCCCACTCCTCCCTAACCTAACACTAAAACATCCCCTCCCTTATCTTTCCACCTTCCCAAACCCCCTTTTTCATCCTTCCTCACTTTTAACAGTGACCGGCATCAGTCACCCTAACCAATACTAGTCCTCCTTTGACCTCATTGATGCCGGCTCGCTCTGATGATGATGATGATACCCAAGGCATCGTTCATTGGTTCAGCCCTAAGTTTGAACCCCCACGTCCCCATATTTTAATATTTAACCAAAACACCTCAAAAAGCTACCCACACCACCCTCAATCCCTTCTAAATTAATTTTCTAACCTAATTAAAGTAGTCTTGGCCCTCCTCATACCCAATTTCACCCACTTCTAACCAAATTTTAAATCAAAATTCAAAAACCAAATTTTCCATTTTTCTACCTTGGTTTTAACCAAAATCAATAATGGAGTTTGAATCCTACCTCTATTCGTCTCTGTCTCCATGGTGGGATATATGGTATCAGGAATGAAGGTCCTCCCGCACCCTTTCCTTCCTTTTCCATGATTAAATCCACTTCTCAACTATAAACCAATCAAATCAACTTGGTTCTCATGGGCCCATAAAATCCACTCCTATCAACCACTAATCGCTCACCAAATCACCTCTCTCAATCAATTTATCATTTTTTCATAAAACGCTCTCTATTATCATTTTCCAACTTTAGCAATACACAAATGAAACCTTTTTCACTTGGTTTTTCCTTTTTAAACCAAAATTTTCCGACAATGTCACTCAAGTCATGCCCTAGGTGGTGACATCAATTGCCTTTCTTTGGAATTGGTTCACCTTCAACGGTATCGGTCATGCTACCTAATCAATTAAACCTAATTTTCAAAAAAATTAATGAAAGATGTCAATTTTTACTACCATTACCTGTGATGCCCGTTAAAACAACCCACTTGAGACCTAAGAAACAACCTAGGATTAGTTAGGAAAATGATGGGATAATTTTTTTATTAGAACTAAAACCAGGTTGTAAGACAATAGTTGACACTATCAGGTTGGAACAAGTCTAAAATTACTAGAACATACTTTTCATTGATTAAAAATTTCCAGAGGTCACAAGGTCCAAATTTTAGGGTTAAGGGTTTTAATTAGGTTCAGGGGGTAAATTAACACCATACCCACTCTCTAACAAGCTCATGGTTTCAATTGAATTTTTCTCACACTTAAAGCATTCAAAATTTTCCTAAATCATTCCCATTAGATAGGAAATTTTCTCACCTTTCCAATGATATAAATAAGTCCTCCTAACTCCTTGTAGAACTCCATATATGGATCGGCGGACCTTAGGGGTCAAATTTTCCCCAAGGGGACACGTGTCGAGCGGGAAGAAAACCCATTTTCGGGTTGGCGAATAGCGAGGCGGTTTGGAAAATTTTCCTCACGTAGTGCAAAGTAAAAATTTCTTTGTGCCTTCACGGTTCCTCAAAGGACACATGGTGGCATCAGAGTCATCACCGGGAGAAAAGAGGGAAGGGCGTGGTGGCGGGAGAGTTTGGGGAATTTTCACCGAGGGAGGAAAAAGGGAAATGTAGGATGTGCGAGTCCGCTTCTCTACGAGAGAATAATGCCAAGGTGAGGGTGGGAATGTGGGGACCATGGGGTTTTCAAAAAAATTCCCAAAATCCAACAAGGTCGTGAGGGTTCCGCCAACATGACATCTTTGCCACGTGGCGCACTGTGATAGGTCATTGTGGGCCGGGAAAAGGTAAAATTTTCCAAAAATTTTAAAAAGGTCCAAGGGCTAAAATGATGTCGCACCTCTACCACTTTGCCCCATGAGGACACGTGGCAAACCCTATTGATGGTGTGGGCCAATGGAGGAAAGTTTAAAATTTTTCCTAAAAAAAAAAAATGTTTTTTCAAAAAATTTTCTAAGGATATTTCGATACCAAAATTTTCAAAGCGAGAGCCAGCCATGGAAAATTTTCCCAAATTTTCCCACCAAGGAAGGAAAAATTTAAAGGACCATAAATTTTTCTAGAAATATCAGTTTTGGGAAAATGAGGACTTTCTAGAAATCTCTCAATGCCCTCTTTGCACAAGAATCATAAATTTTACATTTTGATAAAGTTTGAGGGGTCAATTTTATGAAAATGGCTCTGCAGGATTTTAAACAAAATCAAGCTGGTAATTTTTAACTTATAAATTTGATTCAATTTGATCACCTCCTTCACTCAACATGCCAAACAGACATGGAGGATTACTCTAGGAAGGATTTAAAGTGTTTTAGGGAGGTAATTTCACTTGTTTGATTTCAATTTACATTTTTCCATCAAATGACAGAAAATGACTGTGAAAGGGATTGGGCTCGATTTTGCAATGTTTAAATTGTTTTCTTAAGTTTTCTTTGTCAATTGGAGTTCATTGATAATATAACATGATAAATTTTAACATTTCCAAGTTGATTATTATGTGCAGGTCCGAACTATACATTTTGATTAAATTTATTTGTCAGTTTTATATTTACAACAGAGATCTATTTCTAGGAAATCTGTCTATTAATTTCATCATTCAAGTGTGGCATTTCATTTCTAAACTAATCCAATACATTCATTTGTTTATAAACAAACCATTTCAAAGCTAAATTGTAAAGTTTGAATTTCCAATTTAATATATTTCAAAAGGAGACAAAAGCAATATAATTCCTTCATACGTATTCCTTCTTTTTCCATTTTCTAAACAAAGATTTTAATCACAATTTGATATTCCAATTCAACACAATACTACAAATGAGAGAAGACCTTGCAATCCTTTATTGACTTCAAAAATAATTACTTCTTTACATTCTTCCATTCCTTGAATGCAATTAATAGAATTCTATTTCTTTCCAATAAACAAAACAGAATATAAATGTCTTTCACAATTCGAATAAGTAACTTTCATAACCAATTACAACATCATTTCTTCACAAATATAAATATTACAATTTCATCCACATCAAGTGGGAAAGGATTACAAATGAATTATATTTCACAAGGGACTGTCAAAACTGCATTTTCCTTTGCTCCAGAACAGCAACATGCAAGCTTCCTTTTTCTTCCAATTTGATCACAAAAAAAGTGGGGGAAAGGCAACGCTCTCCACCCAACCAAGACATCTAATGAAAGTAGAATCCATCCTTCATCATTAGCCCCTGAGCCCTAACCACAAAACAATAAAAGGTGTGATTCAACCCATGGCAACAATTGGCTTCCACAACATACATCATTCTTTCAACATATATAAGTCAATATAAAACACAGTCAAACAAAAACAATAGTTTATAAGCTGTATTTGCAAACATTCAAAAGAACTCAGGCTTGATCATGCAAGCCAAAGGAGCAAAGACTATTGGGGAGCAACTTATGCCTCCCAATGGGAATTGGGCATCCACCAAATAACAAACCACTAATAAAAATTTACCAAACATATCCTTATGCCCCCACAATCCCTCCTATGTCCCCATGGATTTCCTTATGCCCCCACAAAGTAAGAAATGCAAGCTATTTCTTTTATGGTGGATCGCAAACCAAAACTCCCTCCATAAGAATTCTAATGTCAATGGCATTCCCTTATGCCCCCACATGAATTCCCCATAGCCTTCTCCTATAATATCCCTATGGTAGTCTACCCAAACAGACAACAAATACATAACAACATTCACCATTCACACAACATAATCAAGAAAATAACAACATAAAAGAAGAGTTAAAATCCTACCTCTCCATGGTAGCTTTTGTTTCCAAACAGCAAGCTTTAATGCCAAAAACACAATCCCAAAATAGCAATCTCCAAGCATTCAAAGTTTCTCCAAACTCCTTCCAAAAGAAAGAGCTCCAAACATCAGAAAATGCACCCTCAAAGGAAGTATGCAAAAATATTCAACAATCCAAAACAAGCAAAGAGTTTGAATTTTAAAGAAGATGGAAGAGAAGAGGATGATGTGGATCCATGTAGGATGCCACATCACACATCCTCAAATTCAAACACCAAGGAAATAATTTCATTCTGCCAAGCACAATAAAGAGGTGGGTGAAAATATGACAAATTACTTGCACACTCTAAAAATCCCACACCCCAAAGGACTGCAAATTAAATAAAATGTAAGAGAGTGCAATCAAAACTTGCAACATGATTAATAAAATGCATTATAAAAGTATAAAATCACCCTTCAACCATAAGTATGGTTGGTAAATTAAATTGAGAGGTATGGGACAAGTTTTACTTATCCCACAAGCCTCCAAAACATCCCCAAGGACAAATTCGAATTTCCATGGAGGTGGAGTATTTCATACTCCAAAAACTAACTTACACAACTTACACATCCCTTACATATTAAATACAAAGAGCCAACAACTTCCATTATTACTTTCCCATAACCCCAAATTTGATTTATTTAAGTTTTAACCATATGATTTCTCACATTAATCTATCACAATTTAATTAAATAAAAGAAGGGAACACATTACTAATAAAATACATACAACATAATAAAAATGTAACCACATTAATAAAATACACAAACCTCGTGGTCACATATAAAGGTGATCCCCCCATGGGAATCCCTAACAACAAAAAACACAACACAATAAAACAACTTGCCATGGTGACCTTGTTGAATTCACCTAGAATTCCATTGTGGTTTGTCTCTAATCCCCCGATGTTTGTTGTGATATTTAACCCATGCAAAACACAAATACCTCCTTCGGCCTCGTGGGCATATCAAAACATCTAAAATGAATATAAATATAATCACAAAATCATCTAAATATGTGAATCACAACATCATCAAGGCAATTTAACATTATCACATACAATTTATATCAACGACTATATCATCATCATATAATATCCATTTTCTAGATCTACTCATAATATCCAAAAATCACATGTCCGAACAACATCCATAAAACATCCATGTCAAATAGTATATCATTATCCACATATGAAAGTGTCTCAATAATCATCACACATCATAACCAAATCAAGATCAACAATAATCTATGATCAAATGTCTAACATCATGCTAAATCAAAACATAATAATGTCCATAACATAAACAACAATATCAAAATAAGTATCAAAAAGGTGTCAAAGGGAAGTGGGCACTACATCCCCTCCCCTTAGACTCGACTTCCTCCTGGAAGTCACTGGAACAAATGTGGAAACTGAACTTGTAATAAGGTAGCATCCTCCCATGTAGCTACAGTCTCATCATATTTGTCCCACTACACCCGAACCTGATCAACCTCTCTACCTCAAAGGCCCAGGGTCCTACGATCTAGGATGCGAACGGGCTCCACCATCACCTACCCCTGATCCTGCACCTGTAATGATGTCCAATCTAACACATGAGAAGGATCTGCAATATATCTCCTGAGAACTAAAACATGAAAAACATCATGTATGCAAGACAAGCTGGGTGGTAATGCTAGATGGTAGGCCAAAGGGTCGATACGCTCCAAGATCTCAAAAGGACCAATGAATCTAGGAGCTAACTTAGAACCTTTTCCATAATGGATAGGGCTCTTTGTGTGTCCTAACATGAAGGAACACCTTCATGCCCACATCGAAACTACGATCGATCCTATGTTGATCTGCATACTTCTTCTACTTGTCATGTGCCTCCTTCAATCTCTACCTGATCAACACAACCTACTACTCCATGTGCTATGAAAGAGCTAGTCTAAGAGATACTATGTCCTCTAACCTATCCCAGCTAAGAGGTGTCCTGCACTCTTTACCATATAAACCCTGAAAAGGAGCCATGCCTATAGAACTCTAGAAACTATTATTGTAGGAAAACTCCACTAAGTACAGGGACTCCTCCCATTTAGACTGTTGTTCCATCACATAAATTCTAAGCATGTCCTCTAAAATATGATTCACCCACTCAGTTTGTCCATCTGTCTTAGGGTGATATGTTGTGCTAAAGTTGATTCTCGTCCCAAGGACATACTGCATGGTAGTATAGAAATGGGAAGTGTACAAAGGATCATAGTCACAAATGATCTTCCACGAAATCCCGTGTAACCTGACAATATCATCCAAATATACTTGTGCCACTGCTCTAGCTGTATAAGTGGTCTTCACTAGAGAAAAGTGAGTCACTTTTGTCAATTTATCAACCGTGACCATAATGGCGTTGTGGTGATATCTCGACATCGGTAGCCCAACAATGAAATCCATGGAAATGGTGTCCCACTTCCATTCGGTATAGCATGAGGATAAAGAAGGTCTGCTGGATGTTGATGCTTGGCCTTAACTCTCTAGCACTCTAAACATTGTGACACAAACTGGGCCACATCTCGACGAAGTCCTCTCAATGATACAACTATCTCAAGGTGGCGTGCATCTTCTTCACCCCGAGGATGGGCTGAATAGGGTACACGATGTGCCTCTACCAAGATGTCCTACCTCAAGCCTCCATCTCTAGGAACATATATCTAGCCTTTGTGCCTAAGAAGACCATCTATCTCTAAGGAAAAACCATCAAAATTCCCCTCAAGGGGTCTCTATGACTCGATCTTTGCTTGTACTACAATGTAGAAGTTGTCAAGAGGAAGCTGTTGAAGAATCCTACTCTGTAAATTTGTGCTCACTGAGGTGGCCATAGCCACATGTCTCCATCTGTTGAGAGCATCTGCTACCACATTATCCTTCCCCTTCACATGCTCGATCTCCATATCATACTCACAAAGCAACTCCATCAAATTCCGTTGACGATCGTTTAGATTGGGCTACGTGAAGAGGTGGCGAAGACTCAAATGATATTTCTTGTGTGTTAATATGCTGCCAAGAATAAAGTGCCTCCATCTAACCAAAGCATGCACAACTGCCACAAGCTCAAGATCATGGTTTGGATAATTAAGCTCATGATCTTTGAGTTTTTGAGACTCAAAATCCACTACTCTACCCTCCTGCATCAACACACCTCCAAGCCCTACTAAAGAAGCATCTGTGTAAACAAAGAACTCACCCTGTGGATCCGGCACTACAAGAATAGGTGTTGTAGTGAGTCACTCCTTGATATCTGAATGCTTGCTCACATCATCTGTCGACCAAAAAAATTTCTTCCTTTCCTCTAAAGGGAAGTGATAGGGTGTGCAATCCGAGAGAAGTCCTGAACAAATCTCTGTAGTAACCTGCTAATCCCATGAAGCTACGCACCTCGGTCACTGTAGTGGGTGTTGGCCAATCCATAATGGCTCTAATATTAGAAGGATCGATTGTGATACCTTCCCCAGAAATTATATGACCCAAATAATGCACCTCTATCTGAAAGAAAGCACACTTCTCCAATTTCCGTAAAGTTACTACTCCCGAAGACACTGAAGAACCTGGCGAAGGTGCTCCTCATGCTCCTTGCACGTATGTGAGTATATCAAAATGTCATCTAGGAATATGAGCATGAAGTGATCTAAGAAGGTCCTAAATACCCCATTCATCAAACTCATGAACACTGTGGGGGCATTAGTCAACCCAAAAGGCACCACTGTGAACTCATAGTGCCCATATCTCATGCGGAAGGCGGTCTTATGAATTTCTGCCTCTGAAATCCTCAGCTGATGGTAGCCTAACTTAAGATCAATCTTAGAGAAAATTGTGGCTCCCTTTATCTGATCAAACAAGTCATCAATATGAGGAAGAGGATAACGATTATTGATCATTACTTTGTTCAGCTAGTGGTAATCAATACACAACCGCAAGGATCCATCCTTCTTCTTCACAAAGATCAGCAGTGCAACCCAAGGGGATACACTAGGATGGATAAGGCCTTTCTCCAAAAGGTCCTCAAGCTACAACTTGAGCTCACAAAGCTCTAGGGTGGTCATCGATAAGGCACCCTGTGAGATAGGCTCTACTTTAGGAACTATATCTATTTGAAAATCAATCTCACGTGGGGGGTAAACCCGGTAGCTCCCCTGGAAAGACATCAGCATACTCTCTCAAAATGGGATGATCATCTAGCGATGGTCCACTAGACCCATCCTCTGATCTATCACTGATTATAACAACATACATCTAACAACCCCGTTGCACACACCGCTTAAGCTGCATAGCGGAGATGGTGTGAATAGAAATAGGTCTCTTGACCCCTAAAATCACCGACTCAACTCCCAAATCATCTGCACAAGATATAGTCTTGTGATAACAATCCATCCTGGCCCTATGTGTAGATAACCAATCCATACCCAAAATGACTCCATACGAGCCTAAAGGAAGGATACGGAGATCTGAGGTAGTGGTGAAAGGTCCCAAATCCACTACACACTCCTTGACTAAGGAGTCTATAGAGATCTTGGCTCAGAATCCATCTCGACATCCCAAATAAGACCCTACCTAACTGCCACCAGCCTGCATCGCTCTACTAAAGATGGTGCAATGAAGGAATCAGAAGAACCAGAATCAAACAATACAAAGGTAAGAATACCACCAATGCTACATGTGGTCTCAATGACTATGCTTTGATGCTCTTCCTGGTAATTCTCAACCGCTGCATAAATCCTATGGTTGTATCCCATGTCACCAACTGTAGGCTCTGAGATCTATGTCTTACCCTTGTTGTTAGGGTTCTATGGGCAATCTCTCCAAAAATTTCTAGTAACTCCACAACCAAAACATCCTCCTGATCCTCCCCAATGAGTAGCACCTCCAGTAGGTGCCCTGGAAGTCTGTGGTGTGGACCTTGATGATCTAGCTATGGTCTATTGTGGTATCTACTAGTGATCTCCCATTGAATGAGCTCTAGGTCCTCCCTATGTCCTGATTGGAACCCCTAGGAGGAGGCCCCATACTCTGACATCTCTGTGCATTAGCTCTCTGTAGAGGTCTATGAGGTGGGTGGGACTGTTGCTTCTTTGTTGTTATGGCCTTAAGGATGACTGTCTTGAACCCAGCCACCACGAAGAGGAGTTCATCGACCCTCTTAATCTACTATCCTACATCTATTGTATGCGGCTCCTGACTCGGTCTCTATCCTGCTGGGTCTTTCCCGAGTCTCCTCTGTTATATAGGGCTTCTCGATGGCCTCAACTAATGTCTGTGGGCAGTGGATCCACACTGCACCTCTAATATCTAAATTCAGGCCCCATATGAACCTGTGAATCTACACCTGCTCATCCTGCATATACTCTACATACTGGAGTAGATCCAAAAATCTACTCTCATACTCGACTACTGAAAGAGATGCTTGTCGAAGGTCATGGAACTCATTGATCCTCTGTTGTATGAACCTCCGTGATAAATATCTACTCCTGAATCTCTCCTCAAATAGCTCTTAGGTCACTGTCTCAAAATCTACATGGAGCTTCTACTCCTATGTCCTCCACCATACTCCTACTCCATCCCTCAGTAGATGGATCGCAACACGAGATTTCGTGTTGCTAGAACAAGGAAAAATCTTGAAGCAACCACTCAAGCTCACTAGTCTAGGCCTCTGCCTAAAATCCACCCGTGTCACCTGAGTAATGTGAGGGTCAAAGCTTCAGGATCTCCCTGATGTGATCTATTGTTATGGTCGACGGCCTCTAGGTCTCTCTGCACGCTCATCCCTAAGCCTAGGGCTCGAGACCTCTCTCTATGCTCTAGAACTCTATCACCCTATCCCCTAAGTGGTGACTCTACTCTGGTTGACTCCACATGGGATTTCTCTCCTCTATGCTCCTTACTGGGTCGAGGAGATGCCTGACCCTCAATGGAAGGGGCTCTATCATGACTAGCTGCATGTCCTCCTCCTAATCCTCTGCGTGAGAGCAAGCATTGACATCTGAAGGGTCTATAAGATTTGGGGTAGGATAGATGCTACACCTTGATCTAGTGGTTATGGTGGTGGTAAGTCCGAGTCTATACGAGTATTTCCCTGCCTGCTCTACACCACCCCGCATAGACCAAAGCGATAGTTATTTCATTTTTCTAAGTTTTACTCAATTTCCATGTTTGCTAAAAATATGCAATTTCAAAACTAAGTTGTTTTCTAAATTTTAAAAAAAAATGTGCTAGGTTTGAGTTCCATGTCTCAAGTTTTCTAGAGTGCCCAATGGTCCAAGATTTTGAACCACTACTCTGATACCAAGTGTGATTCCCATTAAAACAACCCACTCGAGACCCAAGAAACAACCTAGGATTAGTTAGGAAAATAATGGGATAATTCTTTTTATTAGAAGTGTCTACAACTGGTTGAAAGAAAACGATTGACACTATCGGGTTCTGAAATAAGTCTAAAATTACTAGAACATACTTTTCATTGATTAAAATTTTCCAGAGGTCACTGGTCCAGATTTTAGGGTTAAGGGTTTTAATTAGGTTCGGGGATAAATTAACACCATACCCACTCTCTAACATGAGCTCGGGGTTTCAACTAAATTTTTCACACACTTAAATCATTCAAAATTTCCCTAAATCATTCCCATTGGATAGGAAATTTTCTCACTTTTCCAATGATATAAAGAAGTCCTCCTAACTCCTTGTAGAACTCTAGATATGGACCAGGCGGACCTTAGGGGTCAAATTTTCCCCAAGGGACACGTGTCGAGCGGGGAAGAAAACCAATATTTCGGGTTAGCGGGTCGCGGGGCGGTGCTGGTAAACTTTCCCTGCATGGTGTAAAGTCAAAATTTCTTCCATGGGTCCTCCAGAGGACACGTGGCAACATCAGAATCATCATCGGGAGGAAAGAGGGAAGGCCGACGGCGGGAGAGTTTGGGGAATTTCGCCAAGGGAGGAAAAAGGGAAAGGTTTGATGCGCGGGTCCGCGCGTCCATGGGGAATAACGCCGAGGTGAGGGCAGGAATGTGGGGGTTGCAGGGTTTTCAAAGAAAATTTCCCAAATACTAATAGGGTCGCATGAGGGTTCTGCCCCCTCTGCCAACACGCCATGCTACCATGTAGCGGCTTGTGAAAGGCCACGCGCCGACGGGAAAAGGTAAAATTTTCCCAAAATTTTAAAAAGGTCAAGGGCTAAATTGATGTTGTGCCTCCGCCGCTGCCCCATGAGGACATGTGGAAGCCCCTGATTGGCTATAGGCTAGCGAGAGAAAAGTTTAAATTTTTCGCAAAAAAATTCTTTACACAAAATTTTCTAAGGATATTTCTATGAGAAAATTTTGGCCACGCTGTCAGCCGCCATGAGGAAAATTTTCCCAAATTTTCCTACCAAGGAAGGAAAACTTCAGAGGGCCATAAAATTTTCTAGAAATCTTGGTTTTTGGAAAACAAGGACTTTATAGAAAGCTCTCGATGCCCTCTTTGCACAAAAATCATAAATTTTACATTTTGATAAAGTTTGAGGGGTCAATTTTATGAAAATGGCCTGTAGGCTTTTAAATAACCAAACTGGTAATTTTTAACTTATAAATTTGATTCAATTTGATCACCTCCTTCACTCAACATGCTAAACAGACATGGAGGATTTCTCCAGGAATGATTTAAAGTGTTTTAGGGAGGTAATTTCACTTGTTTGATTTCCAATTTACATTTTTCCAACAAATGACAGAAAATGACTGTGAAAGGGATTGGGCCCAATTTTGCAATGTTTAAATTGATTTCTTAAGTTCTATTTTTCAATTGGAGTTCATTGATAATACAACATGCTAAATTTTAACATTTCCAAGTTGATTATTATGTGCAGGTCTGAACTGTACATTTTAATTAAATTTATATGCCGAGTTTTATATTTACAATAGAGATCTATTTCTAATAAATTTTTCTATTAATTTCATCATTCAATTGTGGCATTTAATTTCTAAACTAATCCAATATATTAATTTGTTTATAAACAAACCATTTCAAATCTAAATTGTAAATTCTGATTTCCAATTTAATATATTTCAAAAGGAGACAAAGCAATATAATTCCTTCATATGTATTCCTTCTTTTTCCATTTTCTAAACAAAGATTTTAATCACAATCGATATTTTAATTCAACACAATAATGCAAATGAGAGAAGATCTTGCAATCCTTTATTGACTTCAAAAATAATTAATTCTTTCCATTCTTCCATTCTTCCATTCCTTGAATGCAATTAACAAAATTCTATTTCTTTCCAATAAACAGAATAGAATATAAATGTCTTTCACAATTCAAATAATTAACTTTCATAACCAATTACAACTTCATTTCTTCACAAATATAAATATTACAATTTCATCCACATCAAGTGGGAAAGGATTACAAATGAATTAAATTTCTGAGCAAGGGACCTCAAAACTACTATTTTCCTTTGCTCTAGAACAACATGACATGCAAGCTTCCTTTTTCTTCCAATTTGATCGAACAAAAGTGGGTGAAAGGCAATGATCTCCACCCAACCAAGACATCAATGAAACAAGGAGCCATCTTTCATCATTGGCCCCAAGCCCCAACCAAAAGCAATAAAATGTGTGATTCAACCCATGGCAACAAGCTGGCTTCCACAACACAACATTCTTTCAACATACATAAGTCAATATAAAACACAATCCAAATACAAACAGCAATTTATAAGCTGTATTTGCAAACATTCAAACAGAACTCGGGTTTGATCATGCAAGCCAAAGGATAAAGGACTATGGGGGAAGCTACTTATGCCTCCTAATGGGAATTGGGCATCCACCGATAACAAACCACCAATAAAAATTCACCAAACATATCCTTATTCCCCCACAATCCCTCCTTATGCCCCCATGATTTCCATATGCCCCCACAAAGTAATAAATCCAAGCTATTTCTTTTCCATGGTGGATCCAAAACCCAAACTCCCTCCATAAGAATTCTGATGCCAGTGGGATTCCCTTATGCCCCCACATGAATTCCCCATAGCCTTCTCCTACACCATCCCTATGGTAGTCTACCCAAAAAACCAACAAATACATAACAACATTCACCATTCACACAACACAATTAAGAAAATAACAACATAAAAGAAGAGTTAAACTCCAACCTCTCCATGGTAGCTTTTGTTTCCAAATAGCAAGCTTTAATGCCAAAAACATAGTCCCACAAAGGAAATTTCCAAGCATTCAAAGTTTCTCCAAACTCATTCCAAAAGCAAGAGATCCAAACACCAGAAAATGCGCCCCCAAAGGAAGTATGCAAAAAGATTCAACAACCCAAAACAAGCAAAGAGTTTGAATTTTAAAGAAGAGGGAAGAGAAGAGGATGATGTGGATCCATGTAGGATACCACATCACACATCTTAAAATTCAAACACCAAAAAAAAATTTCACTCTCCCAAGCACAATAAAGAGGTGGGTGAAAATATGACAAATTACTTGCACACTCTAAAAATCCCACACCCCAAAGGACTGAAAATTAAATAAAATGTAAGAGAGTGCAATCAAAACTTGCAACATGATTAATAAAATGCATTATAAAAGTATAAAATCACCCCTTCAACCATAAGTATGGTTGGTAAATTAAATTGAGAGGTATGGGATAAGTTTTACTTGTCCCACAAGCCTCCAAAAATAGCTCCCAAGGATAAATTCGAATTTCCATGGAGGTGGAGTATTTCATACTCCAAAAACTAACTTACACAACTTACACATCCCTTACATATTAAATACAAAGAGCCAACAACTTCCATTATTACTTTCCCATAACCCAAATTTGATTTATTTAAGTTTTAACCATATGATTTCTCACATTAATCTATCACAATTTAATTAAATAAAAGAAGGGAACACATTACTAATAAAATACATACAACATAATAAAAATTTAACCACATTAATAAAATACACAAAACCCATGGTCACATATAAAGGTGATCCCCCACATGGGAATCCCTAACAACAACAAACACAACACAATAAAACAAGTTGCCATGGTGACCTTGTTGAATTCACCTAGAATTCCATTGTGGTTGGTCTCTAATCCCCCAATGTTTGTTGTGATATTTAACCTGCAAAACACAAATACCTCCTTCGACCTCGTGGCCATATCAAAACATCCAAAATGAATATAAATATAATCACAAAATCATCTAAATATGTGAATCACAACAACATCAAGGTAATTTAACATTATCACATACAATTTATATCAACAACTATATCATCATCATATAATATCCATTTTCTAGATCTACTCATAATATCCAAAAATCACATGTCTGAACAACATCCATAAAACATCCATGTCAAATAGTATATCATTATCCACATATGCGGTGTCTCAATAATCATCATGCATCATAACCAAATCAAGATCAACAATAATCCATGATCAAGTGTCTAACATCATGCTAAATCAAAACATAATAATGTCCATAATGTAAACAACAAGTATCAAAATATGCATCAAAAGGTTTCAAAGGGAAGTGGGCACTACATTACCTTACCCTAACCTGACAGGATCACTTAATAGCCTTATAACCTACCCCACGACCTCGGTTTACTTGGGAATATCTTTTCCCACACCTCAGCCTTACCCATGGCCTTACCTATATACCCACACCAACTTCACCTATTTGAAAATCGAGTTCACTTACTCGTTATACCTTGCGACAACACTACTCGTGATGTTTATCCTACCAAATTTGTCTTTCCTGATGTCATGATGTTTATATTGACTAGACCAAACATCTTGGTGCTTTGGAACCCACCTAATTCCCGTTCCTGCACCTAGCCTCATTGTGTTTCAATATTGTATCATATACCTTGGATACTTGGACCACATCAACCTTTTTTAGATAAACTATCGAACTTTGATGATGTAAAGATTGTGAGCTCTTCAACCTAGAGAATTATTGCATTATATATGTGTGTGTGTGTTTGAATGCCCCCACCTATTACTCACATTTATATTACCATTTCATTTACCCACACCTTACCTCATTTTTCATCACCTACCACTTTATCAAACCCATCACGATTCAGCCTCTCACTTCATCGGTTCTCGATTTAAGGGGATCACCTCCACCCGTACCTAGGGAAACCTCACCTCTACCCTTACTTGAAGAAACCACTTCTTATTTTTTATCATTGTTGCTTATAAATACAAATTACGTGAGAAAAAGGAGAAAATGTAGACACCAAAAATTGTTCACAATCCTTACGGCCTCGTTTAATTAATTAATCGACACATGCCTAACCATGGCCCCTTCTACACATTAGTGTTAATTTAATTACCAAAAATTAAATTAATCCTAATCCCACCTCACAATTAATTTAATTACCTTTATTAAAGTTAATTCCACCTCACATCTCCACCTCACCTATTCAATTCACCTTTGACCCATTCCCTAACCCTAACGACCTAACCACCTAACCCTTGGCCTTAACCACTTAACCACTTGCCATAATTAGCCATGACTATTTCTAAAACCTAAGAAGGACTTAGTCTTTACCTCCTAATTAATACTAACTACTTCCTCAATCTAAATTTGACCACTACAAGAAAAAATAAAGCATTCTTACCTATAACCATAATCAAATCTCGTGAGAAAAAGTAAGGAATCAACTTTTTTTAGTAAAAATAGATAACTTTCCTTAAGCGACGTCGGTTTTCCTTGGTGGCGCTGATTATGGAACCATCATTGGTTCCGTTAACTATACAATTCCAACTCATTCACTAAGTTCTGAATTTTTCTTCCTAGCTCTTGTAACCTTGCTATAGACTCTCATGTTTTCCAAAGTGATCTTTGCAACATACCAGATGCCCTAACAACATTGAGATGCCACATAATTCATCAACAGATTTATCCAAAGATTGAGTGCACTCACGGGAAGCATCATGCCCTCATGTTGCTACTACATTTATTTGGGACCATCTTCTTCTACAACCATCACCACCTCTTTCTATTCCTCTCCATTTCACAAGTACATTCCTCCTTTGTCATTTAGTAGATTAGTTATTTACTAGTTATCTATTTCATTTCACCCATTACAATACCGGATCTTTCCCACAACACCTCCATCCAACCATCTTCCCAAAGAACCTTCTTACCTTTCCCAAACACCCATATTATTACCTTTGAGTCTTCTTAAACATCCCACGACCCTACCTAAACCTCCTCAATACTCTGTGATTGCACAGAGAGCCTAAAACTACCCCATTTTAATCATTCCACCTAATTGCTCCTACCGACCTTTGGTCATCCAAGTGACATCAGTTCATTTTAGTACCGGCATCGATCACCCAACTAATATCTGTCTAAATGACTGGTAATATATCCCAGGACTAGCGAGACAACTCACCTACTTAAAACCTCTCAAAACCTCCCATAACTTCTCCTAGCCCTTCCTAACACCCTCTATCATACCTGTAGGCCTTAAACCACCAACCACCTTCCTTAGATTTAGTCTTATATGCATTTAGTAGGCTAGATATTATTTACCATTCTTGTGTACGATATCTAAACTATACAACTACGGTAGGTCTTTTTATTTCATGTTCTTATCAGCACTTAACTCATTTTAAAATGTGGATTGATAGCCTTCTATGAAGCACCCACTTCCCGGATCTAGCTTCGTTGGCGATACACCAAGTGATATTTTAAATTTTATTTCTTGGTCTTTTGTTTGATTTCAGGTCATTCCTTCTAGCCAAAGGAAGATCTTCACAATCAGCTTGGTCAACATTCAATGCATGCACAACCTTCTTTGAATATCACATGTATTCCTCCTCGCCTTTACATCTTCTCTTTTTATCTGTTTTACCCATAACCACCTATTCATACCTACCTTAACCCTAACTCAAACCCACCTATTCCTCCCTAACTTACCCCTAACCCACCCACTCCTCCCTAACCTAACACTAAACTATCCCCTCCCTTATATTTCCACCTTCCCAAACCCTTTTTTCATCCTTCGTCACTTTTAATAGTGATCGGCATCGATCACCCCGACCATTCTTGGTCCCCTTTGACCCCACCAATGTCATCTCACCTATTGACGAAGACCAATACCCAAGCGGCATCGGTCATTGGCTTGGCCCTAGGGCTGAACCCTCGCATCCCCACATTTTAAAATTTAACTAAAACACCTCAAAACCTACCCACACCACCCCCAATCCCTTCTAAATTCATTTTCCCACCTAATTAAATTAGTTTTGGCCCTCCCTATACCCAATTTCACCCACTTCTAACCAAATTTCAAATCAAAATTCGAAACAATTTTTCCATTTTTCTACCTTAGTTTTCACCAAAATCAATAATGGAGCTTGAATCCTACCTCTACTCGGCTTTGTCTCTGTGATGGGATGTCTGGTCTCTAAACTGAAGTTCCTCCCGCACCCTCTCCTTCCTTTTCCATGAATGAATCCACTTGTCATCTATCAACCAATCAAATCAATTAGGTAAATATCATGGGCCCACAAACTCCACTCCTATCAACCGCTAACCGCTTGCCAAATCACCTCTCTCAGTCACTTTATCATTTTTTCGTAAAAAACGCTCTCTCTGTCATTTTCCAAGTTTAGCAATACACAAATTAAACCTTTTTCATGCGGTTTTTCCTTTTAAACCAAAATTTTCCTAACCAATTTCGGTCAAGTCATGCCCTAGGTGAGTGACATCGAGTCACCCATACCGGAATCTGTTCACCTTTAAGCGGTATCGGTCACCTGCCTAATCAATTAAATCTAATTTTCCAAAAAAATTGATGCAAGATGTCATTTTTACTACCATTGCCTTACCCTAGCTTTGATAGGATCACCTAATAGCCTTATCACCTACCCTTTATCTCAATGTAATTTTGGGGCATATTGTATCCTACACCTCGGCCTTACCCATGGCTTTACATATATACCCACACCGACCTCGCATATTTGACACTCAAATTCACTTACTCATTATACCTTGAGACAACGATACTCATGATGTTTAGCCTACCAACTTTTCCTTGCCCGATGTCATGATGTTTCTCTTGACTAGACCAAACCTTTTGGTGCTTTGGAACCCACCTAATGCATGTTGCTGCACCTAGCCTCATTGTGTTGTAGGACTGTATCCTATACCTTAGATGCCTAGACCACATCAACCTTGTTTGGATAAACTATTGACCTTTGACAATATAGAGTTTGTGAGCTCTTCAAATTAGTGCATTTTCACATTCTATATGTGTGCATGCGTTTGAATTCCCCACTTATTACCCACATTGATATTACCATTTCCTATACCCACACCTTACCTTTGTTTTTATCACCTACAACTTTATCAAACCCATCATTGATTCAGCCTCTCACTTCATCGCCCGGTTTAAGGGGGATCACCTCCACCCATACTCAAGGCAACCTCACCTCTACCCTTACTTGGGGAAACCACTTCTTATTTTTATCATCGTTTCTTATAAATAAAAAAGCTACGCGAGAAAAAGGGGAAATTTTAGACACCAAAATTGGGTCACAATCCTTCTGGCCCCTTTCAATTAATTAATCGACACACACGCCTAACCATGGACCCTTCTACACATTAGTATTAATTTAATTACCCATAATTAAATTAATCATAATCCCACCTCACAATTAATTTAATTACCTTTATTAAAGTTAATTCCACCTCACATCTCCACCTCACCTATCCACTTCACCTTTGACCCATTCCCTAACCCTAACCACCTAACCCTAGGCCTTAACCACTTAACCACTTTCCATAATTAGCCATGACTATTTCTAAAACCTAACCAAGACTTAGTCTTTACCTCCTAATTAATACTAACTACTTCCTCAATCTAAATCCGACCACTACAAGAACATATCAAGCATTCTTACCGGTAACCATAATCAAATCTCATGAGAAAAAGTAAGGAATCAGTTGTTTTTAGTAAAAAAATAGATAACTTTCCTTAACTAATGCCGGTTTTCCTTGGCCGACATTGGTTATGGAACTATCGTCGATTTCGTTAACTAGCCAATTCCAACTCATTCACTTGGTTTTGAATTTTACTTCATGTCTCTTGCGACCTTGCATAAAGACTCTCAAATTTTCTAGAAATATTGCAACATACGAGAGGCCCTTATAGAGTTCGGACACCACACAATTCATCAACAAATTGATCTAGAGCTCTAGTGCACTCACAAGGAAGCATCATGCCCTCTTGTTGCTACTACACATGTATTCGGGACCATCTTCTTCTGCAACCATCACCACCTCTTGTTATTCCTCTCCATTTCGCAAGAGCATTCCTCGTTTATCACTAAAACATAGTAGATTAGTTATTTACTAGTTATCTATTTCATTTCAACCGTTACAACACCCGGATCTTTCCCACGGTACCTCCATCTAGCCATCTTCCCAAATAACCTTCATACCTTACCCAAACACCCATCTTATTACCTCTAAGTCTTCTTAAACATCCCACAACCCTTCTACTACGCCCTTAACCTATTGCTTGTATTAGGATATGAGTAGTCAACTTGTGGCTTACCATATCATTTTATTATATCATTTATACTTTCTCATGCTTAATAGGTCGGCCTTGGTGATGGCCATAGCATATAAATAGTATATATAGGGGATTATAAGTAGTATTTCATTATCATTTGAGCATTTGAGTCTTATTATATGGTTTGGAGGTTGCCCCCTCGAAGTGGCGAAGCTATTATAATTGCATATTGAGATCATTATTCTGAAATATTGTGTTATTTGGTGTTCTATTATTGCTCTTAATCTGAATTATACAAGTAATTTCATTACAAGTGGTATCAGAGTTGCGATCTGGGCTGAAATTAGGGCAAAAACCCTAATTTTTTGTTTCCGCCACATATTGCGAACTAGAGTGAATTGGTGGGAGATATTTTTACCAGAGTTGAGAAGCATTTCAAGTAAGGTTCCCTAAAAATGTCGACTTTTTTATTTGTTTTGAAAATTTTATTACAAATTTAGGGTTTTTCATAAAATCACTCCCTAGGGTGAAAATTGTGGAAAATTTTCAAGTTCTTTACATTTTCGGAAAGCTCTCAAAAAAATAGTATTAGTATCTTCTCTGTGTTTTTTCTTGTTCGACTGAAATTGTATTGAAACCCTAAACCCTAAGGTTTGACATCATGGCGGGGCCTTCCACAAGAGTAAAAAGAATCGATTACTCCAGGTAAAACCCCAAATAAAGATGGGGTAGTGATTGAAGAGATGGAGTTAGAAGGGGTAAATACAGATTCCTCAAGACTAGGGTTTACCTCAGTTGATCATAAGGTGAGCCAACTTGAGTATGAGTTACGAAATGTACAATCTGAGATGGCCTCTAAAGGAGACATAGCCCAAATCAATCATCGGTTGGATGATATCATGCAACATGTAAAGGGTAACTAGTATGGCCCAAATCTGGCCCATATCAACCAAGGAGGACCTTCAGTTCAAAATCATGGACAAACTAACCATATTGGATCACTTTTCCAGTCCCATCAGAATCAAACTTATTCACAACCACGAAACATGATGCCGAAAGTGGATATGTGCAAATTTGATGGTAAGGATCCCTTGAATTGGATAAATCAAATGGAGAACTTCTTTGAGTTACATCAAACACCATCAGGACAAAAGGTGACATTGGCATCCCTATATCTTGAACCTAACCAATTTGTTTGGTATCATTGGTTATATGCTCAGAGGCAGAAGAATGGTCTAGGTGTCACTTGGATAGTTTTTACCGAGGAGTTGCAATTACACTATAGTTCGAGTGTTTCGAGAACTACTTGATCAATTAGAAAAGTTACGGCAAACAGGATCACCAAAGATTATGTGCATCAATTCCAAAACCTATCCTTAAGGGTGGAGAATATTTTAGAAGAGAATCTGAATGACCTGTTTCTTGGGGGTCTTAAGGACCACATTGAGCATGAGATACGTTGTTTAATCCAATCAAGCTTTCGATTCTATTATCATGGCATGTCGTGTAGAGGAAAAAGTTATTTGTAGTAGGAGGAAACCTTTCATTAACACCAGAGACCGTAGTATCTCTTTCCCTTCATTTGTTAGGCCAATTAGACTGACTCCTCAATAAATGGAAGAAAAGACAGCAAAAGGATTATGTTTTAACTATGATAGAAAATATGGACCAGGACATAAATGTGCTGAGAAGAAGTTGTTCTATATTGATGGAGGTAATGAGGATGATGAGGAAGCTGAAATTATAGGAGAGGCTGAGGAACCAGTAGAAGATGAAGTAGAGGATCACCAACCTACAATTTCTTGTCATGCATTGTCAGGTATTAGTACTCCTCAAACACTCAAGGTTATTGGCTATCTCAAAAAATAGAAGGTGACGGTGTTGATTGACTCGGGAAGTACTTATAACTTCATAAATAGTAAGTTAGCTGCATTTTCTGCCTCAATTGTTTTATTTACCCAACTCCAGAAATGCAAGTTATGATTGCGGATGGTGGGACAATCAAGTGCACAGGAAAGTGTCATAGTATCAAGCTTTCCATGGGAGACTACATGTTAGACTCACCTATGTTTGCTATTTCTATGGGAGGGGTAGATATTGTTTTGGGGGTCCAATGGCTCACAACCTTAGGTACTATAGAGATGAATTTCCAAGAATTGTTCATGCGATTTCATTCAGATGGAAGGAAAATACAATTGAATGGGATGGTAGCTAAGTCTCCACAGATTATTAGCTCTCATCAGATGCAGAAGGTTCTCAGAAAAGGAGTGGATGGCTTTATAACAAATCTATTTTCCATAGAAGTACAAAATACAAAGTCTTCAATGCCACCCGATCTTCAGAAGATTGTGGATGCTCACTCATTTATTTTTGATGCAATTCCAAAGGGACTACCACCAGTTAGGGATCATGATCATGCCATTCAGTTGATTCCAGGGAGCCAAACACCTAACATCAGACCATACAGATACCCATATTCCCAGAAAAGTGAGATCGAGAAAATGGTGGAGGAAATGTTAAAGGCAGGTATCATCAGGCATAGCCAGAGTGCATATTCTTCACCAGTGGTCATGGTACGTAAGAAGGATGAAACATGGAGGATGTGTCCAGATTACCGAGAACTCAACAAGTACACCATCAAAGATAAGTTTCCTATTCCAGTAATTGATGATTTACTTGATGAATTGCATGGTGTTGTTTATTTCACAAAATTAGATCTTCGTTTGGGGTACCATCAAATTAGGATAAAAGAGGAAGATGTTCATAAAATGGCTTTTAGGACTCATGAGGGCCATTATGAGTTTTTGGTAATGCCTTTTGGTCTTACAAATGCACCCTCAACCTTTCAAAGCTTGATGAACACTATTTTTAGGTCGTTTTTAAGGAAATTTGTATTAGTTTTCTTTGATGACATATTGATTTACAGTAAGACATGGGAAGAACACTTACAACATGTAAATAACGTGTTGGAAGTTTTGGAGAAACATACTCTGTATGCAAAGCCATCCAAATGTTATTTTGGTGTACAAGAGGTAGAGTACTTGGGTCATATTGTATCCCATGAAGGCGTCAAAGTTGATCCTCAAAAGATCAAAGCTATGGTGGAATGGCTAAGGCCCAAAAATCTCAAAAATCTTTGTGGGTTCCTAGGACTAACAGGGTACTACAGAAGATTTGTATAGGGATATGGTAGAATAACAACCCCACTCACTGCATTGCTAAAGAAGGATGCCTTCCATTGGACAGACGTAGCCACTAAATCCTTTGAGTAGCTGAAGGAAGCCATGTGCAGCACCCCAGTTTTGGCTACTCCCAACTTCTCAAAACATTCATTGTTGAATGTGACGCTTCAGGATCAGGATTAGGAGCAGTTATAATGTAGGAAGGAAGACCAATTACATTTGAGAGTCACCAATTCAAAGGAAAATATCTTCTCAAACCTATCTATGAGAAAGAAATTACGGCTATTCTTCATGCGGTCAACCAATGGAGGCCCTATCTCATGGGTAGACACTTCAATGTAAAAATTGATCATGATAGTCTCAAATACTTTTTGGAGCAAAGGTTTTTTGGTGCAAAGGTTATGAAAATGTTGGGTTATGATTTTAAAATCATTTACAAAAAGGGTAAATAAAATGTAGTAGTTGATGCGTTGTTCAAAAGGGATACATCTGCAGATGCCTTACTATGTGGCATGTCCATGTTGATTTGGCCGATTGGGTGGATGAATCAAGATTGGAATGGAATCAAGATAAGGATACACAATCTCTAATATAGAATATCAAGCAAGGATCTATGACATCTAATAAATGTGAGTGGAAAGGTAATGCCTTATGGTACAAGGATAGGTTATACTTGAGTAAAGATTTTGAGTTGAAGCATAAGATTCTTGCAGAGCTACATGCCTCACCTGTTGGAGGACACTCTGGGTTTTGAAGACATATCATAGAATAAAAAGAGAATTCTTTTGGGAAGGACTCAAGGGGATGTACAAAATTTTGTATCAGAGTGTTTAGTGTGCTAATAGAACAAAGGGGAAACAATTAAGACACTAGGTCTGTTGCAACCCTTACCAATTCCTAGCCAGAGATGGGAGGAGGTCTCCATGGATTTCATCACCAGATTGCCTTGTTCAGAGGGTAAGAATGTTATTTTTGTGATTGTGGATAGGCTCAAAAATATGCCTATTTTTTTGCCCTATCAAATCCATTTGCAGCCGATCTGATTCTGAAACTATTTTTTTGGAAACTTGATTCAAAGGCTACATGGAACCCCAAATATAATTGTAAGTGATCGTGATCCTATTTTCACAAGTAATTTTTAGATGGAATTATTTTCATGTTTGGGTACTCGGCTAGCTCACGAGTTCATCTTATCATCCTCAAACCGATGGGCAAAGAAGTGGTCAACAAATGCTTAGAGGGGTATTTACATTGTTTTGTATCGATAAGCGGGAAAGGTGGATTAAATGGATACCACCGCGAGAATGGTGGTATAACACATCTTTTCATACCTCTTCTCAAATGACCCCATTTTTAGCATTATATGGTTACCATCCACCTTCTATCACTTCTTCCTTGAGGGTGTAAACTAAGGTCAGAGATGTTGAGGAACACATTCAACATCAACAACAGAGTTTTGGCTAGTTTGAAGGAGAATTTAGCATTAGCATAAAACAGGATGAAACAACAAGCAGATCAACACCATAGTGAAAGACATTTTGAAATTAGTGACTGGGTTTTTATACGTCTCCAGCCTTACAAACAGATGTCCCTAAAGCAACAGAAAAAGGAAAACAAACTTGCTCCTAAATATTATGGCCCTTATCAGGTTCTATAGAAAATTGGTAGTGTTGCTTATAAACTAGATTTGCCTCCATCTTCACACATACACCCAGTATTCCATGTTTCATGCCTGAATAAGGTTATTGGACAAAAATTTAAAGCCCAGAAAGAGTTACCAGAACTTGAAGAGGAAGGAAGAATCATTTTGGAGCCAGAGAAGATTTTGTAAACACGTACTAAGAGGCTGAGAACTAGAGACATTAAGGAATATCTGATCAAGTGGAAGAATATGAGCATAGAAGATGCCACCTGGGAGGATGAAGGTTTTCTGCAGCAACATCCAGGATTATTCAACGTTGAGGACAACATTGGTTTGAAGGGGAAGGGCATGCTACACCCTTAACCTATTGCTTGTATTAGGATATGAGTAGCCGACTTGTGGCTTACCATATCATTTTATTATATCATTTATACTTTCTCATGCTTAATAGGTCAGCCTTAGTGATGGCCATAGCATATAAATAGTATATATAGTGGATTATAGGTAGTATTTCATTATCATTTGAGCATTTGAGTCTTATTATATGGTTTGGAGGTTGCCCCCTCGAAGTGGTGAAGCTATTCTAATTGCATATTGAGATCATTATTCTGAAATATTGTGTTATTTGGTGTTCTATTGTTGCTCTTAATCTGAATTATACAAGTAATTTCATTACACCTTCCTAAACCTCCTCGATACTCTGTGATTACACGAGAGCCTAAAACTACCCCATTTTTAATCATTCCACCTAATTGCCCATATGGACACCGGAGTCACCCAACCGACATCAATTCATTGTAAGTCGGCATCATTCACTCCAACCAATACCGGTCTCTGTGGATGGTAATATATCCTAGACCGAGATGAGACAAATTACCTACTTTAAACCTCCCATAACTTCTCCTAGCCCTTCCTAACACCCTCTGTCATACCTGCAGGCCTTAAACCACCAACCACCTTCCTTAGATTTAGTCTTGTATGCATTTATTAGACTAGATTGGATTTACTATTCTTGTGTAGGATATCTGAGCTATACAACTACAGTAGATATTTTTATTTCATGTTCTTAACAGCACTTAACTTGTTTTTAAATGTGGATTAATAGCCTTCTATGAAGCACCTCGCTTCTGGATCTAGCTTCCGTTAGGCAATCCACCAACGGATATTTTTAATCCTATTTCTTGGTCTTGTGTTTGATTTTAGGTTGTTCCACCTAGCCAAAGGGATGATCTTCATAATCAGCTTGGTCAACATTCAACATGCACATAACCTTCTTTGACTATCTACAAGTATTCCTCCTTGCCTTTACCTCTTATCTGTTTTATTTATTTTACCCATACCCGCCAATTCATACCTACCTTAACCCTAACACAAACCAACCAATTCCTCCCTAACTTACCCCTAACCCACCCACTCCTTCCTAACATAACACTAAACCATCCCGTCCCTTATCTTTCCACCTTCCCAAACCCCCTTTTTCATCCTTCATCACTTTTAACGGTGACCAGGCATCGGTCACCCTAACCGCACGGTCCCCTTTGACCCCATTGATGTCGTCTCGCTCACCGGTGACGGCCAATACTGACTGACAGTGTCGGTCACTGGTTTGCCCCTAGGGCTGAACCCCACATCCCCACATTTTAAACACCTCAAAACCTACCCACACCATCCCCAATCCCTTCTAAATTCATTTTCCCACCTAATTAAATTAGTTTTTTCCCTCCCCATACCCAATTTCACCCACTTCTAACAAATTTTAAATCAAAATTCAAAACTGAATTTTCCATTTTTCTACCTTAGTTTTGACCAAAATCAATAATGGAGCTTGAATCCTACCTCTACTCGGCTATGTCTCCGTGGTGGGATGTCAAGTCTCCGAACCGAAGGTTCTCCTGCACCCTCTCCTTCCTCTGACATGATTGAATCTACTTCTCGCCTATCAATCAATCAAATCAACTGAGTAGATCTCGTGGGCCCACAAACTCCACTCCTATCAACCATTAACCGCTCACTAAATCACCTCTCCTAGTCACTTTATCATTTTTTTCACAAAAACGCTCTCTCCTGTTGTTTTCCAACTTTAGCAATACACAAATGATACCTTTTTAACGTGGGTTTTCCTTTCTAAACCAAAATTTTCTCGACCAATGTCGGTCAAGTCATGCCCTAGGTGATTGATGTCGAGTTACCTTTATTGGAATCAGTTCACCTTCAACGTATCGGTCACCCGCCTAATCAATTAAACCTAATTTTCCAAAAAAATTAATGCAAGATGTCAATTTTTACTACCATTACCTTACCCTAGCTTTCGACAAGATCACTTAATAGCCTTATAACCTACCCCTAACCTCAATGTACTTTGGGAATATATTTTCCTACACCTCGGCCTTACCCATGTCCTTACCTATATACCCACACCAACTTTGCCTATTTGAAACTCGAATTCACTTACTTGTTGTACCCTGCGATAGCACTACTCGTGATGTTTAGCCTACCAACATTGTCTTTCCGATGTCATGATGTTTATATTGACTAGACCAAACCTTTTGGTGCTTTGGAACACACCTAATGCCCATTCTGCACCTATCCTCTTTGTGTTTTAGAACTATATCCTATACCTTGGATACCTAGACCACATCAACCTTGTTTTGATAAACTATCAACCTTTGACGATGTAGAGTTGGTGAGCTCTTCAACCTAGTGCATTGTCACATTCATGTGTGTGTGTGTGTGTGTGTGTGTTTGAATGCCCCCACCTATTACTCACATTGATATTACCATTTCCTATACCCACACCTTACCTCCTTTTTCATCACCTACCACTTTATCAAACCCATCACCGATTCAACCTCTCACTTCATCAGTTCCCAATTTAAGGGGATCACCTCCACCCATACCTGGGGAAACCTCACCTCTACCCTTACTTGGGAAACCACTTCTTATTTTTATCATCATTGCTTATCAATACAAGCTACGCGAGAAAAAGGGGTAAATGTAGACACCAAAATTGGGTCACAATCCTTTTGGCCCCTTTTAACTAATTAATCGACACACACGCCTAACCATGGACCCTTCTACACATTATACTAATTTAATTACCCATAATTAAATTAAGCATAGTCCCACCTCATAATTAATTTAATTGCCTTTATTAAATTTGATTCCACCTCGCATATCCACTTCACCTTTGACCCATTCCCAAAACCTAACCACCTAACCCTAGGCCTTAAGTACTTAACCACTTTCCATAATCAACCATGACTATTTATGAAACCTAACTAGGACTTAGTCTTTAACTCTGATTAATACTAACTACATCCTCAATCTAAATCCGACTACTACAAGCACTTATCAAGCATTCTTACCCGCAACCATAATCAAATCTCATGAGAAAAAGTAAGGAATCAACTTTTTTTAGTAAAAAACAGCTAACTTTCCCTAACCGACACCAATTTTCCCTCGGCCGTGCTGGTTACAGAACTGTCATCAGTTATGTTAACTACCCAATTCCAACTCATCCACCGAGTTCGAATTTTTCTTCCGGCTCTTACAACCTTTCATAAAGAATCTTGATTTTTCTAGCGATCTTGCAACATACCGGATGCCCTTACGGCATTCAAACACCACACGATTCATCAATAGATTGATCCAGAGCTCTAGTGCACTCACAGGGAAGCACTGTGCTCTCTTGCTATTGGTGCATTTATTCGGGACCACCTTCTTCTGCAACCATCACCACCTCTTGATATTCCTCTCCATTTCACAAATACATTCCTCCTTTGTCACTAAAACATAGTAGATTAGTTATTTACTAGTTATTTATTTCATTTCACCCATTATAATACCTGAATCTTTCCCACAGCACTTCCATCTAACCATCTTCCCAAAGAACCTTCATACCTTGCCCAAACACCCATCTTATTACCTCTGAGTCTTCTTAAACATCCCATGACCCTGCCTAAACCTCCTCAATACTCTTTGATTACATAGAGCCTAAAACTACCCCATTTTAATCATTCCACCTGATTGCCCCTACCGACACTGGTCACCCAACCGACATCGGTTCATTGCAGGTACCGGCATTGGTCGGCCAATCGATACCGGTCTCTGTGACTGGTAATATATCCCAGACTAGCGAGACAACTCACCTACTTAAAACCTCTTAAAAGCTCCCATAACTTCTCCTAGCCCTTCCTAACACCCTCTTTCATACCTGCAGGCCTTAAACCACCAACCACCTTCCTTAGATTTATTTTTGTATGCATTTATTAGGCTAGATATTATTTACTATTCTTGTGTAGGATATCTAAACTATATAACTACAATAGGTTTGTTTAATTCATGTTCTTATTAGCACTTAACACTTTTTAAACTTGGATTGGCGGTCTTTTATGAAACACCCCCCTTCCCGGATCTAGCTTCCGCTAAGCAATCCACCAACCGATATTTTTAATCCTATTTTGTGGTCTTGTGTTATATTTTAAGTCATTCCTCCTAGCCAAAGGGAAGATCTTCACAATCAACTTGGTCAACATTCAACGTGCACACAACCTTATGTGACTATCTACAAGTATTTCTCTTTACCTTTACCTCTTATCTGCTTTATCTCTACTTTGTAGTGAAGCAATTTGGATCAATATGTCATTTTAATTTGTGAAGGGGCTTCTCTCTATATCATTGCCCCAAAAAATGTAAATTACTATTTTATTAGAGAATAGTGCTTTCTCAAGAGGGATATTGGGATTTATTAGCTCCAACTTTATGAAACCTGTTGATCGAGAGACTAGAGATAAGACTCTTCATACACCGATAAACTAAGAATTAACACATCGTTTTTGGTCCGCACATTATACCAAATTGTCTAATATATGTCGAAGACACTAAAAGCGGATGAAGCATTCTATATTTATTGGAAACTTATATAGCCACAAAAAGATTAAGCACAAGCAAAATATAAAGCAAGTAAATGAAATTAAATAGCCAAAAAGACACAAACCATAAACACAAATTTACGAGGTAAAACCCTCAAGAGGGAAACATCCACGAAGAAAGGGTATCGATTCTCTTATTGTTCAAATCTAGAAATTACAATCAGCACAGCTCTTCCTTTTACAACTCTTTTTTTTTTATGTAGCCTCAATAGGCATACACGGATATATAACATTCTCACAAAACTGAATTCATTAATGTGTTCCTATCCATATTCTAACTAAAGCTATCTTGTTACAACAACAAGCTGAATAATAGGATCTTGATCCACCAGAAGAGGAATGGTTGTCATCTAATCTCAACAATCTCCACCTTGACAACAATTAACCTGATACCTTGCTCATTGCTCATCACCTTTTTGCAAGCCAAGAGAAGCCAAGCACCACCGCAACTTCTCTAATATAACCAGTTTCGTGAAAATGTCCGCACAATTCTTTTGAGTGTGGACCTTATCAAGAATCACTTGTCCTTCATCAACAACATGTCTACATATAATGGTATTTAACTGGAATATGTTTCGACTTACTATGGTAAGTGGATTCTTAGCCAAATAAATTGCACTTTGACTATCATGAGAAAATTTTTACACTTTTCTCGAAGCTGTCCTAACTCACCCAATAAACCTTTTAACCATACTGCCTCTTTGCAAGCATGTGAAGCTAGATACATACTCTACCTCAGTAGTGGATAAAGCAACAATGCTTTGAAGCTTTGACATCCAACTAATAGGACCACCTGCAAGAGTAAAGACATAACCTGAAGTAGATCTTCTTTTGTCCAAATCACCTACAAAATCAGAATCAACATAACCGCAAACCTTATCATTGCAACCATCAAAAGTGATACAGTAATTGCTTGTGCCTCTAAGATACCGAAGCACCCATTTCACTGCTGCCCAATGTTCTTTACCTAGCTTTGCCATGTATCTACTGACAACACCAACTGCATGTGAAATATCTAGTCTAGTACTAACCATCGCATACATCAAACTTCCTACTGCATTAACATATGGTACACGAGACATATACTCCTTTTCTTCATCATTACTAGGACACAAACCTGAAGAAAGTTTAAAATGCGAAGCTAAAGGGATATTCACTAGTTTCACTTTATCCATATCGAATCTCTGAAGTATTTTCTCCACATACTTCTCTTGTGATAACCACAACTTGCCTTTCGTCTTGTCTCTGTGTATCTCCATGCCCAAGATTTGTCTTGCTACTCCTAGATCCTTCATATCGAATGTCCTAGCCAACTGAACCTTTAACCTGCTAATATCAACCATGCTCTTGCTTTGACAAGCATATCATCAACATACAATACCAATATAATGAACATGCCATTATCTAACCTTTTAAAGTAAACGCAATGATCATATTCACTCCTGGTAAAATTATGGCTCACCATGAAGGAATCAAACTTCTTGTACCATTGTCTTGAAGACTACTTCAAGCCATACAATGATTTCTTGAGTTTGCAAACAAACCTCTTGTTGCGATTTTGAACGAACCCTTCCGGTTGTTCCATGTAAATTTCCTCATCTAAATCTCCATGTAGAAATGCAGTTTTAACATCTAGCTGCTCTAATTCAAGATTATGCAATGCAACTAGTGCTAACACCATACAAATAGAAACAATTTTTACAACTGGCGAAAAAATCTCATGAAATTCAATACCTGCTTTCTGAGAAAATCCTTTTGCCACCAGCCTCGCCTTGTACTTTGAAATAACATCATCAGCACCTTTCTTCAACTTGTATACCCACTTACAACCAACCAATTTCCTATTCTTAGGAAGTTCCACCAGATCCCATGTTTTGTTTTTAATCAAAGCATCAATTTCCTCTTTCATGGCATGTTTCCATTTGTCACTATCTGAAACCTCTATTGCTTCTTTGTAATAACTTGGTTCTCCTTCATTAGAAATTAAAGCAACAGAAGTGACAAAATCATCATACCTGCTTGGAACTGATCTGATCCGTGTAGACCTTCGTAGAGCTTGTTGTGGTATTTCCTCAATTTCCTAAGGTGTTTCAATCTGCTCATCCTCCTGAGTGATTTCCTCATGAATATCCTGCTCACAGACATCTTCATGATTTTCACCCGTGGATGAATGTATATCAAATCGAATTTTCTTTGTGTTGTGGTACATCAACTTTGTTTCATAACATTCTTTCCATCTGATTTCATGAGGGAAATTTCATCAAATATAACATCTCTTTTTATGATGATCTTATGGGCAGTAGGATTCCATAATCTATACCCCTTCACACCATCACCATATCCAACAAAAACTAATTTTGGTGACCTAGGATCTAACTTGGAATCCGACTCTTCGAAATAAGTGCATACGCATCACAACCAAAAACTCTAAGACTAGAATTATTACATGGTTGACTGTCCATATCTCTTGTGGAATCTTGCAGTCAATTGTTGTCGATGGTGATCGATTAACTGTAACAAGCTGTAAGCAATGCTTCTCCCCATAATTCCTGCTGCAACTTTGCATTACTGAGCATGCTCCTTACTCTCTTGAGAAGAGTCTTGTTCATGTGTTCAACAATGCCATTCTTGCGGAGTGTACATGATGGTTTTATGTCTCATTGATCCCTTCATTCTTAATAATTTTCAAACTCCTTAGAAGTAAATTCCCCTCCATTATCTGTTCTAAGACATTTAATGGATTTACCTATGCTCTTTTCAACCAAAGCTCTAAACTGTTTAAAAGTGTTAAATACATCAGCTTTCCTCTTTAACAAATAGATCCAAACTTTCCTCGAGTAATCATCTATAAAACTAACAAAATATGATGATCATCCATATGAGAGTTTCGGAGCTGGACCCCATAGGTCTGAATGAATATAGTCTAGGATACCTTTACTTGTATGTTTTCCAGGTTTAAACTTTTGTCTAGCTTGTTTCCCATAAACACAATGCTCACATAACTTTAAATCTACAGTTTTTAAACTAGGAAGAAGTTTACGATTAGTACCTTAATTCCTTTCTCGTTGATATGACCCAGTCGTTGATGCCATAAGCGAGTGGATTCACCTGCATCCTCTGATGCGACTCTGCTTGATCAATTTCTGTCCTTCCTTCAAGTTTATATAGGTTCGACTCTGTTAGCTTTCACGACTATCAAGATACCTTTTGATATCTTCAAAACTCCACCTTGAACTGAACCCTTATGTCCACTAGAATCAAAACTCCCAAAGATATCAGATTCTTTCTCAAGTCAGGCACATGTCTCACATCTATCAGTGTTATAACAATCCCATCATACATTTTAATTATGATACTCCCTATCCCAATAGTTTTACATGTAACATCATTACCCATGTAAACTACCCCATCATCAATAGATTGATATGTAGAATACCAATTCCTATGCAGACACATGTGATGGGATGCCCCAGGAATCAATTAACCAGTCATAATGGTACTGTGAGACAATAGAAGTAGATAATACCACACAACCATACCTGAGTCATTCTCAGCTATGTTAGCCTCCTTTGTAGAGTCCTCCTCCTTAGATGCCTCTTTACGTTTCCAGCAATCTTTCTTGAGGTGTCCTGATTTGTTACAAAACCAACACTTCAACTTGCTCTTTTTGCCCTTCGACTTGGATCTAGCTAGGCCCTTCGAATGCTATCCCCTCTCAATAGTTCTGCCTCTGGCCATCATAACTTCTGTTGTCAAAGTTTCCAGAGAAGATCTCTTTCGAGTTTCCTCAGATATCATAGCTCCAACAACAACATCAAAGCTAATGACCTCTTTAGAACTAAAACTAATAGAGGTTACGAAATGATCCCAAGATTCAAGCAGAGAACTTAATAATGTTACCGTCTTATCTTCATTCGAAATTTTGTCACCCGTGTTGTCCAATTTACAAATAAGAGTATTAAAAGTATTTAAATGTTTTGAAATTGTCATACCTTCCTTCATACGCAAGGTATACAACTGACGCTTCAAGAGGATTCTATTCGTCAAGGATTTAGTCATATACAAGCTTTCCAGTTTTGCCTAGAGTCCTGTTCCTGTTGTTTCAGACACGATGTTGAATAATACATCGTCGGCCAAGCATAGGCGAATAGCACTGAGAGCACGAGTTTCCATCTCATCCTAGTCATCATCTTCCATACTTGCGGATTTCTTTGCCTTTCCTGCGAGCGCCTTCACAACTCCCTGCACACACAGTATATCCCACATCTTGACCTTCCATAACTCGAAGTTATTGCTACCGTCAAATTTATCAATCTCGAATTTAGCACTCTGTGTCTTTGCCATCACGCTTCAACGCAGCGAATGAATTCGCCCTTCAAACTCGCCCCTCGTGGCCTCCCTCCAACCTTGCTCTGATACCACTTATTAGAAACTTATATAGCCACGAAAAGATTAAGCACAGCAAAATATAAAGCGAGTAAATGAAATTAAATAGCCAAAAAAGACACAAACCATAAACACAAATTTACGTGGTAAAACCCTCAAGAGGGAAACATCCACGGAGCAACGGTATCGATTCTCTTATTGTTCAAATCTGGAAATTACAATCAGCACAGCTCTTCCTCTTACAACTCTATTTTTTATTTTTTTTGTGTAGCCTCAATAGGCATACACGGACATATAACATTCTCACAAAACTGAATTCATTAATGTGTTCCTATCCATATTCTAACTAAAGCTGTCTTGTTACAACAGCAAGCTGAATAATAGGATCTTGATCCACAGAAGAGGAATGGTTGTCATCTAATCTCAATAATATTTGGATGGTCTGAGAATGGAAGATTCAATCGATTGAATCTGTGTGCAAACTGCCATCGTTTTCAGCGTGACACGATTTGGTTCTTCTTCTAGCGTGTACAAGCTGTGAATATGCTTTGCATATATTTACTGCAACGCTGCCACCTATAATAGCGACCTATCAGTTGAAGATTCCATATTTTCTATGATTTTCAATAACATCCTGTGTTTTTATGTCTACTCCTGACGTGTATATAGAAAATGGATTTTCCATCCTGATCGAGATTCAACACAACGCATTCAAAGCAAAGATATATTAAAATAAAAAAAAGGGTCATGTATGAGTCTTCATTATTGTGAATGTGGCTCCTATCTCTGTGCATTTGAAATTGAATGCTTCATTTCATGGCAGGCTCGGTTTCTCTCTAGTCCACAGTTATGCGCTACTCCAAGCTCCACCCACGTAAAAATCATACCAGATCTCCATTCATTTTATCATTGGATACTCCTCCAGTCACTGGTGACTGCACCGAACATTTCACTTGTTTTTCACTTGCAAGCTTATGACCAGGTCAATTTTCTTTAATGCGTCAAGTTTGATAAACAGTAATGTCTACAAATTCTTAGTGTAAGAGTTTTATTTTATGTTTAATATTTATTGAGTCGTTCAGTTTATGTCAAAAAAATCTATAAACCGTCCATAGTCATTATTAATAGTTATTTGATTTTATAGTGTCTACATGTGTCAATAAATTCTTTATAATAGTAAATGTCAACTTAGTCTCTTGGTACTTTAGTGTAAAGTTAAGTTTATTTTCTTTATACCTTTATCCCAAAATTTTGTTTGTTATTTTTTTGGACCCCATAAAAGTTGACATCTTTCTTGAGATGTGTAAATACGTGACACTTATCTATGAGATGGGAAATAAATCTTCGATTACTTGTATTTTTTCCTGTAAGTTGCACGGTTGCTTGATGTTTGTAGGAGAAGGCATCTCGTGATGTTTGGTATCTTTTCCGGGTCTACTTCTATTCCCCTCCGTGATATTATAAAGCCTATATTTTTTCCTGATAGCACGCCGAAGACACATTTCTTCATGTTTAAACAGACCTTATAATCCCTTAGATGTTGAAAGATGTGCCACAGAATCTCTGGATGATCCTCTCTTGTTCTAAACTTGACCAAAGTATGTCATCTACATAATATTCCATTATGTCGTTGATCATATCATGAAAGATGATTGTCATTTCCCGCTAATAAGTTGTGCATGTATTCTTGAGGCCAAAGGGCATGACTTGGTAATAGAAATTTCCCCAAGGGGTCATAAAAGTTTTCTTATGTTGGTCCTCCTCCGTAATCTTGATTTGATTATAACCTAGAAAATCCATCCATGAGTGATAACATTTCGTAGCCAGTTGTAGAATCAACAATCATGTCAATATTAGGGAGGGGAAAATCATCTTTGGGACAAGCTTTGTTGATGTCTCTAAAATCCATACAAACTCATGATACCCACGGGCTTATTTTGTATAGGTACAACATTTGATATCCACTCTGAGTAGTCGATAGGCCGAATGAAGCCTATTGTTAATAGTCTTTCTAGCTCCTCTTTAACCAACAAGACCACCCAAGGATGCATTTTCCTGAGATTTTGATTAATGGGCTTGGCATCTGGATGTACAACAAGATTGTGCATCACTAATGCGGGATCAAGTCTTGGCATGTCTACATAAGACCATGCAAAGATGTCAGAAAGTTCTCACAAAATAAAGACAAATGTCTTATTCCTAAGCTGAGAGGGATGCTCCTAACTTAGCCATCCGAGGGAATTCTTTCGTGTCGATGTTGACTTCAATTTTATCCTCTACAAGAAGTTGAGATTCTTCTTCCATGCACGTAGGATCAGGGGGGAGATTTATATATTCTTCCAAGGGCATCTCAATGATGATTTCACCCCTAGATAACTCAATTTCTTTGTCTATTTCTTTTTTGTTTTATTTTTCTACCACTGCCTCAAAAAGCTTTTCACTGTAAGACTTGGAATTGTTATTTTTACAAGGCTTCTCTGTGGAACTTTTTCCCTTGCTTTTTATTTTGTTTTGATGACCATAGAACTCATCCTCCTCTCTGAAATATGCATATATGTCCACTTTTATGGAGAAGCATTTTTTATGATCACTTGTAGGTATGTCATTTCGTATACCCATAAACTCGTCAATAGCTTCATCATTGGAAAAGTAGTCTATCAAAACATGTTTTTGTTGCTCCAAATTCACCAAGGAAGGATAAACGAGGTTTAATGTAGGAATAGAGATAGGTAAGGCAAGGGATATGGTCATTATATCCATATTGGGAAAGAAATAAGTGAAGGTAAGGTCTTCGTAAAGACTACACTGAGAATATGTTTCATTGTCATAACCCAACTCACTATCTTCACGATCGGAAGAAGTGGCATATCACTCCCGAGTTGAATAAAACCATATGGTCGAACATCGATACCGAGTTGAAAATGTTTCTATGGGGTTTTGGAAGAGGTTCTTGCACTCCTTTGTCATAAGTACCACAACCATACCCTTTATATCCCATGTTGTGCATTATTCTATTCGGAATTGCATACTTTGGATTTTGGTAGCATGATGACATCTCATCCTCAGGAGGTTGTATCATAGAGTTACATACCAGTTTTTCCTCATCTAACAAACCACCAGGAGTGAACTTGTCAAAGGGGAAATTATCCCTAGGACATTGATACTAGTGACATGGCCTTCCCCTTGATTTAGGTGATAAAGGGAGGTTTGAAACAAACATGTCCTATTGAATATCATACTCCCCACAACCATTTGAATGGGTATTCATCTCCCATGTAGAAAAAGGATACACTGATGTTGAAGCACCATTTTTGTTATGGGTTAATGCATTTGGTTCAACCTCGCAAGGCGAGAGCCTCAGACTAAGATAAAATAGCCATCTTTGTAGAAGGGAAATCAACAGAAGTAGGAACATGACTGATAGTGCTCTACAATGAGAAAAATGTTGAGAGTCCCCAGAATAGTTATAATTTCCCCTTCATGGTACATATTCAGAAATTGGTGATACATTGAAGGCACGACCTACACATCAAGAATACATGGGCGGCTAAGTAGGATGTTTTAATACAGCTCTAAGTCCAAAACATGGAACTTTGTATCATGAGTAGAAGTCCCTACTCCCAACGAAAATTTTATCATAGCGGCAATAAGCTGTTGCTCTTCATTGTCATATGCCTTGATGGTGATGACCTTTGTTTCTAAATCTGTCTCAATATGACCCAATTGTTGAACAATTTTTAAGGTACATATGTTAAGTCCTGATCCATCATCCACAAGCACCCATTTGACCTTATTATGATTGACAATAACCTCTATATGCAAGGGAAAATTGTGTGAAGGATCTTCTACAGGAATTTCCTCTTAGCTAAAGGTTATATGCTCCATTGGAGAAATTTGTGCTACCATTTCTTGGAAGTGTGTGGGGTTAATATCAACCAACACTCCTGACCCTTGTAAAGTCTTACAAAGGATATCTTTATGTACATTGGATATCTTAAGAAGATCTAAGATTGAAATCTTAGTTGTGGTCTTCTCAAGTTGCTCCAAGACATCATAGTGACTATCCTAAGGAGTGGAAGTAGGAGGGGATGAAGGCTTAGAGATAACAAGGCAAGGACATCACGTTGCCACAAAGTGCACTCATTTTTTACCTTGATAGTGTTTATATGCTCATTAAATTAGGTAACACAACCAATTACAACATTATAAGAATCATCACTAGATATTTTACTTTTGGTGGAGCGGTTTATATTTTTGTAAAGATAACCAACGGATTTATTATTGGATGCCTGACCTTGATCCGAATTTTCTTTCCCTTTTTTGTTTTTAGGGAAAGGTTCTTTAAAGATACCCATGTCAGCATTGACATATTTTTTGGGGGCCATACAATCCATTTCCACATCACCAATTTCAATTAGGTCCTAGATGTAATGCTTCACTTGAGGCACTTATCAGTATTGTGCCCCTTAACATGATGAAAACCACAATAATCATTATCTCTAAACCAACATTATTTAGGTGAATCTTTGGGATAAGGGTTTATTTTTGGTACTTAACCATATTAACTACCTCTAATTTTTAAGTATTGATGACATGGATTCAGATAGAGGAGTAAATGTATGACATTTATATTCAAGGGTTGGAGCTCCCTTAGTTAGTTTTAAGGGAACATGGTTTTGAACCACCTGCACCCATTTGGAATCTGTAATTTCATCTCCTACAACATTTTTGTTCTTATTGATAACAATCTTTTATTTTTGCTAGGTTTTTGGTCTTGGTTATCACATGAGAAGGGTTTCAATGTCCCTTTTGTTAACAATGATTTCTCGATTTGGTACCTTTCTCAATGACCTCCTCAAAGGTTTTACCATAATGCATTTTCAAGTGAAAATCAATTTCAAGTTCAAGTTGGGCAAAAAAATTCTGACTAACTTGTTTCTCGGTATGGAGAAAGGGAGGCGACTAGCTAGCCCTTGTCATTATTGCAAAAAAGCATCGAAGTTTTCATTTTTGCGTTGTTTTGCATTACATAGATTGATCATGGTAACGTCATTCTCCATATTGAAGGAGAAGTGACGCATGAAACTTTCCACCAAGCGTGGTCACGTAGATATAGATCCTTTTGGGATGTGTAAGAACCACTCAAGAGCTTTTCCCCTTAAACTCTAGGGGAAGAGGCATATAAGATAGTTATCATTGAATGTAACCTCTTGAAAAGCCATAAAGAAGTCTTTGACGTGATCTCTTGGATCACCCTTACCCTTGTATTTTTCAAATTTTGGACAATCGAAATGTTTAGTGAAAGGAACTTGTAGCATAGCCCTATCTAAAGGATAAGGACATAACTCCTGAAATTGATATTTCTTATTTGACCCTAGCTTTCCTTCTCGTAAGGCAGTGAGGGTTTTCTTAATAGACATAAACTATTTATCAAAAAGTAGTTTTGTCAAAGGGCTAGGCCTATATCTTTTTTTTTCTTCATATTTTTGGTTATTTGTGTATAACCTTTTGTGACCCTCTTTAGGTTTGTCTTATTTGGGGATTTTAGTGAAAGACTCGTTGTACGAAGCTTTAGGTTTTTCTTATCTAGATGTCTTCATAGATTCTTTTCTAACATGCAAATCCAAACTTGTCAATTGGTGAGTGAGGGCTTATATTTGTTCTTTCATGGACACCTACTTTTTGGTATCTCTTTATGAGTTGCACGCGAGGAAGGTTGAGTATGAGGGTCCTCATGATCATCATTGTCTCCCTGATCTTCATGATGAATTCTAACTATGGGGATGCAATATCCACTAGTATGTTGGCCAAAAGTAGAGGCACAACCCAAATTCAAAATTTCATCAATGTCACAAAGTGGGAATTCTACTTCTTCTTCTTCTCCTCGAACCATGCCGGTGAGGAGAGTTAGATAAATTATATAAGAAAATTGTGCCCCCAATTTCACTATGCGCATAAGGACTTCATGTTTATTGTGAAACAAGAATTCATCAATGAGGGAGGGGTTAAGTTTTCAATCTTCCCGAGGATAATCCTCCTGACCACCACTATGATCTACTAGGACATTGTCTTCCAAAAGAGGATATAAGATTTTTTCTATTACAGAATCGGAGGACCTAATCTTCAATGCCCCATCCTTTTTGTAGGAGGCATAATGAACTAAGTTTTGCTAAGGTTGGTTTAAAATGAACCTAAGTCAAAAAAGCAACGTAACGACACTTCGTTACAAAGAATGTCAATCAAAGAATAATAATATGTCCAAAGGAAATGTTTACTAAGGACTACAATGAATAATAATGACACACTAACCAATAAGGAAAGCACAAGTAACAAGAAATATAGGACTTAAACAATCAAGACTATGATCTTATCCACAAGAAAAGTTACTCCCTATGTTTCCTTCAAGTATAGTTTGGAAAATAGTGACAACACAATGTCACCACTTAGGTCAAGTTTAAGTAAACAAGACCTAAGTAATAAAAATGTGTTGATGCAAACTCCCAACAAGATATACTAATATTTTTTTTTGGAAACAAACAAATTCCAAGTCATGAAAAAGGTAGCCACAAATGCGAGAAACACAACAACATTATTTGGACAAGTAATCAAGCCTTATAGAAAAATGCAAGATTTTTAGTACCAAAATGATATCACTACCATGCTAACAAAATAACAACGTTCTTCAAAACTTAATTCAATGTTGGGATCAAAAACTAAGTCTAAGTATATCAATAAGTTGTTATTTATACACATAGTGTAACAATATAACTTCAAGACTTAGATCAAGTTTCAAAAAGGAAACAAGACGTAAGTATCAATATTGTATTGATAAGATATGAGAAGTGTAATAACTTAAAAGAATTCAATGATGAGACTACCCAACTATAATGATAATATGTCTCAATATGGATTTGAGATAAAGGGCCTACTAGAACATGAATATGTACCATTCACACTTTCAACACTTGCATTCCGTCATTGCAACCTGATCATGCAAGTAGACTACAAAAGTGGTGGACACGATTATTTCTAGCAGTATCCATGTGTGTTGTTTTCTTTTATCCAAAAATGGAAAACAAGAATACAAAGGAGTAAAACTAATTGATGATGAAACAAAATAAGTATAACTTTGTTGAAGTTTCTCCTTTCCCTTAGGCAAGTGAAAAACTAAGACAAAGTAACATGTCGTAAGTTTTGTGATGAGTATCACTAGGCCCCAACTTCAATGGAGTCTCCCCTTGTTCGACTAACAAGGTTTTGACTTCAAAATAAGTTGGTGCTTTGTGATGGCTCTTTAGACAAAATGGCTTCCTATTTTTTTCTCTCAACTAGGTGTCAAAAATTACCTCTGTGAGCTCGGTTTTCCAAGGAATTCACACTAACTAAACCTTGGAGTATCCCAAATTTACTTTACCCCCTTCAATACAATGATAAATAAATGCGTTCATTTGTATCTCACTAGGGTCGCGTGAAGATAATTTTGACGCTAAAATCTCACAAGTGTAAACTAGACAAGTAGGTAAGCGGAGCGCTTCCTGTTTCGTCCACAAGGTTCCCTCTTGCATGGACTACTTTAGGGTTCCTAGGAGCATCCCTCTTTTTATCTTAAGGCTTATGCCAAAGGTATTTTCTCCTAGTTCAAAGTGGATGAGCCATAGCTCTTAACCAAAACATGCATATACAATGTGTTGAATAAGGTGATGTGGTGTGTTTTATTATCTTTCAGATTAGGAAATTTGGTTTAGACCACCATTTGGAAACCTGCAACACACGTGTAGTTAGAGTTTTGTTTAGATTATCCTTTATTTGGAAAGTGATTTTGGTCCTACAAATCCAAGTGTTAGTAGTTTGCCAAAAATCACATTAATAGAAAGAGGATTGAGAGTTGTTTTTGGTTCTCAAGATCATCCAAGGATGCAAGAGAAGAGCATACACAACAAACAATCCAACTAAAAAGTAAAGGAAAGATTTGCAATTAAGTGAACCATTTAAGGAAATTCTTGCATCTCTTTTTCACCTAGTTGTTCAATTTTGGTAAATGTTCATTCTCTTAAGCCCAAAAATGAAAGATTAAATTTCACCTAGTCTAACTTTGCACAAAACATGGAAATCAAAGAATTCATTAAAAACTTAAACAAATGGTTAGAAATCTGATTTATATGTTAAAAACCTACAAACAACATGATTAAGAAAACTCTGTAACTTACCAAAAAATCAGAAAAACTATGAAAAACTTGCCAAAAATTTCAACACATAGTGCATGTCCAGGGCTTTAGAGTGAATGCACGGGATTGTTAGCATATGTGCGTACTTTGGAGCGTATGTGCAGGTCTAGGAGCATATGCGCAACTTTTTGTTTAAAACAAAAACAATGTAGCGATAAAGAGTACGAGGCATAGAGGTGTATGTGCACACTTTGGAGAATATGTATGGGTCATGCACATAGACCATAAATATAGTAAAGCGCTTGTGTAGATAGTGGAGTATATGCACACCCTTTAGAAGCGATGAGCGTGTAATTTTGAGCGTATGTGTAGAGATCATAGCATATGCATAGACATTAAAGAGTATGCATAGACCTTCCTGTAGGTGTTCAAAAACACGAGAATTTTTTGAAAAATTTTCAAAAAGGTCAAAACTTTGTTAATTTGGATCAATTTTGACAACACCTCACCTCCTTTGATCCTGCAAAGAGCACAAAAACAATACAATCCTACCTAAACTAGCTAAGAAACTTGATATTTAGCCATTAATGCAAAAAGAGGGTTAGTAAATCAAAACTTTGAAACTAATCTAAAAATCTTGAAACTAATCTAGAAATCTTGAAACTAATCTAGAAAGCTTGAATAAATGCAATGGGGTGAGTCCCACCGGGTGTGCCAAATGATAACACCCCAAAATTTTTCAACAACTAACTAATAAAGACTACCACCATAATATTCTAGAGCCAAGCTTAAGTTTAGAAATGAAACATCAAATATCAAAGCTTAATAGGATGCATTAATGAAATCTACATAAATGAACTATCTAGATTCCTAACATCCTTACTATGTTTAATTGATTACTACAAGAATTGAACCTATGAAGATCAAAAATCAATCAAAGTGTGTGTTGTTTGCTACTTCATTGAAGGTGAAAGGATCTCTCCAACAATGGCTATAAGGCCATATTAGATATTCCTTTACTAACCAACTTGAATAAATGGATGTAAATGGGGATGCAAGTTATTCCAACAATGGAGTAAGGCTCATATGTTTTATATGATTAATGTTATTCAAAACATGGTGTAAATTTGAGAGGAAGGAGCTTGGTCCTTTTTATAGGCTTTCCATTTGGGAAAGGCTTGCAACTTGGTGCATGTGGGACAAATGAATAAAGCATAAAGTAACTTTAGTTTAGTTAACCAAAGCTAGGTGAGTTAACATGTGAGTTAACCTTTAGTTAGCACTTTATGGGAGTTGAGGGTGCATTTAATTAATAGGCTAGAATAAGATTTTTAGGCTAATTAGAGGTGTTTGAAGAGGAATTTGATGAGATTAGAAGCATTTGAAAGTGGGATTTAGCCAATAAGAGGGTTTATTGATTAAATGCTTGTTAAAAAGGCTTAATTAGCTAATTAATAGCTAATTGTTGATTTGAAGAGGATTATAACTAATGAAGTGTCATTAATTGGCATTCGAATGTAATAGAAGCTAGTTAATTAATGAAGTGTCGTTAATTGATCAAAATGGAGGGAAACGTTAGTTAATTAGTGGAAATCTCTAATTATAACAAAAATGGTGAAATAGAGGATAATCGATACCACTTTAGCATTAAAATTGCGGAAGCATATTTTAGGTGTCTACTAATGTCGTTTGTTGTAATTTAACCATCACCTTTTCCTACTCAACCTTGTTATTCTTCATCTTGTCCTATAGATATTTCAACTTAGCCTCTTCATTGGCGGAAAGTGCACTCAAAACCTGATCAAAATATTGGCGGTTGTCAAACACAAACTTCTCCTCCACACATCTTCCTTATTTTATGTTGTCAACGCCTCATATTATGTAAGGTCTATCTCTACCTATTCTTGGTCACTCTTCTTTTGTGTGGATATTTCATCTTCTTTCTACTACGGACCATTATTCTTCTTGTGTAGAAATATCTACACCAAGTCCTTTAGATAGTTCAATTATGTGGGGTATTCATCTTGGGAATTTTTGACTAAGTCCTAGGGCACATTAGCATCATGCATTTTACTATATACTCCATCTTTATTGATGTCGCAGAATATTGTCCCTTTCTTATTTTAGATCCTACTCAATCTCCTAAATCCTTTGATCATTTTGATGTTCTTCCTCTTGATTGTGGAATCCTTTTCAAAAATTCTCAATCCCAATTCAAATTTTATTTTATTTAGTGTATTACACACTTATTCATCGGTGAGTATTGGATAGTTAACCATTGGGAAGGCTTATCCTAGTGTATACTTCATTCATGTCTCGAGATAATGATTTTGGATTTATTTCAAACTTCAACGCTTCTATGTGTGATTGATAGGCCCATGAGAGCATTTTTTGGTATTCGGGAGGGCCAAGCATTCCTATTGAAAATGACCAAATGAATAGGTCCTTTGTTTCCACCGAGCTCTAGCACCTCACCCTATGAACCTTCGCAATATTTTCAATATATTGCAATTGAGGGCCCTATTGTATCTATATTTATCTTCTTCCTTTTCCTCTCTTCCACATAGGCACCTCCGCGCAACAAGATGCATTGTGTCACCAGACTTCTCCTATGCCTCGCATCTTCCTCGGTGAACATATCACTATCTCTATTCTCCTCCTCATCATGCTCAACTTCACATTATTCATGCTCTCTATATCCTCCAATACCTGTATCAATTTGTCCTTCATGGCCCTCTACTTTTTCGTCATCCTTCCCCGACCCTTCTTTACCTCGCGCACTATGCTCTTCTTCATCATCATCAAAATTATGGATGATCGGAGAGTGTACCTCCTCCTCATCCAAATTCCCCAATTCCTATGTCTCCTATTCACTTGAAACCACCCTTGTACTTTTATTCAGTTGGGTCTTCTTCTTTTGACTTGGCTTCTTTGGTCTCTTCTTGGGAACCTCAAAAGTGTTTATGCCTTTACATGTCTCCATGCACTCTTGTTTCTTTTTCTTTATTGTTCTTTGATCTAGTGTAGTCTCTTCTTCCTCATCTCTTTCTTACTCATATGTACCTATAGGGGAGTCTCCTTACATGCTCTGTTTGTTCCCATAGCTTGTTTCCTCAACAGGGGATATCAAAGATGAAGGTAGCGCTCGGTCATGTGTTTTCCATCCTTTAACTTCAGCCTAAGGTAAATGTATATTTTTCAATAGGCTTCCCCACCACCATGGTCATGGGACTTAGGTCCGTGTTATCAAAATCCATGGTCTTTATGTATGCATAATTGGAGGGGTAAAAATATGTTTTACGCAAAGTGTGGTAATCATATTCCATATTGTTTGCATCAAAATTCAATTTGTGTGCCTCTTTTATTCTATTGATTACGATTTAAAAGTAATTTTCCATGAAGTAAAAGGTAGATTTCACCATGGGCTATAATCTCCATCTAAAAATTTAAACCTGCCCAATATGAAGTGTCGGTGCACCACAAACTCTACCTTTACTTCAAGCAATGAGGGGATTTCCTTTGGTACATGCCACTCATTTCGAATGCTTCACACATTATCTTGTACCATTTGTCTAGGTGTAGCTTGTATCGGCTAATGATGGCCCCATCACATGTGAATGTTGCAAACCTCTACGTAGGAAACTTGTCTTTGATGGGTAGATCCACATTTTTTCCTTGGGTCCATCTAGCACCCCAATCTCCCAAAAGACTATGAGCAAAGGGATTACTCCATAGTTTATTTTTCGACCCTTCTCTACCCGGATCCTAGATTCATCTCTAATCCCCTCAAAGCAATATACAATGTAATTTTATTCATAGTATTTTACACCATATTTTGTGCTACATGTAGTCACTTCTTTTTTACTTGTGATCTTTCGATACACCTAACTTGCAGGTGACAAAGCACACTAAGATTCTCATGCCCTGAGCCACTTTGATTCCTACAACATCTATAGTACATCTTCTTCTTTGATAGCTAAGTGTAGTGGAAGTGGCCTCTACTACCTCATCATCCTTAAGGTCCTACCCGATACCCAAACCTAAGTTGCGTAAACTCGTTACTCACCCAATCAAATTCCCGGTGATGTGAATCCTTCTTCTTACAAAATATAAGAAGTTCTTGTGGATGTGCAACATAAGCCATTGATCTAGTCTCTGAGGATTTCCAAAGAATGTAAATTTGTATAGCTAGAGTATGCCCATGATCTCTAGGTCCTTTTTTATTTTGTCATCATATACAAGCTTCCTTGTTTCTATCATTTGATATAATTTTGTCACCACATCCTTGGTGATTTCTCCTTCGTATAACTTCAAGTGATGGTTATAATCACTTATCTTTAATTTTGTAAGTTAGGAGGCCCATGGATGCTCTAACATTACTTCATTAGGGTAATGCATATCGAAGAAACAATCCTTTGGTACATCCTTGCTCATGGTCTTCTTTCACTTTCCCTTTCCCTTTCATTTTCCTTGGGTGACTAAGTAGCGGCTACTTTCTTTAGCGTCATTTCTCAACTTCAAATGTCTCTAAATTAATAACTCCACCAATTTCAAAACTCCAAACTCATAAAAAAATAATTCCATAGGTGTTGATTTATCCCTTTCAAGTACCTATGCTAAGCATTCAATCCTTTCATCCTCTTTACTTTAAACCTTAGACACTCATGCAAGCAATTTTGTGCCCTAGAATAACTTTCCATGACTATGTTCTCTAAATTAAACACTTTGTTGGCTTACACCGCTACAAACCTCGCTCGAACCTTTACCTTAAATTAACATTTTCCCATGTTTTTCCTTCGTACATATTCCACCAAAAATTCTTCACACTCAAAGCATCTCTCTAGTTAAATATTTTCACTCTAGTTTGACCTCTCGCACTCTCGTTCTTCATTTCACACTTTGTCATTTGTTAATAGCTTGATCTCTTCACAAGGTAAGGTAAGAATGAACTCACCTATGCTCCTTTTATATATTTCCAAATTTTTATCACATTTATTACTCCTCACCTACCCCCGTTTTATAGATTTAAATACACTCCCTAATTTATCCCATGATTTCTCCTACTTTCTTCCACACATGGCAATCGTAATCTTCTGGTGTGCCACTACTTTCCACTGGTGTAGTCATCCTTTCACACATTTTCCCTACGCCAAAACCCATCTTCCTCTACACCACATATCAATCAGTGTATCATGTTGCTTCCTCCCCCGTGTTACACTATGTGACCTCTTTTCGTGTGGCTTCCCAATATGAGAAATTCCTTTCAAGAACCATCATTCCTAAACACTTGCAACACTTTCCTCTTTCTTTTGTACATACCCAAAGTGCATATCCATCGAGCATCTTTATTTTTGTGCACCATTTAGCCAAACTTACTCCAAGCACCAATATTGAATGGTATTTCTTTGCACATGGTCATACATGTTTCCACCCCATACTAAAAGTATGTGCGTTCCTTTGTGCATCAATTCAATAAGTAGTAATCATTTCCCGCACTCAAACACTCTTATTATAAAAAACAAAAAAAATTCAAAAATATGAAATGGAAATCTAATCTAAGTGGAAAAACTACCTTATTACAAACATAAAGGAAGATTATTTATAGTAGGGCTTTAGCCTAATCCCATTGAAGTAACTGGGAAACATGGTGTCATCCAAAGTGCTTGCAATTGACATGCACTTGATTCTAATAGTTTGGTCACTAACAAGGGTCCAAACCAATGGAATTTAAACTTCCTGGATGGTGCAAAAGCGTGAGTCATAAAACAAGTACCATATTTCCAACTACAAATGACTTGTTCTTGATATTCTTGTCATGTCAAGCCTTATGTCATGCCTTTTCTATCTTTTGGATCCAACACACAATGGTGCATCACTCATTTAATTACATCAACTTATTAATGCTCTCATCAGCTACATGTTCATCATCCAATCCACACCGCATATGCAATACACATGGATGGTAGCATAAATTCCATAGGTAGTACAACCTTCGTTCTAAACACCAACTAAAAGGGTGTGGCCTTGTTCAACCATTTATAGTTTTTCCTATATGCCCAAATTACGGTTGATACCTTGTCATCCCAATCCTTTATTATGACATCACATATCTTCATTAACATTTTTCCCAAGATATCGTTGAAAGATTTGGCAGTGTCATTAGCTTATGGGTGATAAGGGGTAGTCCTATGGTGTGCTACCATAAAATCTGCCAATAAAATTATAATTATCTCATTTAAAAATGATTTCATCTATCACTTGTTAGGCTTAATGGGCATCCATACCTACTGATAATATTTTCCCAAATGAACCTTTCCAATCTCACTGCAATGCAATCTTTTTAGGCACAACCTTTTCCCACCTTGTCAAGTAATCAATACATGTGATGATATAGTGTGCACCTATCCTACACACGGGTGGTGCAAAAGGTCATACAAAATCAATTACCTATTTTTCAAAAGGCTCCGTGATCACAATATCCCTTAATGGAATTTGGTATTTGCTCCTAGGCTTTCCAATTCTTTGACAATGATCACATGCTTTCACAAAATCATTAGTATCTTTGTACAATATCTCCCATCATAGACATGCTAAAAGGACCTTATGCACAGATTGCATTTCCTATATCACGGCCTTCGATTATCCCTCCATAAGCCTCTTCCATAATGGCTTCGCACTCATGTTCCTAAACACATCTCGTGCATGACATTACATCTCCCCATCTTGTACATGTCTCCTCTAATGAGCTGATATGGTGCAGCATGAATTACAAGCGGCTTCTTTTCTAAGGTCTTCATTCCTTTTGGTGGTAGTCAAGTGCACATAAATACCAATATATCTTCCAAATTGGCGGCACATGGTTCAATATAAAAATTTTACATCTAGCATAGTGTCCTCAATGATTTGTGCTTCCTTCCCAAAGTTGATCCTTGATAAGTGGTTAGGTCCTAGGTTGCTCTTGTCTGGATTTACTACAACTATAAAGTCAAATTCCTTGAAGAAGAGTATCAACCTACAAATTCTCCCTTAAAAACATGTTGTTGACTAGGTACTTCAATGTAATATGATCTATATAAAAGATAAATAGTGTGGCTAATAAGTATTTTCTGAACTTGTGAAGTGCATGGATCATCGATAACACCTCGCACTCTATTAATGTATAGTTCTTCTCCGTTGGTGTGAAATTATAACTTGAAAATCATATGGGATGATCTACATTACCCTCTCCTGGTTGCTCCAAGACTACACCAATAGCCATGTTAGATGCATGTACATGTACATGGAAATGTTTGTTCCATGAAGGGAAGCGCAAGATAGGTGGGGTAGTAAGTTTATCCTTCAAGGTCTCAAACACATTATAAGGTTCAATATTAAAAAAATACACCCAATTGTAATAAATGTATAACCATTTGGAAACTAGGGACATTGGATAATGCTCTTATCATATGTACTCTTGATTTTGGTTGTGTTTTTATAACATACACTACCCTTTAATCATGTGGGAAGGGATTCGTAGGGACCCATGAGTTTTAAATCACCTTATCTAGGTAGATAGACCTAATGTATGATAAATATTAAGGTAGCCATGGGTTTTAGATCTTGGGCCAAGGTCTTCCTAGCTTTTATTATTTCATGATTGAGTCGGGGAAGAACCCCAATGATCAAAGTTGGTCACCTTATGAAGATAATATGATATTCATCCATATAACTTCTTAGAAAGAGGTTGGGGTGCAAGTTATTTTAATATGTGTTGAGTATTCTCTTTTTCTTGCAATGAGGTATGTTGGTGAGGGAAATTAGAATTAATCAAATCTAAAGTTGTATTTAGTGTTATAATAACTAATAACGCATAAAAATCATGGTTTTAGTGATGTTTCTGGGTTAAAATTATTGGGCATTACGGTTGGTATCGAGCGGATGTTCAAACACTTACACCTATGGGATTAATTGGTAATGAGTCTTATGTACTTGGTTGTGTGTGTATAACATGAGTGTCATGTCAGTTCATGTTTTCGTGTTATGTAGAGTCATGGTGATGTACCCTAGTCCACTTGTTATACTAGGTATGTGGCTCTAGGAACATGTCATATAATAGGTCCCTAATAACTTTTTGTAGACTTGTATTGTGACAAAAACCACAAATATCTTCATATTATGGTATATTGATTGCTTAGTATAGTTATTTTGGATAGTTTCACTATGGATGACACTTGGGGGACCATTATGAAAGATATCAAGAGTTGGTTGTTTCCTTTGTGAGTTTTATCCTTCACATTATGATGGTTGCATTATACATTTGACAGTTAGAGTATATGATATGTGGCATTATTTGACACTTGAGAGATTTGGTTTCCTCCTTGGAACACTTTACTGGATTTTGACCCTTTCCACATCCTTGCATACTACATTATGGATATTATGTTGACTCATCATGGTAAAATAATTGTTTTTATTCTAAGATATCTTATCCCTATTCTTGTGCATTTAACAATTGAACATACTTACCCAATTTCATGGATAACCCTATCTTCTCTATACATTAATGGTTGAATAATTACAATGATATGACTTCTCTTTCAAATCATGAAATTTATATGTTATCCAATCTTGCATCGATGCATTGACCAAATCAATTCTCTCTCATATCTAAAAATTAAAAACCTTTGGAGAATAACATCAATCACTTTGGTATTACTTGATAAACTAATTTTGTGACTCTTTATTGATAACCTTATTGGAATACCCTTTTTCTTGGTCGGGTGAGGTTTTTTGGTGTATTTTTCTAGATATAGATGTATTTATTTGAGCTATGTAGATATCTTGTGGGAGATTTGACTCAGCCATACATTATGGTAGTTACATTATCTTTTCAGTATCATGATTATATGTTATGATGTGCACTTGATGTTTTGGTACCCATATTAGCTTTGACCATTAAAGGCATGTTGGTGAGAAACTTTGTTGGGTAGACAAATATTTGGATTTCTTGCCAACTCTATGGGATTAAAAGTCCCTCTACTTAACCGATGAAGCTTTCATATTTATATGCACAATTAAAGTGATTTTTATCCATGGGGACTCGCGGCCGAGGGGATCTAATAGGGCGGTCCACCGACCCTGCGGAAAATCTAGAAATTGCTTGCTAGAGAGGACTTTGCAATAGAATGGGAAGGGAGTGGAAAAACAAAGGAGGCGATTAATGCCATGGCTAGAAAATAAGATTCCCGTACCCATTAATCGGGAAGTTCCAACACACATTAGATTTAATAAGAAGTAACCCTACAAATCGAAATAAGACCAATGAGGACTTATGAGCACAAAGAATCAGTAAATCCCTCAGTCAAAAAAGGCTATAAACTCCTTCTTGTATTGATGCTCGAGCATAAATTGTACATAACAAGAATAGAGGAATGCAAGAGTGGGAAAATAGAATAATTTCAGCTATCTCTTTGTTCCTTCACAAGAATTATTCTCTCATGAGATTACAAGTTGACAACCAGCTAAGAATTTTCTAAAGACCGCTCAAATGAGGAGCTTATTAAAATTTATAGAAGAGGAACAACTCTTCATCTTCCCGGTGACACTTCATATACCTTATTTATGACTTTAGACTATTCACATTCCTAAAAATATTAAGTCCCTTTTATAAAAACAAGGTGACTTAATTTTACATCATGTTTCTAAAGTCACTTTTGAATAACTTAAAGGCATATTAAAAATTGTAAACCCCAATGAAGAATTAGAATATTTGAAGAGAGATAAAGTTTGGGGGAAGGAAGAGGATATGAAGAAAAAGGGAAGGTGTTGCTCCTGATGAAGTCCATCAATTCTAATCATTGGAATGCTTCAAGGTGATGAATCTACGATATCCGAATCCTTTGCACCAAGATAACCTCTTTTGGATGGTTCACGAGACACTTTGGGTTAAGTGTTAAGAACACTATTAAATGAATTTTCTAATGAACACAAACCCAAATCACAAATATCCCTTCCAAGGAGATAGGAGCTCGGGACCAATACCGCAAAGTTGAATGAACTTTTTTCCATTGACCGCAACTTGCACCCTACACATGACACTTCGCAACTCGAGCCATTGAGTGAGTGACGAGAGACACTATCGAGCTCCCTAAGATGGATCTTGAATGCCCTGTGAGAAATTCCCATGGATGATCCCAAATAATGTTGTTGACTGAATGATCATCCCTCTATATCCCATTGTGCCAAAATTTTCCTTTGAGTGTGACTTACTATTAATAGCGGGTGCCAAAATGGGGACTTACTATTTTTAGTAAGTGTCAAAATCCACCTCTCCAAACTCTAGATGATGATGCTAACTTGAATGTCTAACTCCCCACATGCTCCTTTTGTGAAATATACCCTCAGAACAACTTACCATTTATAGCATGTGTTTATGCAACCACTTACTATTTTTAGTAAGTGTCAATTGCGGGAAGAGATGACTTTTTCGATGACTTTCACCTATGATTCTTCCTATGTGTTCACTGCCTTCTTCGCAACTTCTTCAGACGATGGATTACCCAGAATAGCAGTCTCCAATGTGGAAAGGCCTTCTATTTTTAGTAAGTATGCCTCTAGTGATCGGATCACAATGGAACAAATATTTTTATATGGGTTTTTTCCCAATATCAAACCTCTAAAATTTTTGACCTACCTACTCGCAAGTTTGTGAGATTTTAAAACTTTAAATTTTTTACCTAGCAGTGGCTATGGATATGGAAGCCATTAATGGAGCTTGAAAATTGCAGGTCCACTTCTCCACCTCGGATCGTGATAGAAATTATATTTTTGATGTGGGTTTTTTTCTTCTTGTTTCACTGATGAATTTTCTTTGCAAACCAATTGTCAATTTATTAGGAAATGGTCTTTTCATTTTCACAGCACAAAAATAGGATTTATTCACCTTAAAAAAATCCTCACTACAAATGGGGAATCTATTGTTGAGGTATTTATGGCCTCCAAAAATGATGAAGAAAACAAAAAAATAGTTCTCCTATCCATGCTATGGTTTTTGTAAGTTACATCGATTTCTTCGTCTCACGACTACGAGGATTTTGGATGAAAATTTTCATTTCTTCCTTCGTTATTCACCTTTTCGATCTAATTGTATTCTAAAATCTATGTGCTTCACTATTAGAAATACTTGGAGGAGTTTTTTTAGTGTAGAAATGGTGGTTAGGATGTCCTGGGGAAAGTTTTCCAAAGTTCCGGCAGGGTATGGAGGTGTGGGGGGGTGAACAGGCATGCAAAAAATGATTAAGTATGAATTTATTCATCCAAGAAGCAAAAACTAGGGGCTGGGTGCATTTTTTTTTACCGGATGTCTCTTTAGCTAAAGGGATGTGAAATTCCCCATCATAACACTTGGCAAGATTTGATTGGCTAAGAATTTGAGAGGGAGAGCTTGAGGGAAGCACCTAGGGGCTTAGTTTCAAGCATATGGAGAACCAAGAGGAATAACTAGGGTTGGGTGAATTTTTTTCCCGGTATCCCTTTAGCTAAAGGGATAAAAGGGACATCATTTTCTAGTCGCAACACTTGGCGATCATCTGTGCAATGAGAGGAATGGCTCTGACTAACTCCTTGGGGCTAAACTAGCAATACGAAGGGTTGCATGGTGGTGACTTGGGGGTCAAAAAGGGTTGGGCACATTTTACTGTCCCTTATGTCCCTTTTCTAAAGGGAGAAAATGGACATGAAATCATGCCAAGTATCCCTCAAGCCGACAGTGTCCACTTCAAAAATGGCTAACTACGAGAACTCTTACCCTGAGAGTGAACTTGTGAAGGTCGATATGGAGTACAAAGTGGAATGTTTTGAAAAAACATTATATGATTCTCGATTTGTAAATTTTATTTCGAATCCAATGGTGGGGGATTCAACTATTTCTTCATCCATTTAGGCCCTAAAAATCAATTTTTTGTTCTAGTTATATGATTGAGCATGAGAAAAAATAGATGTAAACATATTGTGCCTAGGTGTTGTGAAAAATATTATTCTAGCATCTTATATTTCTCTTAATTACCTTTCCATTTATATCTTTTTTAGCTCTTAACTCCTTATAGAACTCCCGAAATTTCTTCCGAAGCTAAGGTTCTTTTTTAACACTGTGCACTGCTAGGCCTGAGAACCCATTTCTAGTGGACCTACCCCAAAACTTCCAAATCTTTTTGAATCTTCCAAAATATATTTCCCAAAGTTATTTGCACTTAATTGCATCTCTATGTTGAATTTTAATTTTTCTCCTTTGTTCTACTCCGGGGGTGCACTAGTCTCGGGAAGGCCAATGGTAGCCCTTCCCAAAACTACTCAAAACTTGGCATTCTTCACAAACTCCTAAAATTGCCTTGGGGGGACTGACTTTTATTTCCTAAATCATCTAGGGGAATTGGATGGAAATCCAATTTGAGGGAAATTACATGGAATTAGTAAGGATTTTTGTTAAGGATGGGTAGAGTTGGGGTGTCTTGGAAAGGTAAGTTTGAAAATTTTAACACAAGGGTATCATTGTCATGCTTGAAAATTGAAAAAAAAACCTTTACACATTTTCACAAAAACAATTGGCTCTATCTTGGGGACATGTTACGGATTGAGCACAACAAAGACATGACATGAGGAATCCTTGAATCTTAGCATATAACATATTTACCAATGTCTTACCCATTGGGCCTCGTGGAGTCATGTACAACTTACAAGAGAGAGATAGCAAGGAAGAAACACACACACACCAAAAAACAATGAAAGGAAACACACAACACACATGGAAAGGGAAAGACACACACAACAAAAAGGGAAATACACCTAAAAATCACTTATAGTACAAGGTGGGGGACAACCCACTTTTGTTGAAGCACTTTTCTTTTCAAGGGTTACCCTCGAAGGGGTAACACAGAATGTCGATGTCTTGTGAATCCATTGACTGGTTCAAGGAATTAGCCTCCTTTCCTCAAATTCCTATAAACTTGAGGTGCTTTCATGATTGACCTTGAACTTTGTAGGAGTAAGCCCACATGATCTTTTTTTTTTCAGGCCATTGCCTAGAAATTCCCTTTCCTTTCTGTTCTTAAGACCATTTCCAAAGTGTTGACTGCCTCCTATGTTTATCCATAACACCGATCTTTATTTGAACACTTTTTCATCATTTCAAGGGTTATCCTTGTTCAAGTTGTTTGAATCTTCTGATCTCTTTTCATTCACATATTCATTCTCTCTGACGGCCGAATGTTCCAAAGTGATGTGATCAGTTTGATTTTGAACAAATTCCCAATGTTCTTACTACAGAAAACTCTCCTCAATGTGAGTTGGCTCAATATTTTCTACCACATTCCACCATGATGAAGGTGTTGTTATCAAAATTGAAGATGTCTAAAGGAGTTCTCGAGGACTTTTCTTCTTTTACATTCATGAAATTCCTCTTGCATTGTGGAAGAAGAAGACATGCTTTCGCTTTCATGCTCGCCATTGAGGAATTCATCCAGCCTATCTAATTGTTCCATCTCCACATCAAACATAGGTGTATCAAAACAAGGAGCACTCATTGATTCACACATGTCTTGTATCTCCATGGCTCGAGTCAAGAGTTCAAGGCTAAGCTGAGGATTTTAATTTCTTCTACAACTTTCAAAATATCTTACATGGATGGCTCTTCCAAATTCATCATAGATTCATCTTTGTTTTCAAAATATTTTCTATATTGTGACTCAGAGGAGTGGTAAAAAATATGATCCATACCTTCCCATGATTCATTCGAAGAAACTTCATTTGCTTCTTTTGTGCTTTGTATTCGCAAGGTTCTCTTTTATATAGGCATGGACAATTATGACTTATGAACCCTTCCAAAAAGGAGAAGAGGTCCATGATTTGTGGAAATGGCACACCTTCAAGCTCAAAATCCATATCATCCTCATGATAATCATATTAATCCTTGGTTTCAAGAATGAAATTTTTATCCCCCATATGTTCATCCATGATTGAATCAAGAAGATAATTTGATTCCTCAACTTTCTCTACTTCTTCACATATCTCCATCTTGTCATTAATTGAAAAATCAAATTCTGAAGAGAGGTTACTCATGAACACCCGAACTCATCATTTTTCATTTCTTCATTATCTAGTGGAGTCTTCAGAAAGCATCAGATCATCCATTATGCAGCTAGGATCTTCCTCTATTGAATATGTCACTCCTCCGATGAGTTGTCTTTCGTGCCAGAAAAAATATTGCATCTCATCTTCCATAAGAAAAATTTCCTCTTCTTCTTTCATGGTGAGGAAAGGAAAATTTTCATCTCTCGATGATGTGAGGAAATAGTTTCCTATCCCGCCACCTTGGAACAAAATGTTTACCTTGGATCATCTGATTTTTGTACTGTGTATTTCATCTTATGCACCGGAAACAACTTCTTCATCTCCCCTTTCATAGGTATGGTTGCAGAGGACTAGTCCATTTTGATTTCACCACCTAAATCCCTGCAAAAAATTCTGCTTAGGAGCATGCCGAATGAGGATGGAATGTCAACTACCAAGATGGTGAGAAACACTTTATTTTATGGGAAGTCGACCAAAGTAACTTTAGCATCCTTTATCCTTCCCAAAAATAGTACTTCTTTGGATTCCATGGAATAACAAGATCCATTCACATGGGTCAAGGTAAGTCCTAAGGCATTTGCAAATTTCATGGGCATCACATTGTCGGAGGCTCCAGAATCTATGATGCAATTATTGAGTTGAAATCCTTTGATGATAAGTGATAGGTAAAAAGGTTCAACTTTATCGGTTTTGGAGGCACTAAGGGCTAGCATTTTTGTGAAGTTAGCGTAGATGGTGCAGGAAGTAGGCCTTTATAATTTGAGCTTGATAATTTAACACTACCACTATAGATGAAATTGACCAACCTATCAAATTGAGTAGGGTGTGTTTGTAAGTACTCTAGTTCTATGATCATAACCTTGGCTTTACTCGTGTATTCTACATAATCAAATGGGATCAATGCCGCTGAATTTGAGGTTCTGGGGAGGATGGGATCTTTACTTGGAAAAGGTGTGGTTACCTTGGGAGTTTAATTTTCTTTAACATGTGCGGTAACTGGTTTAGAAGGGGATGGTGAGGTATACTTTGGTGTTACTTTAGATGATTTTGCAAGAGTAATATTTGAAGAAGAATTATTCTTAAACACTTTAGAACTAGGGGAAGGGCTAGAAGACTTACTTGGTGAGGTAGTGTGATTATTTCTAACTAGTATGTCGGTTTTTTTTTTTCCGATTCCATTGAAGGTGGTAGCGGCGACCCTCTACTTGATGATCTTATTTTGTGGAATTTCAATGGGAGGATCTTCTTTCTTTTTCTTCATTGTAATTATTGAAGATGAAGTTGTTTTCTTTGATTGAGCCTGTGTGAACATCGCACACGAGAAGCTTGGAGCTTCAAATTCATCGTCGTCTTCATCTCCTTCAACATACTCAATAACATAATTTTTAGTCTCACCATTAAATTCTTTGACCTCAAGGTAGTCTCCATCATCACCCTCTTCTTCTTCTTCTTTTGGTTCATCAAGCATCACACGTAGCATTGTGACGGTGCTTTAAGAGAAAGCCTATGGGGAGGTGGGTTGATTCTCATCTAATTCAAAGGTTTAGGATCCCTTGGAACATTCCACATGGTGATTTGAGACAGTTGTTTCTTCATTGTAACAAAGTCATTTTCCATTTTCTAAAACATTGGTCATGTGGTAACTAAACTTGAACTTTGACCTTTTTGTTTTCCATTAGGACATTTCACTTTTTAAGAAAAGATAAAATCATCTTCAGTATCAATCGCGAAGTCTTTTTATTCATTCAAATCCCTGGGTTGGGATCTTCTAAAGAAGAAACCAACTTCCAGTGGTAGAGCACTAAAGAATAACCTTTTCAAGTTATTTTCAGGAGGCACGACATCTTTAGGAATCCTTATTATCTAGTTATATTTGGCAATAAAGTCTCTCATTGATTCAGAATTTTCTTTCTTCATTTGCACCAATTGGACCAAGAGATCCTGGAAGTCCTATGTGGTTTTGAACCTATGTTCAAATACGCTTCTTATATCTTCCCAACAGATGATATATCTTAGGGGAAGCATGAAGAACCATTCGACAAATGTTTCCTAAAAATACTCCACAAAGAGTCGATCGACACATCTTTGTGTTCAACACCCAACACACCACAAGCAAGTGACGAACCTTACTACATGCTCCTCTAGAAGTTGAGAACCATCTCCTATGAATTTTGGGAATTTTTTTCTTGATCCTTTTGGTATCTCTTGGAGTGGTTGAGGAAGATCAAGTGGGTCGGTGTTTCCACCCATGGTGTATTTGGTTTGTGTTCTTCATGACCATAATCCTCCATTTTTTCCTAATTATATCTTCTAAATTTCTAAGGCTATGGTTTTGAAAGACGGATGCACAAGAACCAATGTCAAAAAGCAATGCACCACAAAGAAGTTGCACTCCGATGGTAACATCAAGCCAACGCAATACGCAAGATTCAAATCAATGGAAAGAAGATTGCAAGTAAGAAGAATAGGTCTACTCATACTCATAGATCGAAAAAGAGGAAGTACAAATAGGGGTGATGAGTAACCCCCATGCCTAAACATGGAAAGAAGCTCAATGACGCCACTGACGCATATGACATTGACTGACACTTATGACGCCACTAGAAGAGGAGTTACAATTCCAAATAAGGAATGTAACTCCTATGATGCATTGACACAAATGACAATGTTAGATTCTATGACAGAATCTGACACTTGTCATTTGACTTCCTAAGACCTATGACTCTCACAAGGTGATATGACTCACCTAGGTGATGTGGATGATGACCTGGGACAGTGTCACACACCAACACCCCCATTCATCGAAGCTGAGGAAAAGGTCAAGGTAAGTCAGAACAGAAAAAGAAGACTCCCCTAGACAACTAAGAAAGATGTGTCAATGGGCCCCCAAAACTAAAGGCCTGATAAGGTGCCCATGTACAAACAACATCTTTTTGGAAAGAAGAAGAGGAGAAGAGAGAAAAAAGGAGCGCTATCCAACTCCTTTGGAAGATGATTTTTGATGAACTCCTAATGAATCTGAAGGGACCAAAGGTTTGTGATCAGAAGGAGGAGGAACATGGAGAGTGCCAGAAGGTGGCCGAATATGAGAAGGAGATAATATATCAAGAGAAACGATGACAATCCTGTCAATCTCCATAAGGTGAGAGTCCACAAATAAAGATATATCATCAAGAGAGCCCTGAAGGGGCAAATGAACCTGCTGCGGTGGAGAGTCAGTGGACGCTGGTGGAATGGAAACTCTAATATCAGAAGAGGCAGTAGGTTGAAGAAGATGTTACACTATGATGTCGGTATCCTCGAGCATATCATCCAAGTCTGAGTCAAGGAAATCAATGTCCTGTTGTGGAGGATTATAAGAACCCTTTGAAGAAGCAATCTCAAAGTCTCTGGAAGCAACAGGGGATGGCAGAATCTCCAAGCTAGAATCAACGGAATCAGTAGATGCTCGTGATGGGGAAAACTTGAGATCCAAGGCAGCATGGTGTGTAGGTGAGAATTCAACCAAAGAGTCCTGTGGAGGAGAGTCACTAGAAACTATGATAGGAGCAATACTAAGTTTTGAAGGAGCATGCACATAAATATGTGTGGGTGGCCCTTTGTAAGAAAAAGTATCAGTGAACTCACTTTCCTCCATGGATGCAAGATCATCAGAAGATCCATAACCAAGATGAAGGAGGATCAAAGTCTCCATGAAAATTCGAATGAAGATCCAAGCTCTGTGCGCAGACTCGGTGAATTCTAATTGACATTGAAGGTCCTCCGGTATAGTAAGACAAAGAAGCCCGTATGCCATATCATTCTCGTTCAACCAATTTTGGTGATGAATGCGGTCAATAGGTTCAAGTGCCAACCCAAGAAGATGTGGTAACAAATTGTACATAATACAATGATCGAGTATCCCATTCTTCCATTGTAGGTAGTTTCCTGGTCCTAGTTGAACAACGAAGTGATGAAATTCAATGTCCATGATGAGAGGAGTCTCAAGGAACACAATATTAACCCCCCTTTTTGTGGCACTTTATAGTTCAGTGTGTTGATTACAACCAGATGCGACTGTGTTCCAAGAACCATTTTGTCACTCACCTTGCAATTAGCGTAATAACGTGCAATGGTGGAGACAACAATCAAGGTTCATTGGGCGCAACAGATCGACAACCAGAAGCAAGCACAAGAACGAGAGAAAACAAGAAGGGGAAGAGAAAGCCTTGTGAGAAATAGTGTCTCACGTCACACGAAAGAATCCATTTCTTTGTAAGGTCATGGCGCGGATGTGCTCACAAGTCCACAAGCAAAAAAAGGAATAGAACAAAGCTCAAGAAAAAAATGAACTGAATTAAGCAATACAAAGACACCCCCCAGAATGCGGCACTTTATAAAATTAGTGCATTTACAAAACTAATGATCCCATCATCTAGAATATGAAAAACATGTAACTTTACTAAAGAAGTACTGAGATCCGAGCAACGAGTCAAAAGTTATAGCAAAAAATAATTCCCGTGAATCGATGGAAAAAAGCTAATAAGTCTACAAACAGATTAAAAATGCCCTAAACACATGCAAAGGGTTTCGTATGTATGCCTGTTGGAAATGGCATGGAATTTGAGATAGGGTTTGTTTGTATTGCGAGGGGGATTAGCCTCCTACCAATCCCGAACCTCACCCTCCGTCTTCGATGCTCGAAGGAAGGTAATAATACAACAAGCAAAATAATACCCAAAAAATTACAGTGCCAATGAAAAGTTTTTAGCACCTTAAAAACATTTTAAAAAAGGTCTTAACCCTAGTAGTTTGAAAGGTGATAATGATTTTACCAATAATCAATTTTAAAAAGGAGTTGATATGACCTGACCGAGCGCTTGAGAATGGAATCCCACGTGGCGAGTCCAATGCCAAGCGGGAGTGGGAGAGCCCGAGAGACAGCTAGCACAGTCAGAGGTCAACCAAAATAGACTGAGCCCAATGTCGCAAACATGGAGAGCCCAACCGAGTGGTCAAAGCACAGAGTGAAATGTTTCCAATGCAAAAATAATGCCAGCTATATAGGATAAAATGCCTTAGGGGAGCTCGGAGCAAAGGCGCAGAGGAGAGGTCTGGCAGGCAGAGTGAGAAGGCCACGTGCCAAGAGAGGTAGGCCATGTACTAGGAGAGGTTTTCACGCCAAGTTTGAACAGCACAGAGATTGTAGAGAGGTGAGAAGACCATAAATGGCTGAGGGAGCTGGTGTACATGAGCTAGATGGTTAGGTGACTTCCGAAGATAGGAGCACAAGGCCACAACCAAGTAGAGATATCAAACAACATGAGTTGCAGGTCGTGGGGGCACAGATCACAGTTGGAATGAGCTGAGTTTTCAACCAGTGCATGAGCCCAAGTTACAAGCTTACAACAAATACTCCCACGTAGAGAGAAACTCAGGTTAGAAAATAGTGTAGAGGAAACAATGTAGGATCAGGTGAATGAAAAGTGAACCAACACGAGCTAAAGCAACCAAAAAAATGCCATGTTTAGATTCCACACCAAGGAAAAAATGAGGATGAAGAGGTGGCAGAGTGATAAATGGCTTTGCAAATCACGAACGGTCCAAGTCCAAGGTGAAACGATGCAGAGAACCCAAAGCCACCATTGAACTCAAGGCAATGTAAGCAAGCCATGCCAAAAATGAGCATACTCTCCACGTAAATACAACCAACGAATGAAAACAAGCTCACGGGTAGAAGCCCAAACCATGCACGGGCAGCAAGTAGACAATAAGAGCCTTGCAAAAAAAACTACAGTCCAAGAGACCTCGGTAGAGTATACACAGAGAAAACTCAATCCAACATGAGTGAGCATACAAAAACCAAACCAATGTAGAGAGGACCAAACCAATGCAGATCCAGATCACTACAATAACCCACAGGTCCACGCCAAGCCGAAACCGAGCTCACGTGAAGGGAGGCAATCACAAACTCAGCAATGATAAGGCAAACCAACCAAAATACCTCAAACTTGCAATCGCTAAAACCTCGGTGCGAGGTGAGCAATAATTCCAAAATGATAATAAAAAAAAACTTGCACATGAGGAAATGAGAAGAAACCAGAAGTAATAAACAACTGAGAAATGAAGAGTGCACGTTTACCGAAACTAGCTCGATACCATGAAAGAGGGATGCGCGAGAACCGATGTCGAAAAGAAATGCACCACAATGAAGTTACACTCCAATGGTAACGTTAAGATAACAAAATACGCAAGATTCGAATCAATGGAAAGAAGATTGCAAGTAAGAAGAATAGGTCTGCTCATACTCATAGATCGAAAAAGAGGAAGTACAAATAGGGGTGTTGTGTAACCCCCATGCCTAAACATGGAAAGAACCTCAATGATGCCACTGACGCATATGACATTGAATGACGCATATGACGCCATTTAGAAGAGGAGTTACAATTCCAAATAAGGAATGTAACTCCTATGATCTATTGACGCAATGACAATGTCAGATTCTATGATAGAATCTGACACTTGTCATTTGACTTCCTAAGACCTATGACTCTCGCAAGGTGAGATGACTCACCTAGGTGATGTGGACAATGAATGTGATCACACACACCAATAGGCTTCATTGTTACTCTTTCATCTCGCTTCGGCTTGAGCTCTTTCAATATCCTCAATTTGAGATCTTATCTCCACTTCATCTCTTGCTTCTCTTTCTCTATCTTCTTCTTCAGTCTCTACGTCGGTGAAATCTTCAATATTCTTATTGATGTATGGAAACTCAATGTCCAATGGGTTGATGACTCTTGAACTTCCACTGGGAATTTTTTTCTTGTCAGGGGAGACCTTGGATTTGTGAGCAACTCTTATCTTCTTTGAATTTCTTCAAAGATGGGATCATTTTTCCTCCTTGTCTTTGTTTCAAAGTGTACCTTTGATCTATCATCTTGGAAATATTTTCTCTTCTTTGTGGATCTTGAACTTGTCTTTTTATTTCTAGTTCAGTGGCATGTTCTTCTTCGAGGTCCAATACTCTTGTGGTGATGAAGTATTGAGTGAAGCTTTGTCAATTGTGCCAGATGGCTTCCCTCAAGTCAGAAGTGATGTCTTCTTAAATATGAAACAATAGCTTGGGCCTTTCAACAAGAGGGTTACCAGAATAGCCATGATTTGTAGACATAAGGCTCGAGGTGACTTTTCAAATTCCATTTGTTTTTGGTTTTTTCAATTTTTTTTTTAATTTTCTTGACCTTCTAGTTGTATTTTGGGTGTAGATCTTTGCTAAATCAGCCCCACGGTGGGCACCAAAAACAGCTAGCGAGAAAAAAATTTTGGGTGGAAAAATTTGTGGATTTCTTGCCAATGCTTTGAGATTCAAAGTCCCTCTACTTAAACGGTGTAACTTCCATATTTTCATGTATGAGTAAATTGAGTTTTATCTGTGGGGGCCTTATGACTTGGGATCAGCAGGGGGCACTCCACCGACCCTGTGGCAAACCTATAAATTACTTGCTAGAGAGGAATTTGCGAGAGAAGGGGAAGGGAGTGAAAAAAATAAAGGAGGGGATTAATTCCATGGGTAGAAAATCGAGTCCCACACCCATTAATTAGGAAGTTCCAACACGTATTAAATTTAAGATGAAACAACTCTGCAAATGGAAACAAAACCAATTAGGACTTATGAGCACAAAGAATCAATAAATCCCTTAGTCAAAAATGCTATAAACTCCTTCTTCTTATATTGATGCTCAAGAAGAAATTGTACATAGCAAGAATAGAGGAATGTAAGAGTGGGAAAATAGAATAATTTCAGCTATCTCTTTGTTCCTTCACAAGAATTACTCTCTCATGAGATTACAAGTTGACAACCAGCTAAGAATTTTCTAAAGACCGTTCAAATGAGGATATTATTACAATTTATAGAAGAGGAACCTTTCATCATCTTCCGGTGACACTTCATATGCCTTATTTATGACTTTTAGACTATTCACATTCCTACAAAATATTAATTCCCTTTTATAACAACAAGGCGACTTAATTTTACATCATGTTTCTAAAGTAACTTTTGAATAACTTAAAGGCATATTAAAAAGTGCAAACCCCAATGAAGAATTAGAATATTTGAAGAGAGAGAAATTTTGGGGGAAGGAAGAGGAGAGAGAGAAGAAGAGAATATGTTGCTCCTGATGAAGTTCATTGATTCTAATCATTAGAATGCTTCAAGGCGATGAAACTTTGAATCTCTAAATCCTTTGCACCTTGAGAAAATCTTTTGGATGGTTCACAGACACTTTGGGTTAAGTGTTTAAGAACACTGTTGAATGAATTTGTTGATGACCACAAACACAACTCACGAACATCCCTTCCGAGGAGATAGGAGCTCAGGACCGATACTACTAAGTTGAATAAACTTTTCACCGATGACCGTAACTTCCACTATGTACATGAAACTTCTACAACTCGAGCCATAGAGTGAGTGTCGACAGACATTTTTGAGTTCCTTGGGATGGATCTTGAATTCCCTATGAGAAATGCCCATGGATGATCTCGAATAATGTTATTGACCTAAATGATCATCCCTTTATGTCCCATTGTGCCAAAATTTTCCTTTGAGTGTGACTTACAATTAAGAACAGGTGCCAAAATGGGGACTTATTATTTGTAGTATACATTAGAATCCACCTCTCTGAACTTCAGATGATGATGCTAACTTGAATGTCCAACTCCCCGTACGCTCCCTTTGTGAAATTTTCCCTTAGGAAAAACTTACCATTTATAGCATATGTTTATGGAACCACTTAATATTTTTAGTAAGTGTCAATTGTGGGCAGAGATGAATTTTTCAATGACTTTCACCTACAATTATTCCTCTGTGTTCACTACCTTCTTCATAGCTTCTTCATATGATGGCTTACCCGAAATAGTAGTCTCCCATGTAGAAAGGCATGTTATTTTTAGTAATTATACCTTTGGTGATCGGATCCCAATGGGATGAATATTATTGATATGGCTTGTTTCCCAATATTAACCCTCTAAAATTTTGGACCTACCTGATCGTCAGTTCGTGAAATTTTAAAACTTGAAATTTTTACAAGCAGGGCTACAAACTCGGTAGCCATTAATGGAGCTTGAAAATTACAGGTCTACTTCTCCACCTCTACGATCATGATGGAAACTATTATTATCCCAAATTTATCACCCCCCCCCGTGTTAATTTTCATAATTCATTATAAATGGACTTACCCACTCAAATTCGGGACGTGTAAACAACCCTCAAATTCAGACCTAGAGAGATGAGAGAAAGATAACTCGGGATGGCTTGGTCGAGCTGATCTTCACGTGCAATGAGTTGGTGAGGCATGGCAAAGTGATCTAGTCGGAGTTGTATAAGCGAGTTTGAATCGAGATGAATGATGGTCAAGCTGCAGAGTGAGATGGGAAAGTCTGTCGTGAAGCTAGGGTGAGCAGGCCATAAAACACTAGGTTGGACGGGTGAGGCATCGTATGGGAAATGAGCTGGATGGCTAGGTTGGTCAGTCGGGTTGCTCGGATGAGATGGATGGCTCGGGGATTGGTTAGTGGCGTAGCATACGGAAGGGTTGGAAAGATGGTTGAACGCTTGGGTTGGGACGAGTGATACATTGTACGGAAAATGAGATGGATGGCTTAGGGGTTAGTCGATGAAGATGCGTACGCACACGAGGTTGGATGGGTCAGTGGGTTAGACCCTTGGGTTGGTCGGGTCACATGTTAGACATCTACAGATATGTTAGACAATTGTCCAACCTCCTAGGTTGGATGACCCATGGCGTAACGGTGGTGGCAACCATCGGGTTGGACGTCAACCACAAGAATGTATGGCCTATATGTTGGATGACATCCAACCCCTGTGTTCGACGGTTGAAGTTAAGTGACACATTGGGTTAGATGAGTCACATGGTTGGATGAGTTACAAGTCCCGTGAAATACGAAGGTAGGTGGTTGAATGATAGCTCAACAACTGGTATTAATGTGGTATGGCACCCATGTCTTCAACTCACGAAGTACCCTTGGGAAGTAAATTTGTATGGGTGCTCATACCTCTTTAATGAGGGTAGGTTACAAAATTGCCTATATAATGTAATTGACCCTTCATTTTTAAAGGAGATATTCTAGAGTCTGGGAAACCCTGGTGGATTTTTTCCTTAAATCCATTGAGTTGTAATCTTTCTCCTACGCCTTTGTGACAAGCATATTTGTGCCTCCATCCAACAATGTAATGGTCTCGTGTATGTAATAGAGTAATAAATTCATGGTTTTTGGTGTTTTCAACCCCTTGTCATGTTTTATTGTGCCTCCTTACCTCTATATTTTATTATTGTATTTTGTGCATGCTTTTTCACTTACAGGTTCAATATGTTGTGTTTCATGGAGTGTAGATGGTGAATGGAGTTTAGGTTTGTGTCATTCTTTGTTCGACCTCGCCCAACCTTATTTTCCCTCTTATTTCTCCCTCAAACAAATATCTCACCCCTTTTTCTGGTGCTATCAACCCCTTTAGTGTAGGATTTCCCTTTTCATGCACTCTTTCTCTCCCTGTCTCCTTGGAATTTTTAGGATAGGTGTAGTTAGGTGTATTTTCTTCATTAGGAGTATTTTAGCATTAGGATTAGGAAGAGGAAGTTGGCCTTCTTCGGAGGGTTATCTCAAGTTCGCAAGTCCCACACTTGAGGGATAACCCCATGTTATGCAGATTACCTTTCGAATGCCCCGCTTACATACAATAAATTTGGGGGTGATGTAATTTTGTGATTAAAAAAATATTTTTATGTGGGTTTTTTCTTCTTGTTTCACCGGTGAATTTTCTTTGCAACCCGATTTCCGGTTAACTGAAATGGTCTTTTTGTTTTCGTTACGTAAAAGAGGATTTATTCACTACAAAAAATCCTCACTATGAATGGGGAATATATTGCCAAGGTTTTTAAAGCCTCTAAAAATTATGAAGGAAGCAAAAAATGGTTCTTCAATCCATGCCCTAGTTTGCAAGTTACATCGATTTCTTTGTCTCATGACTACGAGGGTTTTTAGATGAAATTCTTCATTTATTCCTTTGTTCTTCACCTTTTCAATATGATTTTCTTATGAAATCTCGGTGCTTCACTATTATAAATACTTGGAAAATCTGGTTGAGTGTATCAATCACATTCGGATGTCCGGGTAAATTTTTCCGAGTTCCAGCAGGTATGGAGGTGTGGGGGGATGAACAAGCATGCAAAAATGACTAAGTTTGAATTTATTCCTCCAAGAAGAAAACATCGGGGTTGGGTGCATTTTTGTATCCTGATGTCCCTTTAGATAAAGGGATGAAAGGGACATTAAATTCCCCATCATGCCTCATCACGACACTTGGAAGGATTTGACTGGCTAAGCATTTGAGAGGAAGAGCTTGAGGGATAAACAGGGGGCTTAATTTTGGGTGTATGGAGAACCAAGAGGCATAGTTAGGGCTGGATGATTTTTTTCCATGATGTCCTTTTAGCTAAAGGGATGAATGGGACATCAATTTCTACTTAAGGCGTCGGGTTGCAACACTTGTCGATCATCCGTGCAGTGAGAGGAATGGCTCGACTAGCTCCTGAGAAATGAACTAGCAATGTATAGGCCGCGTTAGTGACTGGGGGCCAAAAAGGGATAATTGCATTTTATTTTCCCTTATATCACTTTTCTAAATGTATGAAAGGGACATGAAATTCCTCCAAGCTCCCGGAGTTGACACGCATCCACTTCAAAAATGGCTAACTTTGAGAACTCTTACCCTAACGAACTTGTGAAGGTCTTATCTAGAGTTCTTGTTGGAAATTTTTGATAACATTTTACATTATTATAACTAGAAATTTCCTTTTAATCTAATGGTGGTGGTCTCAGCTCTTGATTCATCCATTTGAGCCACTGAAAAATCAGATTTTTTTACGGCTATATGATTGAGCATGAGAAAAACTAGATGTAAACATATTGCGCCTAGGTGTTGTGAAAAATATGGTTTCAGGATCTTATATTTCTCTTAATTACCTTTCCATTATATCTTGTTTAGTTCCTAAATCCTTACAGAACTCCCAAAAATTCTTCCTGAAGCTCATGTACTTTTTTAACATTGTGTGTTTCCTAGCCCTGAGAACCCATTTCTGGTGGACCTGCCCCACAACTTCCAAATCTTCCAAAATCTATTTCCTTATGTTATTGGCACTTGATTACATCTCCATGTTGATTTTTTCTCCTTTTTCCGCTCCATGGGGGTGCACCACTCCCGGAAAGGCCAGTGGTAGCCCTTTCCAAAAGTGCTCAAAACTTGGCATTCTTCACAAACTCCTAAAATCACCTAGGGGGACTGAATTTTATTTCCTAAATCACCTAGGGAATTGGATGGACATCCAATTGAGGACCATTACATGGACTAAGTAAGGTTTGGTGTTAAGGACGGGTAGACTTGGGGTGTCTTGGAAAGGTAAAGTTTGAAAAATTTGACACATGGGTATCATTGTCATTCTTGAAAATTGAAAAATTTCTTGTTGCAAATTTACAGGACAACAAGGACGCATAGTGAATTTGATGTGAATATTTCTATGTGTATTTTATTTGTAATTTGAAATTGCTTAGAACTATCATTTTATTTAATTGATCTTTTGAGAAGCTTCGAGGCTCTTGTTCATTTTTTTCTTTCTAGCAAGGTTTTGAAGTTTGAATGTAGCTACTTGGCCATTTTCCTTGGTTGTCAATATTTTTGGTTTTATTTATTTTTAAAATCAAATATTTATGGTTTTGGATCCACTTGGTTATATGTTGTCAATAATTTTATGTGATATTTCTTATTTGTTTTGTAAGTTGGTTATCTCTTGTTTGTATTGTTTACACATGTTGTATGGGGGTACGCACAAGGTATCATGTATACATGCATGGTGTTGCAATAACATGCCCTTGGTTTTGAGGTGACGGGGCTCAATGTGTCTAGGACCATGGAGTGACCCGGTCTCACTTGGATACTTGGTACTTGGTCCTCTTATGGTGGAGTGACACTTATGATATTCAGTCCTCCTATGGTGGAGAGACATATGATACTTAGTCCTCTATGGTTGAGAGACTTTTATGGTACTCAATTCTTCTTGGTGGAGTTTCCTCTATGACATGCATTATAGTTGGTGGATTTGACAGTGATTTTTGTTGCTCCTTACATCCTAGGATGATGTTTTCACCATTGTAAAAGATAAGTTATTCATTTCAAACTTCAGGGTTGAGCTTGAGATTATTCACTCTTTCATATTTTGGATTACTTGAGAATAGTGTAATTTTGGAATGTGAAAGTCGCCGAAAAAAATATAGATGGGAAACTTAATACTTGTGCGTTATTTTAGCTTCCTCGAGGAAATACTAAGGACTACATATATTTAGACATGTATTGTTATATTTGAATTCATTTGGCATTGTACATAGGGATTTTTGTTATATTGGTCTTGGGGACCTTGTTTTGGATGTGCTTTTACATACCCTATTGTTATGTTTTGTATTTACCCTATTATTAATCTATTTTTAGGGATTACGTGTTATGAGGAATGTGTTTTGGGTGATATTTTACATCCCCTCCTAGGTGGCATGTGGTCTTCTTGGTGAGGAAATGTGGTGTTTTAAAAAAACATGTGTTGTGTCGTCATATACTCATGGATGGTTTGAGTGTTTTTCCACCTTGATCGTGTAAGTTTCATGTGTATAATATCCCCGGTTAGTGCGTGCCACATTTAATTTTTTATGTCGATGTGAAAATGTGGAAAATGAAAAAATGGTCTATGTTATGGTTATAGGTATTGGATGACCTTGTTATGTCTTACACTATTGGAAACCCTACAAAAATAATGAAATTTACGTGTTAAATAGTGGAATTAATGAGATGAAACTAGTAAATAGTGAAAATATTAAGGAACATGGAATCAAGAATTGTGCTAATGAGGAAACTAATAATTTAGAGTTATGTTCAAGAAAATATGGACATAAGTACAAAATTAAGGATTAATTAACCAAGGTAAAAATAAATTCCAATATTACACAAAACATAATAATTGGAGAGGATTTTCGATGTATTTGTTCTCTTGTAGTTTCACTTTAGTGATAATACCTTTTCTCTAAGTGATAATAGTCATTGTTGACTTTCATATGTTTATTTATCCCTACTATATCGTTGGTGTTGTGTCACATCCGGGTTGATGTAGTGCCCGCTCTACTACACATAGTATTCAATATTTCTAAGGTCATCAATTCACCGAGGGATTCCTTTTGGTCATCTTTTTGTAAGAAAATAAAATGAAAATAAATAAATAAATAAACAAACATTACAGAACAAACGATGGTGCAAGTCTTATCGTCAAATGTTAAATTGAAACAGATATGGGAAGGAAAATAATTTTTCTTTGAACTTGGGACTAATGGTAATCAACATAATGCCCTAAATTCTCCCTTTTATTCCCTAACACGGCCTTATATTACGATAATCAAAGGGAGATAACGTTCAATGACTTACCCGTGCACTAAAGTGATTGTAATTCCTTCTTCCTGAGCCAACACGATCTTGAGAACACAATTTTAATTTTTCACATAGTTCAATCACAAGAATTAAGACTTTCTTATTCATCCTAGGGCTCAACTATGCTCAATCTCTTCAAATTCAATGGGCAAAGTGAAGTACTTAGTCAATTTCTCGTGCATATAGTTCCTCGCATGCTTTCATTAATGGAAAACATTTCTCCTAATATTTTCAAATTTTTGGTCATTGATTTCATGTTCAATTTTAAAAGTGGGCCTTACACGTTGACATAATTGCCAATTGTCCTTTTCTGCAGGATAGCAACCAGCAGTTGTGCAAGAGCTTCCGAACTACCAACTATGGGGCTACAAATTTGAGATGCCACCACGTCCTTTTTTTTAGCCTTAGATCTAAGGATGTAGCTAGCATATTCACAAAAAAACTTACATTCTCAAAACATAGAGCAAGAATTCTAAGATACAATGCAAATACTAAAAAACAAATCTATGTCCAAGAATGCATAAAATGTCACAAAAACCCCTCCTACCAACTACATGACACAGTTAAACTCAGGATACCTCCTTAGGGGTGTTGGCATGCTAAGCATAAGTGGACCTTCATCTTATAATTTTTTAATTTACACACAGAAAATAATGTCACTTCATGTTGTGTTCCATTGAGTATAACAACCCATGTACAACCCTAAAATCAATATATGTTCATTCCATAGACCTACACTCATCCACAACCCTACGTTAAACAAACACAATTATATGCTCACCCTAAAAAAATTTCCTCAACCAATACATACATTTCCCTAGCCCACTTAATGGTTTGTTTGTCCCTCTCCCATGAGTTCCGCACCACCTTACATGCACTTTTACTCCAATTTTACCCAACCTAAAAATTTCTTCATTCTTTCCACACAATGAATTTCCCTACTTACGCGCGCTTTCGTTTTAAATATCCCTTTCACCAAGTACATTTGAAGTTTTGCAACCAACTCGTAAACACAACAATAATTACCACTATTGAATTTGGTGCATTAAGATCCTATGCGCAGAATATCTAAAAGAACCTCTTGATTCCAACATCCATATGGTGTTCCTTCCTCACCTTACTCCCAAGTTATAAAAATACAAGGAGGAAGTAGACTCTAATGCCCACATAAAGACATATTCCACCGCAATTCGTGAATTTATCCCATGGTACAAATTTGTAACAAAACTCTTCCCCAAAACCCATGAAGGAATAACACTTGACTAGTATTACCATTTAATTAAAGGCTCCATACATTCATTCAAGTAACTTATAGCTGAATTTCAAGCCTTTTGATATGAAAAATCTCATAAATACTAACATTAGGGAGTTTCTCCATATTAAACAAGAACCCAATGAATTCGTTTCATATTTCATCATGAGATGGTAGAAAGTTATTTATTCCTTTTCTAAAGCAACCTAAATATGGATCAAATGGAGATATGTGATCTTTCCCTCTACACTCTTTACAAGGAAACCATGGAAGATATATAGAAGTTCCTAAACAAGTAATTAAAATAATATTTAGAGAGAGCGTTAATATTTTACGAAGTAAGAATAAATAGTGGACGTAAGATCTACTGTTTTAATGAAGGACTTGTGCCCAACCAAAACTCTAGAGGAAACAAAAACAATAATAAAAATAATATGCATGCTTCCCAAAATGTGTAGGGTCTAAAGGTACTCAATTGAAAGCGTAATTCCTCTACATTTGGTATTAAGGATCAACCAAAAAAATTAAATAATAAGGCCAACCAACCCAACAACAACAAAAACAAACATAATGGAAACATCTCGCACCAATAGTAATCAAATTACCATGAATGTGATTGAATCTAACTAGAATCTAAATATCAATCTGAATTATAACATGAATCAAAACCAACCACCGATTGAATAGGAACCGAGAGGGTCAATATCAAAACATATTTGGTCCCAATAATGACTATCTTAATAACTTTGGAAGCTTCCACCAAGTTGTAGACCAAAAAATCCATCGGCCATAAAAATATGCCCCCAATCTATTATGTCTAATCCATAGGGTCAAATGTCATGATACCACAAATTGCGAGATAATATAACAAGCATATACAATTCATCCCGATAACCAAAGACAATCCTTTAACAAACAATTTAAATGAGAAACAAACCTTAACAATCATTTGGTGGCTCATTTAAGTCTTTTTTTGCCAGAATGCCCACTTAGGCATTTATCAACATATGTTCCCAAATAATTGGAAAAAATACCTTTTGAATAACATACAACCAAATAATGTGCAACAACAATAAAGGAAACCACCTCCACAACAACAAATAACCTCGATCAATTACAACAATATTGACGCCTCAACTTCCAACATGGTTAATCCTTATGTAGCTCATCATCTAGATACACCAAGATAACCACGTATGATTGGGTTCATTTAATTAGAAATCGAAGAAGAAGCTAATATAATTACTAGAATAAAATAATATCAAGTTCCCAATTCCCCTCTACAGGCACCTTTGAATTTATCCCTAGCAGTCAAAACTAGTTATTCGATTCCAATGCTACGTATTCTACATGGTATTGTCCTTTCCACAAAATTCTTAAAGCTGATTTTTTTGTCTCACTGAGGGGTGGTCCTCTCATCAAGAAAGGATCCCAGTAAAGGAAGGTTTCATCTAGATAGATAACATTGCACTATTAAATATCAATGTAGTTGAGAATGATGAATCCATTCTAGAGTATCTACATGCTTACAAACACCTTCCTCCCTTATATCATAAGAAGGGTTTTTCCATCACATTGCACCCTTCATCCCCTAGGAAGACAATACTATGATTCATATTTTAAGATCATAAAGCTGTAATTCATCCACTAAATACCTTTTTTTTTTAAATTGAAGAGGAAGCTTTAGATCTCCCTCCGGTGTCACCCGATTTTGAATAAGGTAATGATTCACTCATTGAAGATACCATTGACATAAAATAGGAATATAGGAAGTGTCCAAGGATTCACTTTTTCTTACTCTAATATGATCGGTATCCATATAGATGGCATTGTACATAACCTAGTTACAAAACACGAATCCAAACCAGTCAAATAAAATTTGTGACCAATAAAATCCAATATAGCACTAATGGCAGAACAAAATTTTATTAAACTCCTCAAATTTGGTTTTATTAGATTGGTATATTATATGAATTAGCTATCCCACATCATACCAATCTAGAAAAAGAATGGAAAGATTCAAATTTTCATTAACTTTTGTGATATTAACTAAGCATGTCCCAAAGATGGTTTTATTTTGCCCTCTATAGATGTGATTTTTATGAAATGGATAGATATGAGCTCCTCTCCCACATGGATGGGTTCTCTAGTTATAATCAAATATGTATTTTAGGAAAACTCATAACAAATTTTTTTAGCACCCCTTGGGAACCTTTTGTTAAATAGTCATGCTTTTGGCATCAAGAACGTAGGCAAAACCTACCAATGAGAAATGAACCACATATTCCATGACTCAATTCATAATATCATTGATTCATATGTTGATGACCTTATAGCTAAGGTTAAGAGGAGGGAAGATGATGTAGGGGATCTAATGATCATTCTCACAAGGCTCATTGAATACGGTGTGACCTTAAACATAGAAAATTTTGTGTTTAGAGTGACGGGTGGAAATATACTATGATACATCATATAAAAATGGAGCATCGATGTTGATCCTTCCAAGATCCGTGTTATCTTAGAGATGGTACTATCAACCACTTAGTTAGGATCGATCATTCCTTGTGAAACTAGGGGCTATATGGAGATTCATTCCAGATCTCACCTCCATGGTTAATCTAATAAAAATATGTTAAATAAATATAATGCCATAGAATGGACCTAAGAATGTCATGAATCCTTTATCACCTTTATTTTTTCTTAAGAATACAATGATGGAAAAGAAAGGGTGTGTACTTTATCAATCATATTCTTTAGGAATATAAAACATGATATTCTCAACCTAAAAGGAATGCCTCACCATAATGTTCACTACTAAATTCTGAGACATTATATGTTAAATCAAGAGACTAGGGTAATCATCAAATATCATAGACTTTGCACTTTTAAACTCAACTATCTCTCTCCAAGAGATTTGATCATCTTATCACACTCCTTAGTGAATTTGAGTTAACATATATCAATACACAATCTATTGAATTCTATATAGTCGTTAATTGGCTACTGAAAATAATTTGGACTTAAGAGATTTAGTGGGCGTTGAACTTCTTGATGAATTAATTTTCTATAAAGATAAGGCTAAGGTCACTTTGTATCATTAGTACAACGATATATTAAATATGTCATCGAGCACACATATCCAAAAAATTTACATTCTCAATAAGGCAGAACCTCCATGTCCCGGCTATTAAATACGTGATTTTAGATGTGGTCTTGTAGATGAGAACATTTGACGGTATGTTCCTTCACTATGTTGATGAGTAAGAGTCTGAATATGTCTTGTTCTAGTGTCATGATAGAGTTTTTGTGGTCATTTTGGTGGCAATGCAATGGACCAAAAAATTCATAGGATAGGCTACTTTTGGCCCACCTTAGAAATTGGTGTGATTGACTATGTTCAAAAATTTCCAAAATGTCAAGATTTCATGGACAATATACATGAAATCTAACACAAGAAATTTAGCCAATTATTACATTGTGGCCTTTTTCTATGTGGGGCCTCAACCTAATTGGAAAATTGCAATAAAAGGGATTGGAAATTATAGCTATATCCTATGTTATGATATTATCAAACTAGCATATACACATCTACAAATCTTACCCACTTTTCATTAGTCTTTGGAGCTGAATTTTTCCTTCCCTTTGAGGTTCAACTTCCTAGATTACGAGTTTCTCTACAAGGTCTCCTAAATGAAGATGAATATAGGGAAACACACCTATTTGCTTTAGAAAATTTAGATGAGAATCAACACAAAATTGTAAAACATCATGAAGTGTATGATACCCACATGGATTGAAGATACTATTATCCAAAATATCACCCATGATATTTGGCAAACTCTATTTAAGTTAAGGACTTAAGTGGCTCTTATTCAAAAATACGGACAACAAAGGAACTTAATGTTTTAAGGAAATTAGTGTTCCATGGGTTTACCTAATTCATGTAACAAAGGAACATAACCATGGGGATATATGTCGTGGAACAAAATATTCGGACTTTAGGGCATTACTTTGCAGAATAAATTTTGAGTGTAAAGGTCATAAAATTTTCATGGGAAATAAGCCACATAAGGTTGAAAGTCTATGGAACAAAGAAAAGCCGTGAAACATAGAAAAATACATGAAATAAGGAGTCTTTGATATAAGGAAATATGTCACATGAGTTTTCAAGTTTTGATAAACAAAAGAAATTTGCATATCAAAGGAACCTATGAAATGGATGAATGGTCATCTGTGGAATAAGGAAAATACAAAGCCATGGAACAAAGAGTATGTGATACAAGATAAAATGTCACATAACATAAAAGTATATGTGGAATGCATCATAATCTGCGAGAGCAGAAAGATCAGTCATGGGTGGTGAGAAAATACATCGATCTTCTAAGGTTCGCCAAGTTAAATAGAAATCTACAGAATACATGACCAAGGTAGCAGGACAATAAAAGTCCATGAAATATAACAAAGCCATGCCTAATCTAAACCAAGCACCCAACCGCTCCAAAAATAGAATTTAATTTTGATTGGTTATGTCCTCCTATATTGGAATTTTGATGGCATACAATTGAAGTGAAATGGGGTTCTCATACCTATCCTATGAAATCAATGGTGATTGATCCTTGGTACAAGCAGGGTGGTTGAATTTAATGATCACTAAATGTGATTGTTTCCCTTATCTTTTCTCAAATTTATATATATGTAAGTGTGAAAGTGCATGTTAAGGGTTCATTTTTCTACTAAGTTTGAGATCTCTTCCCTTTTGAGCTCAAATATTTTACTTAGAGACCTCTATAACACACTTTTTAGTTTCCTCTGCTTCTGTTATCTTGTAAATGGATAATTTATTGATATTATATGCAAGTTTTATCTCTTTCCTTTCAATGCATCATTGTTTAACATGAATATTTTGATCCTATTCCTTGCCTTCAATTTTATTATGTTTATTTCCTACAAATTTTTGTGTGCATTATCTTGGATCTTTGCATGTATTTTGGTATTTGTGTCCCTAGAGACATAATAAATCCCTATTCTAGTTTGGTGCATCATGTATCTTTATTTTAGTATTTCTCTCTCAACCCTAGTCCGTTAGAATACTTAGGATAGGATTAGAAAGTTATAGTGTAATGTTGGTTAGTTAGTCTCGGTGAGTTAAGATAGGAGGAGCTAGCCTTATCTTTGATTGACCTCAAAAGGTGTCATTATCACACACTTTAGAGGTCTTTAAATTTTTCACTGAGGTGTTGAATCTCGAAGATTTAACAATGGTGCGATCTTAGACATTGTTTTTAGCATGTCCGATGGGATAGATTGAGTCATTTATATCTCACTTTTGGTCTTCTTTCCTTAATATTTATGTGTGTGTTAGTGTATTTCATCCTTAGGAGGCGTATTTCTACACATATGGTGACTCTCAAATTCATGTCTATTGTTTTCAATCAATCTAGTACTCATTTTCATGAGAAAAATACAAACAAGATAGAGCATAGCAAGAGGAGAATCTTTCGATAAAGCGCATCTTTAATCCGAAGAAGAGAAAGATTGGTTTAGATGTCTCTTTCACCTCTTAGCATAAGTCTTTTCACTCCTTCTCCTGGTAGATCCTTCTCTTTCTCCATTTTAAATATAAGATATATTCCCTTCATGGACCATCAACGAAATTTACCCTTTGTAACCTTTAATGGAGGTAGTCCTTTAGTCCTAGCGGCTCATACTAATATCCCAATAGCTTCTTTAAAAGGTATTATATTTTTTACTGGTGAAAATATTACTACCCCCATAGAACATATACAATATGTTTCAAATGTATTTTCAATTCAATTTGTAATTGACTATGATGCATCGAGTTAGACTTTTATCCTCTTCTCTAAAAGGAAAATCACTTCACTAGTATATAATCCTACAACCTTCTTCAATCCATTCAAGAGGATAAGCTTGGAGAAGCACTCTACCAAAAGTTTGAAGAAAAGGCAAACAATATTTCTCTATCATAACAGCTAACATCCATTAAAAGATCTCCCAATGATCTCATAGCAGATTTCAACTTCAGATTTCAAAAAACATGGGACAAAATTCTATCTCTTTTGAGACCAACCCCTCAAGGTGATTTCTTATACTTTATAAGAGATCTAAATTTTGATATTGTTGTAATGATACAATCTATGAGATCTATAATCTGAACAATGCATATATAATAGATATTAGAGCTAAAAATTGTTTCAAACAAGATGGAAAAATAGCCCCAGATTACCTACACCCTTATTTCATGAATCGCCTCAAAATATTCAGCCTTCCCTTGCTCTTATTCCTTATCCAAACGTTTTATTGTCTTCCTCCACATCTTATTCCTCACATACTTAGGATGATAGTGATGATGTTATAGCCTCGATAAAAATATATCTAATGAAATTGTCTCTCTCAAGAAGTAAATGTGAGGCTTAGACACCTAGAAACTACCCAAGTTTCAATCAAGGGAAACATTCAGGTCAAATGTTTAATCAAGTTTATCACCAACAAATATCTCAATATCCAAATCAAAGATATGGTAAAAATAATAAAGTGAATAGGTTCTAGGGTAGTAATATGAGTTTACCCCTACAAACAATTGCTCCTACACAATATTTTCCTTCCACAACCATGATAAAAACCCTTATTCTAGTACAAAATAATGTAATACAAGAATTTTAATGGTGTTTTCCATACAGTCAAATGCATAATAAAAATACTTTTGCAATTGGCGTATAAGTTTAGGACCTTATGGTTCAAAATTATCTCAATCAATAGGAACCATTGATGGAAATGGAAAATTCCAATGTGGAAATGGTAAAAGAAGTCATCAAGGAATATAATCTCATGTTTTGAAGTCCAAAATAATTTTATGTGGTTATCCAATCGTTGGATAACTTAATCAGGTTACAACTTCATGTTGTAGATAATACAAGGTCAAAGAAGTGAAAATTGGGAATGTTTTATCCATCCCCTCTTGTGAAAAGTTTCCCCCTTCAAGGAAAAACAATCCACAGACTTAAGTGGAAGCACATTAGTGTATTCATCTAGAGGATCCACCTCTACAAAATAAAATATTTGATACACTAAGAAATTAAGAAACAATAAAGTCTATTATCCAAATCACCACTTCTATTGATTGAGTAGATAAGAAAAGAGATCATCACACCCTCAATTCATAGATCGGTGGGTATTCCTCTTAACATTTTCGAGAAAATGAAGAATTAAAATATCAATGTGATAATGTGGGATTCCTTATCTATTTCATCTTAGAGGGATATCCTACAAGAATCCTTGAAGTAAACGCCACAATCTAAAGTGGTTATGTGGAAGCCAAACTCCACGGTCAACCCGTGTCAACCAGAGGATGAAAAAGTAAGTAACATGAAAAATCCTACACCCTTCTACATGTATTTGATTATGGAAAAGCATATATTACATAATTGCATGACAGATTCTAGGGCTAGTACTTCTATAATACCCAAGAAAATAACAAACATTTTAGGTATTGAGTACAACCCAGTTCTAAGGGAGTCCCGCAACTAGATGGCTCAATTTTCAAAATATTAGGAGTGATAAAATATTTTGATTTAACCCTTCATTTTTTCTCAAACTAAACCATAACCCAATATATTTCAGTTATTGACTTACTTCCTTTCTTTTCCATCTATTTATCAAGAGATTTCACAGCCAAAGTGGGTGGGTATTTGTCTTCTGATTGGTCTCGCATACTATAAAGAATCATATATGGCAAAATATTTACCATTAAAGATGAGATAATTTATTCTTACATTGTTGAATCTTATGACCCAGGGGCTAGCTCCTCTCAAATATAATTGTATAATCCAAGAAATGGAAGAAAATGAATCAATGTTAGTACATTAGTCTACTCCTTGTTCAGTCACTGATATTTTATTAGAAAAGTGAGCCGAGGAACATTACAAATTTTATCCCTATGATATAGTTATTGAGACTTATTTGGGCTCTTATTATATCCATGAAAAAGAATTCTCTCATGGTATTTTGTGGTTCTTTCTTCATATGAGCTAATTGAGCAAGGAGGGCATGAACATCTTCCGCAGTCTTGAATCTTGCTTCAAACTTGGTTTTCATGTCATCCCAATTAGTAATGGAGAAAAGTGGTAAGTAATAAAACCATTCTTTAGCATTATCTTACAATGTCTCCATGAAAATTCGAATGGAAACATATTTATGTTCCACTCCAATAATGCCACAGGATGTGATGAAAGTTGTAATGTGATCATTTAGACGTTGTTTTCCATCTCCATAGAATTTGGGAAAGTTATTTCTTGATCTTTTTAGTAATTCATGAAGTGGAGGAGGAAACACTATTGGACCACTATTTTTCCCCATGGCACATGTGCATCCATTTCTTCTTCTTCTTTTGGAGGAAGGATATCAAGTGGTTCTACAACTAATTCTCCAATGGGATCTTCAAGTGGATTTTTAGGAACTTGTCTTACTACCTAGATAATAGGAAGTCTGAAATTATCTTGTTGTAGTTCTTCGAATGTGGGATCAACAATTCCACTTACATGATCATCTCAAGTGTGTTTCTTTTCTATTAGTTTTCTCAAAGTTTTAGATATAAATACAACTAGAAAAATGCATATTTTTCAATGGGATCCAACAAGGCTTTAGCACATTCAAATAGTATTTTTGGAATTTTCCAATTTTTATGGGTTTAAGGAGATATATAATGGATTTTAAGAGATATTTTAAGGGTGCACAAAGGGAAAATATTCCACGGTGGATCTACCGAAAAAATTTAGTGAAATAATTTGTTGCAAGGAAAAATTAGTGGTTTTCACCAACGGTCACAAGGCTAAGCCCATCCTTCTTAGGTATGGGGATACTCCCATTATTGAATGTAAACTAACTAAAAATATGGGGTGGATGTTAGGCTAGGGATCACATAGGAATACTCCACTAAACTTATGGAAAAGTGCTTATACAAGATCTGAGGAGGAATTTCCTTGGGAAAGAGGTAAAGGGAAGTAGGATAAATAGGGAGAGGGGGTTAATGCTTTGAATAGACTTACAAAATTCGCATAAATTAGCCAAAGTAGGTCCGCATTCAAGAAGAATTCAATCATGAAATAAATAGTAAGACTAACCTATTCGACACATAAATTTCAATGAATTCATTAATCAAAGATACAAAATTCTTTCTTGGTTATAAATAATCACAGTTGTTTACAAATTTGGAAAGTAGAGAGTATGGAAGAACATAAGGAAGGAAAAGAGATATAAGAATGTAGCTTATTTCTCATAGTATAAGTGAAATCCAATGACAAGTAAAAAGCAAAAAATTCTAATCCTTTGGAATGGAGAAGCCATTCCAATTTATAGCTTGTAAAAATGTCTCTTCCTCTCCCCGATGTGACTTTTCAAATTCCCTAGGAATGAAACTAAGTCCTTTTCTTATTTTTGAAAATGGACTTTTACAATGCAACATTAAGTCACTTAAGTGAATAAGATGAAATAGTGAAAAATTACATTCTTAATGAAGGAATAGAATTTTAGAGAGAGGGAGGAGAGATAGGGGAGGAGAGAGAGAGAGAGAGAGAGAGAAGTGATTATCCGGAGATATGGAAGCTCCTGGCGACAAATAATATTACTTCTAATGGACCATGAATGAAGTTCTTTTCCCTTGACCACCTATTGAATTGGAACATTGAGATTGCAAAATCTTTCTTCTATGAGACATAAACACCTTCCAGGGTATTGAATAAGTATTCAAAAACACTATAAAGTGAATTATAACATGTGAACTCAAGATGGTTGCGGTCATGGAGATATGATGATCCTTTCGAACAAAAGGTCAAAGTGAAAACATGGATATCATTACCTTACTCCCCTTGGCTTAAAAAAATTCACCTCCATTACAAATATGTCACCTTTTTTAATGGAATCAACTTCAGGATGCTCGAACACCTTCATGCTCATATGTTCCTCATTGAAATAGGTCCTTCTCAATATACAAGAATTACTCCCGAATGAAACTTTTTTCCTCTAACCTTTTGTTGGATATAAACATTGTAATTGTAATATCCTTCTCTTATGACATATGAGCACACTCCAAAGCATTGAATATGTGTTCAGGAACATTGTTGTGAGATTTACACTTAGTGGACCTGTGATGACTTCTTGATCCTGCAAATATAATGGTCTTGTGTTGAGGCCCATTAATAGCAGTGGATATGATGCAAGGACATAACTATTATTCACTTGGGAGGATCAATTCATGTTTTTGGAGGTCGAAAGAATCCATCAAGATTTTGGTCGGACCTTCCCATGTATTTAGTCTCGATATTACATAGACTTGGTTTGGATCTCCTATATACTTGGTCAGAGCTCAACAATTCCACTTAGTGAAAATAATATCTCCTTCTTATATAGAATCAAACTCAAGAGACCCAAGTAATTTCTTATTCACTTGTTACTCATTGGAAATTGTATTCTCCTCCAATAAAAACAATCTCCTTTATTTAGCTGAAAGTACATAGTGTGAGATCATGAATCTATTAAGTCATTATGATGTTCTGCACTATTTCAAACTCATCCATGTGTTATTTATTCAAAATGATAGGATCAACATCCTTGTTTCTTAACCAATATCCTGACACTTACTATTTTTAGTAAGTATTATTTTGAGAAGTCCATTTTAGTTACCAATTGCTTAATTTAGCACTTTTGAGTTTCCCTAATGTGCAAGGGGCAATGGAAAATCGAGAATGAACTATTTGTAACAATTACTATTTATAGATAGTGAGGGTTAAGAAGGCTTACTATTTTTAGAAGTGGGTCGTCCCTAATTGAGAATGGAACAAAAGGGGTCTCAAAATTTTTTTATTTCATAAAGCAGGATTTGCTCCTGTTTTTAGAGGATTTTAATTTGAGAACTTTGTAGATTAGAAAAGTGAGTGTTTATCTTTGTGAAACTTTTTTCTATCCATTAAAAATAATGTAGGCCACCATTGGATAGAAGGTTGGATTAATTTGGAAGGTTTTTTTGAGAAATATTTTTAAAATCTCATGGGGGTCGGACAAGGGTTTAGGAGGTATGATCAACTTTCCATTTTTATCATATCAAACCTATGGCATATTTTTAGCAGCATAATAGAAAGGAGAGTGATATTTTGGAGGGAAAATGAAGCTTTAAGACATAAAAATGGATAAGTATGGAATTTAAACCTTTCACTCACTCCTTTGCACTTTAACTCACATTTAACCCAATCAAGCTTAACCCAGGTCAAGTGGAGGTTGACACTTGGGTTGCATTCTACAAATAGGGGAAAGATGGAAAAAGGGTACAAAGGGGACACAAGGGACACCAAAGCATGATTTTCACCATATTTGAATAAGTTTCATCTTGTGGTTTCATGTGAGTGAGATGCAAGGGGTTAGAAATTAGCACACAAGGCTCAACCGAGGTTTTGTATGTGTCTCAGGGGCTAGATGAAAGAGGGGGGCACACTTTTGTGTCCCATGTTTTCCCTTTCAACCTTAGAGACAATCCATGAGGATAGAAATTTCTCAAAAATGTTCCAATGTGGTCTCCATCATAAAAAAGTGCTACATTTTTGTATTGTGGTCACCTAACCACTCAAGTCACAAATTTAAGTGACAAAAATATAACATCTCTAAATGAAGTGCACTTTTATGTACCCCTTATCCCCTTTGCACCTCAGGGAAAATCCAAGGGGTCACCAAGAGTTAAAAATCCCACTCCAATATTTTTGGAATGTTGATGTCACTCTTTAAGTGCATTTTAGGACACCATAAGTGATTTTTCTACGGGAGCATGTAATGTTGTTTTGGGGTCAAACATAATATGTTTTTACTCCAAATAACCTGTTTAGATCATTCCAACAATTATTAGGAGATAATTCTAGCTGAAATTTTAATTTTGGCACCATTCACCCTTTAAGCACGAAGGAGCAAAGCAATGACTTGATTTATCACAAATATCTTGAAGGATTAGGAAACTTTTATGTTTCCATCATGTGGATAGTTCTAATAAATTTCCATTAATTATTTTATGATCTTCCAAATCCTCCTAGAACTCCCGAATACTCTTAAAATTTTGAATTTCCCATTTGGAGCCTTCATTCCTTGTGCCCAAAATGACCCGATTTTGCTTAACTTATTCCTGACATCAATTATATCCATGGATTTTCCCTAAAATACCTTAGATAAATTCATTTTTGTCTTGAAATTTTCCATATGGTATAATTCTTCCCTTCCAGCTTCCGGAGGATGTCCATATGGATCAATAGGGCCAAAAATAACCAATTTAGTGCTTTGGAGAACACTATTCCATCTCAGAGCTTAGTCTCACCATGAAATCAACCTAGATTCATTCCCCTACACATTAAACACACTCAAAAACCATGTTATCACTTTCCTTTCATCAAGAATGAGGGTGACACATACCTAGACGGGTTGTGTGAGCTGATAGGATGGACGGAGAAGGATTCACAATGACCGGGAGGTAGGTTTTCAAATTGTGGGCTGAGTTGGCATGGCCAAAATTTTCAATTTTCCATGTTATACATTTAGCATGACAATAGGTGGTTACATCCCCATTATGGAAGTTACGTAAACGTTGTTCTTCACATTGGAATTTTCATCTTGTGAGTGACGGTTTTGTCCCATCATGCCCAAAAAATTAAAAATCAACCAAAACTACCCAAAGCCTCAATAAAAATCAAAAATTTTACACATTCCTAACCTACCCATCCCATAAGACATTTCTAGACTAATTTCATGACAAATGATGCCCCCAAATAGTAGATTAGGGTAAACAAACATTTTCCCCAAAAAAACAAAAATACGTAGAACTAACTTGTCCTCTTGCCCCGCCCATTACCATGGGAGATATTGTCATCATATCATTCTCACCACTGTGTTTCTGTCTTTGTTTTTTTGAATGGTTGTCATTGCTCAAAGTGCTCAAAATTTTCTATTTTCCCTTATGCAAATGATATCCAAATGTTGCAAATTGTTTTGATTATATAAGGGTTATTATTTTTAGTTATTTCATATGTTGTATGTTATTTCGGATAACGTGAAGGTCATAGAGTTTATCTAATCTTCATTTCTTGCTACAATTTATTGTTGTATGGTTGTGTTTTTAGATGGTTTTCTAGGTCATAGGAGCATGGGAAGAAAAGGTAGTAGTATTTCCAACCCCATGCAAAATGTAAGTCCTCTCATTTGATTTTAATTACGTATTTATTTCTACCTCGATTCGATATATTACAATTGATTCCATTTTCATTTTTCTTGCAAAAAGACGCAAATTGCAGATTGGCTTCACTACGCTACAAAATAAGATAGGTAATGATCCAAGAGGATCCTCCTTTGAATTAATCAAAAGTTTTGTACAATTTAATATACTATTATCACATGTAGGATCTCATCAAGATATTTCTACTTCCCTTTGAATGGAACAAAATAAACATCGTATGAGGAAGATACGCCTCGCTGAATTTTTTTCTCCAACTGGTAAAAATAAGACCAAGTTGCATAGAGATGAGGTGTCATGATGAGAATATGTCAAGTGGATGAATATGGTTTCAACAAGTGGTACAATTTTCATGCAAAATTATGTTTTTGGTTTCAACCTTCGATATTCGATAGTCGATGTGGGGCCCACATTATGTGTCAGTTGGGGGCCAAGAAGCCGGTGGGGTCCACTCTTTTTCAGGAGGGGACCCTATAGCTTATTCTTCACATTTCATAGTGAGGGATTTTTCTTATAAACCCATTTTAAGACCAACCTTACATGCATATGAGACTAAACCTCATTTTTTTCTAAAGGTCTACATCTGATAAGTAGATTCCATAGCTTGACTTAGTGAGCTTGAGGTCAAACTACATTGTCAACCATATCGGTGAGTTGTTCTGAGATTGAGTTCTATTGCAATATAATCATAAAAATGCAACGGAAAACTAAATAGACCAATAACCTCACACAACTATCCACCACAATAGAGGTGAGTCTAAGTTCAAATGCGACGAGCTAAGTCTTTGAGCCCAATGGGATTTCAAAAAAATGAAGTAACTATGGCCTAAGCCATAAAACAACCAAACCACACAATGTTTTCAAAATCCCATCCTCATCTACAATATGGTGAATGTAGAATTAATCCCACTAAATAAAGCATTTATGAATAAAACAACCCCCCATGGGATGTAAACCATTGACTTGTGTGACCCATTTTAGGGTCTCATCATTAAGCTACAAGCCTATCATAGCGTATATGACCATAGATTCGGGTGTTAAGGTTTATTTTCCACTTGTTGAGGAAAAATAAAATGCACAAGGAAAGGATTCAAAATCCATATGTTTCGGTATAAGGATAATTCCCTTACCACTAAGTCATGGGTGTTCAAACATTATAAAAGGCAGAAAATTCCATTTAAAGGGTAACTTTGTAATTTCCAACCCAATAATTTAAGAGTTTAAGCAAGCTTGGATAAGTTTTGTTGTAGAGGATTTTGGAGACAAAAACTAGATCTTCTTAGAGTCTATATAGGAGTTAGATTTGGACAATGAATTACTTTGATGTAATTTGTATTGCATAAGTGATTTTCACATCATAATAGATTAGTTTAGGAGCTTTTCTAGACCCGAAGACGTAGCCCACATCAAATGAATGCCATTAATAATTTGGTTTTCTTTGGTATTCTTTATTTCCCTTATTTACTTGGTGTTCATCAATTTTTAAAAATATTTTTTAAAGGTTTAAAAGACAATTTTTTGTTTAAGAGAAAAATCGAGTTTATTTTAAGTATCTAAAAACAATAGTTTGTTTAATTCGGTCACTTAGTCCAATTTTTGGATCTATTTGGTATCAAACCAACTGATTAAGGAAATTTTAATGCTAATTTCATAATTTTCAAGTTTCATTTTTAAATTTTAACTAGGTCAAATTTTAAGTGGAATGAAGGGACGCTTGAGGAATATAATCCGAGATTGGTTCAAAATGTGTAAGCTAAAGGTAAAACCATAGAATATCCTAAAGTATCTCCTAAAGAGATAATGGACTCATAAATGTCCTTTCATCAATATTTTATGGAAATGAAGAATATGGTGGAAGAGTTATGTCGGGAACAGAGACAGAGAATCGAAGGTAACAAAAGAAGGAAACAATGGTAAGGACAAAGGTAAAAGAGAAGAATCTCCAAAAACTCTTGCATATCATTGAAACATTTTAGATCTTCCATTGATTATAAAATTAAATTTTCTAAAGTTCCATCTGTTTTCAAACTTGATGTTAAATTTGAATTTCCAATTTATAATAGAGAGCTTGATGTAGAAACATTGGATTATCAATGATTTAAGTTTACTACAATATTCAAAAAATGTGGATGAGGAAGCAAAAATTCAGTTAGCTACTCTTTTTTTGGGTGGTACAACACTCATTTAGTGAGAGAGTAAGACTCAAGAAGATTTGGAAAAACATGGTAAACATGTTTATTCTTTAGATGAATTTATTTCCACTTTGAAAAAACAATTTTATCTACTTGGTTATATGCAATAAGCTACTATGGATTGACAAAATTTAAGATAAACTAAGGGTCAAAGTGTGCAAGATTACACTTAGGAGTTTAGAAAGAGGGAACTTGTTTTGGGCATTCCTCTTTATACTCGAGAGAATCTATTAAAATAAACTGGTAGGTTGGATAACTATTTGAAACATACAATACTTATGTTTAATCCCACTAATCTTGATGAAGTTTTTTTCCAAGCTACCCACATTAAATCAAGGGTTAAGAATACTAAGGAAATATTCACAAATAAATAGGCCTAAAAACAAGGGTAAAGGAAAAGGAAAGGGTAAGGAAAACATACGTCCATAGTAACGAAAGAAGATGAGAAGATTCAGTTCACATTGTAAGAAAGGACATATAAATGTAAAGTGTTGGAAGCTCCATCCAGAGATCAAGCCAAAATGGTTCAAGAGAGGAGGTGATAAGAAAACTAGTGCAACAATGCAATATCTTGGATCTAATTGAAGTGATGAGACCACGATCACAACTAATGGTTTGTAAGGTTCATCTTTTTCCTATTTTGGCACTAGTTCTCATACTTATTCTAATTCTAAATACGTGCATGAAAAGAAGATAAATGAGATTTTCCACATAAGATTTGTTTCAAAACATACTAATATTGGTACTCTTTTTTATATTGGATCTCAAACTAATCTCATTTAAAGAAGGTGTTAATAAATTGGGACTTAAAACTAAACCACATCTAAAACGGTAGCAATTGGGATGGGTATGTGATGATGTTAAATTGCAGGTCACAAAAACATGTAAACTTAGATTTGTAATCACCTCTAAATTCATTGATGAGGTAGAGTTAGATGTGGTTCCACTTGATATTTTTGGCATTGTTCTTGGTAGTCCTTATCTTTTTGACAAAAAAGCAATCTTCTATAGGGAAAATAATTATTATTTTCTAGTTAAGGATGGGATTGAATACATTTTTAGAGATCATCTAATAAAAGCAAAATTATCACTTGTCTTTATAGGATAGATGAAAAGTATTGTCGGTGCAAGCAAGAATTTTTACTCGTGATTTTTAAAGATAAGGATGATGACAATTCCAAGGCTTTGGAAGGTTTTGATCTTAAACATAAGAATGAAATAGTGAAGTTTATATTTAAATATGATGATTTGTTTTATGATCCACAAGGTTTACCTCCTAAAAGATAAATACAACATGAGATTCATCTCCAGCAAGATGTGCCTCTTCCTAAAATTTGTGTGTAAGAGGTTTTTGTGGTGGAAAATAAAGAGATCAAGAAGAAAATCCAGGAGTTTATCAAGAAAGGGGTCATTCATCCAAGTACTTCTCCATGTGGTTTTCTTATTGGGTTGGTGCCCAAGAAACATGATGCTTGGCATATGTGTGTGGATTACTAAGCATTGAATAAGATAACAATGAAAAAATACTACCCTCTTCCTCGTATTGATGATTTATTAGATCAATTGAAAAATGTTGTTTATTTCACTAAGTTAGACTTGAGAAGTGGTTATCACCAAGTTAGGATCAATGAAGGTGATATTTGGAAAACTGCTTTAAAAAATTAAACAAGCGCTATTTGAGTTGTTTGTTATGCCTTTTCATATTTTCGACATGCCTATGACCTTCATGTGGGTTATGAATGATGTTATTAGGGAATTTATAGAAAAAAATTGTATACTTAGATAATATTTTAATCTTTACTAAAAGTTGGGAAGATCATATTGAACATATTAAGAAAGTCTCGAATACTTTGTAAAGGGAGAAATTATATTTGAATATGTCAAAATTTGCATTTGGTAAAACATCTTTGGTTTATTTGAGCTATGTTGTAAGGGTGGTGAACTAAAAACTTATCCCTCTAAAGTTGAAGTTACTGTGAAATGGAATGCAACTTAATTCAGAAGCTTCCTTGAGGAAGTCTAATAGTGGAGGAAGTTTATTGTTAAATTTTCATTGATTACAACTCCTTTGCATTCCTTGAAAATTGTTACACGGATCTTTAGCAGGGAGGAAAGTACCAGAAATCCTTTGATATGCTAAAATAAAATATAAAAACAACTCTAGTTTTGACACTACCGGATTTACAACATCCATTTGAGATTGAAATGGATGCAAGTGATTATGTCATGGGTGGCGTATTAATGCAAAAGAGAAAACATGTATGTTACCATTCTAGAGACCTTCACAAGTGCGGTAAGGAACTATCCTACTTATGATAAGGAGTTGTATGCTTTGGTGTAGAGTGTGAAAAAGTGGAAACATTACTTGATGGGAAAAGAGACCATAATCCATATGGATCACCAAAGCATTTGCAATATCTTGATCCACAATCCAAGCTAAACGATAATGAGCTTTATTTGGATGGGGTTTTGAAACTATTTTTTCTTTTGATTGAGTATAAAAATGTACACATAACAAGGTTGTTGATATGCTCTCTAAACCTCTTATTATTGTATAAATTATTTTTTGCAACATAGTCCTTTGGTGCGTGAATTTTATAAGGAATAATAGGTTAAAGATGTTGATTCTGAGGATGTCTGTGAAGATATAACTCATGGTAAATATGTGGAAGAATTAGACTATCATTTACATAATGGATTGCTTTATCATCTTGGTAAAATTTGTATTCCACAAGATGAAAGAGTTCATTTGATTAGGGAAGCACATACTTCTCTTATTTCTAGTAATCTTCATGTTCGTAAAACAGTTGCACAATTGCAAAGATATTGTTTTTGGCCTCAGATGTATGAAAATGTATCCAAATATGTAAAGGTTGTATTCTTTATGCCACAAGAAAACTAGTAACATGAAGTTGGCCTTGTATACCCCACTTCTTGTACAAACCCAACAATTCGAAATTGTTTCCATGGCCTTGTTTGGAGGCTTGCCTATGAAAGATTGAGAACATGATTATGTGTACGTGGTTGTGAATAGATTTAGCAAAATGTGTTTATTGGTTCCCTGTAAAAAGTAGATAACAGTCGAATAAACTACACATTTGTTCTTCAAAAATGTTTGGGTTCATTTTGGTTTGCCTACATCTTTTGTTTCTAATCGGGATTATCGATTTATTGGGAAGTTTTGGTCAAGCATTATGGGACTTGATGGACACAAATTTGAAGAAAAGTACTACTTTTCATCCACGAACTGACATGAAAATAGAAGTGGTCACCGTCTAATAGATAATTTTCTCGAGAATATTGTAGCAAACATCCTAAACTTTTGGATGAACACTTGTGTAATGTGCAACATGTTTATAACTGTGTCATTCATTTTTACACAAAAAGTCTCCTTTTGAGACTTTTTTGGTTATTTTCCTAGGTAACCTTTGGAATTTTCCTTTGGACAAGAAAATGTGGCGGATGGACAAAAAGATGTTGATAAAGAAAATAAGTTCATTCAGAAGATACAAATGGCTCATCGGGTTATCCAAGAGCAGTTGGAAAAGACTCAAGTCAAGTACAAGGCTAGGCATGACCAACATCGGGTTGATCATCATTTTCAATTTGATGATCAATTTTGGATAAATATCAGTAAATAACGTCTTATCGGTGAAGGTAAAAGTTAAAACCAATTAGGCATTGCCCATTTATGATTTTGGAGAAGATTTGTAATAATGTCTTCCGTTATAATTATCTATATAAATACATATGTATTCCATTGTCACCTTTGTTGAAAACTTGAATTGTATCGACCACCCATCATCATTGATCAAGATGAAAGTATTCAATCACATTTTGTTTATGAATTTTTGTCTAATTTTCTTGATTAATTACAGAAAGATACCATTCTTGACAAGAGGACAAGGAATTCACAAATAGGTTATGTTGAATATCTTCATGTTGGTATGAAGAGAATGCATCCAATCCGGGGAAAATGGATGGAAATTGGAATGGTGAGTGAATTTCAGCCTCATCCATTGTCAAAATAAAACCAAATATTTTGGTGCTCCAAAAATTCCTCAGTGGGGAGGAGTTATCCAGAAGGATCCTCACTTTGAATTGATCGAAAGTTTACACAAGTTACGAAAGTACATGCACACATAAGAGATCATCGAGATATTTTTGCCGACCTTTGAATGGAACAAAATGAACTTCATATGAGGAAGATATAGTTTGTTGATTTTTTTCTCCAACAAGTAAAAATAACACTAGGTTGCATGAGAGATGAGGTGTCATGATGAAAATGTGAAAAGTGGATGAATATAATGTCTACAAGTGGAAGAATGTGTTTGTGTGAAAAATATGGTTTTTGGTTTAAGCCTCTGGTCTTGATAGTCGATGTAGAGCCCACATTATGTGTTGGTTGGGGGCCTAATGAGATAATGGGGTCCAATCCTTTTCAAGAGAGGGACCCGTCACCTATCTTCACATTGTATAGTGAGTTTTTTTCTTATAAACTCATTTAAAGACCAAATTTGCATGCATGTGGGACAAAACCTCATTTTTTTCCAAAGTTCCACATTGTCATGGGATGATTCCACAACCAACTCATCAATCTTGAGCTCAAAGCTACGTTATCAACTAGCTCGGTGAGTTGTTACTGAGACCATGTTCCATGGCAAGCTTATCATATAATGTAATGGCCAATGTCAAGTCATCATCGAGCCAACTCAATGAACCACCCACCTCACACAACTATCCACCACAACCGAGGCAATTTAGAGTTCTAATGCGAGAGAGCTAAGTAATGAGCCCAATGTGCTTTCAAAAATAGAAAAAATGTGGCCTAACCCATGAAATAGCTGAACCACGCAAGGCTTTAAAAATCCCATCCTCATCTACAACCAAGTGAATGTTGGAGTAATCCCATAAAAAAAACATTGGCAGATAAAACACACCCTACGGAATTCAAACCACTGACTCATCGTGACCCATTTTTGGGGTCTAACTGTTAGGCTACAAGCCTAAGTGTAACGACCCAAAATTTCGCACACACTAACAACACAGAAAAATACAGGATAACTTTTTTTTTTACTAGATTGACACAAAAAAACACGACACAACATGTCGCCACCAGGGTTACAACTAACTCTGTGAACAACTCGATACAAGGATGACCACACAGGTAGCACGGAATGTTCACACCCATCAAGGATAATTCACTTTTCTTTTTGACAAGACAACATAGGAAACCACCACATAACGCACTTACAGATAGGGCAGGCCACAATGAGAAATTATTGAAGGTTTTTATTTTGATAAAACATCTTTCGATCCTTAACTTAAGTTTTCTAGGACTCTAGAAATGATTCGTACAATTCCTCTTACAACGCTAAGTTAATTACTTTTACTCTAAGGAGAAATTTGCTTTAAGTCTTCTCTATTATGACCTTTATTTGCTTAATTTGTTTATTTAGAAGAAAAGGGTAATTTAAATTCCACAAGGCCATCTAATCACACTAACGCTACTAGAACTCGTTCATGTCCATATGACAACATGGGTTTGCGTTCAACACACTTAAGAGAAGAAAAACCAAGTGCCTTGGAACAAGGTTAGAGGGAGAAGGTCGAGTTGGAATCATCTTTAGGGCCTCATTAGTTATCGCCAATATTTAATTGAAGCTAGAGATCTTATCCAGAATTATCAAAGATTTTACTTAGGCTTCACTGAACGAGTATTACCAAAGAGACCAATTTACCTTCAAAAAGGTGGAGAGATAGAGTGCGTGGTTTCCAATTTGTTTTCTCCGGCTTATTATATCTTATCATCTTCTAACAACTAACAATTCATTTCACCTTAGGATCGTTTTACGAATTTCACCATAAAAGGGATAATGTTCACTAGTGGAGCTAGGGTTATCATGTTATATAATTTTACTTGCAATGATAGTCTCGCCTTTGATTACTTCAAGAATTACTTGCTCTCAAGTTGGTAACCTCTACGTTACTTTATTCGAATATAACTTCTAGTTTAACTTCTATAAGTATTAAACAACCCATGTTAGCTTACTTATGACACATTATTACTAAATCATAGCAAGATTTAACTCAACATTTAATTCTCAAGGGTAAAGTTTAACAACACTCATTTACAAGAACAAAACAAGGTTACATCAACTCTTAGAATACTGATAATCCAATAGGGTCACTCAACAAAGAGGTAAACCAATTTTCTTAGATTTTCCAAGATAGACAGACAATTCAAGGTTTCCAAAGTTAAGATGACATAATCCACAATACAATATCCTAAGACATTGATCCTCTTCTACATTTTCCATGGGACGTTATCAATAGTTGAACAATATAAAAAGGGTTCATGCAAAAGAACTTCTCAACAGAGGTTGATGCAAAATTTTACAAGTCTATCCCTCTTGTACCCGCATGAGCATCTGCAACAAAATATATTTTTTTATACAAGAGTCAGTCCGTGCGAGAACTGAGCAAGATAAGGCTACACAAAGCCACCATAACTAAAGTCTAACAGTACCATGAAAGAAACACCCTATTGACGAGAATTGGGTCAATGCCCTAAACACAACAACACCCCAAATTATCGCAAAGTCTCTACCATGCCACTCAAAGAAGAAAAGGCCTCGTACTTCAATTATGAACAAAAGCAACAAAAGTTTAACAATTGTACGAGAATGGCTCTTGGCCTTATAAGAAGGAATAAACAGTCTATAAGAAACAAGATTCCCATCACCAATTAAATAATTACAAGATTGAAGTTTGTCACACATACTATCCATTTAAAATTACCAAGAGATACCAAAAGCGTAGGCTTTAATATAAGATTTCTAAAAGACAAGAGTTGACCAGCCCAACAAGGGGGAAACACGGTGTTCAAACATTAACATGAAAAGACAAGCAATATAAAATTTCAACCTGTAATCACATAGAGTATAAGACTAAAATTAAATACAGGGCACGGCACAAAGCATAAGTTCGAGGCGAAGGCAAAGTTTACTAGTCTTGACCATTAACTCCAAGAGATTCCCCTATCATTCAAGAAGGCCTAATGCCTTAAAGGCTAGTAACAACACGCAAGAGAAGAAGGGAATTCCATCAAACAAGAGTATACAAAATGCCATCCAATTTTTTTATATCACTAAGGATTTACAAACCTCCACGGTAACTCTAAAGTTCGGTTAATTTAAAAGAAATTACCTCCTTTTTTAAAACAACAATATTTTAAGTCAACCCTTGATAACGAAATCAACCGTTCAACATAGGTACGCACATAAACTACTAAGTGTCATTATCAAAACAACTCCTTCAGCTATGAATCCATAATACTATCGAATGCAAGAAAATTTTCACCAAGGTCAATAACGTTCAAGACAATTTTCATCACCAACATTAAGGTACATATGTGCATAGAAACTATCCAATCTTGTTTAACAACACAATCATTATAAAAAAAAAAGGAAAAAAACACAAGTTAGAAAACTAGATTATGCCACCAACAATCTTCTGAGAGGGGAAGACCAAAACAATCCTAGTATTAGCGGGGTATTGGAATGTATAACTGTAACCTCGAACTTAGGAGATCCGAAGGCTAACTACGGTTCATAATGAAGGCGACAGTCAAAGTACTTCTGAGAAGGGTTTTAAAAACCTAGGAACAAGACTGAAGCTACAAAGGAGCCTAAACACGCGAGGTTTGAAACGTGTCGCACACAAACTTATTCATTCTAAAAGTTTTAATACCGAATCTCTAACTCGGCTAGTCCAAGCATTGATCACACTAATCCTGCAACCTTTCTTTCTTGATGCCAAAAGGGTTATCAAAGAGGCTTGAGAGGGAGTTAACAACATACGACAATAGACAAGGAAAGACAAACTTGGTTGAAAGGAAGGATCTTTTAACGACTGCTAATTACTAGCTGGAACAACAATATAGACTTGAAACTCTAACGTAAAGCAATATATATATATATATATATATAAAAGAGAGAACGAAGGTCGGTCACTCGAGAAGGGAAAACATAACACTCAGAGGGGAGAACACCTGCATGCATTCCACTAACATACTAGCAACGATAACAACTAAAATAAGAAGAAAGCAAGCAGAAAGGAGAGAACTCCCAACATGGCGTCCAACTGACAAATCAAATCAAGGAAATGGCGGTTTGATTTCACGATAAATTAAATATAGTAACAGTAGCAAGGTGTAGAAATATCTTGCCTGATTATCCATCTTCGACGAGGCACGCAACACCTCAAATTTCAGCAACAACAACCCTCTAGTAAAAATCTTCATCAGTAGCATGCCAGGCGACAATATTCCACTCAATCTCGCATTCACACAGGCAGGGAACTCCCAAAACTAACAGTACCACAAGGAGGAGGGTCCACATTATTTCCACAAAGGTATTTAATAAAGTTCATAGTCCATCTTGGAATACGGTTCGCTTCACCATAAGCAAATAGCAGGTATCCAACTGTGCAGGTCGCCTTTACCAGTGTTCACGCAGCCTTGGAAAAGTGGCAGTTTGAGAGCATGAAAAGATGTCCATCGAGCAAAGGAGACACCCACCATTCTATCAGCTGAAAAGGCATCACAGGAGTTGTGGATGCAAGCGTGAAGGGAGGAAAACACAATGCACAACAGCAATAAGCAGCAAGGACTGTCCAGGTCTCCATTCCTAGCAACACGTAGCCAACACAAGGAGAGGGACATTTGCAGGTTGTAGCCACGAGCCAGGGAGGAAAATAAAATAGAACAGTCCAATCTGCTCTGCGCACTTCAACAAGAAACCACGTAGCTAGCGCCCAAAAGGCTTGAGCAGGTTACTTGAACAAGACTGGGCACGTTTGCAATAATCATCATTACACGGAACCAACTTTCCCCGAGCAGTCAAGCAAGATGGACAAAATTACCTGGTATGGCCAACAGCAGAAGAACTAAATTTCAATCTACATAACCCGAGCTAGGGAGGAAAACGAAGGGACAACGATCCAAAAGAAGGTGGGTGCATTTGCAAAATGCATTTCAGTCTGCTCCAATGACCAGCAGTTGTCAAACTTGATCCATTCACCTTTACCAATCACGCATCCCATGCTAGCAAGGAGTTTTGGCAATGGTATAGACGTCCTCCATCAGCCAGAAAACTATAGAACAGGCAGAGATAACGTCCAAACACTGCATCCAGCCTCCAAAAAGGTTTCGAGCCACCACCAGAACCCAACGCATGGTAATTACAGGTTGTAGACAACCCAGGAAGAAAACAAGGACAACGATCTAGAAGAAGGTGTCAGAGCATTAAAAGAAAAACGCGTTCCAGAATGAACAATTCAAGGCCCAATGAAAAAAACGGGAAAAGGCTGCCTCCAGCCCACAAAGTACGGTGCAAAAAGGAAAACCACGAAATAACCGGGTGGTCAGCAAACTCCACGCACCCATTAACCAGAAGACAAGGGAACAAGGAATCCAAGGACAAAGAAAAGGAGTCCACGTCTGCTCATGCCAAGCTTGCCACATCAACATCTAACGTGGGAGGCAAGGAAAGTGGAAGCAACAATAATTTCATCCAAAAAAATTATCAATTAATACGACAGGCGAGAAGGCTCATGGCTGGTGTTTCCGATAAAATAAAAATAAAATAAAATAAAACAACGTAAGGATAAGTAATATTAATGTTGATAACAAATCGACGATCAGATAACGAAGTTATCGTTGATCGATAAATAAAATAATAATAACATTATTATTATTTTTATTAATATTATTATTACAACTTAATAATAATTATTAATCATATTAAAAAGACCAACAACAAGCTCGACAATTCAAGAACACGGTTTTCCTTTAACTGGGGACAACGTAAGGAGCGATGCGGGGGACAACAACAGAAAACATCATCATCAACACAAGCAGGAATGATGAAGAGGGAGAAAACTAAATATCCTTTGTGGCCAAGGACGAAAGTACTAATGTTCAACGGAAACGTAATGGCGATCAACGATTAGCATCACAATTGTCGAAGAAGAAAAAGGAACAACGGTGAACGGGGCATTACGAACATAGCATATGTGGCCAAAGATTTGGGTGTTAAGGTTTATTTTTGGGTTGTTAAGGGGAGAAATACAATGCACATGGAAAGGATTCAAACCCCAAACATTTAGGGTAAAAGGATAATTCTTTTACCACTAAGTCATGAATGTTCAAACATTATAAAAGACATGAAATTCTAATTGAAGGATAGCTTTGTAATGTCCAACCCATTAATGCAAGAATTTGAGAAAGTTTAGAGAAATTTTTTTACATGAGGATTCTAGAGATACAAAACAAAAGTCTTATTGACCGTGCATGAGTTAGATTACAGACCAAGGAATTACTTTGATGTAATGTATATTATACAAGTGAGTATTGCATCATAATAGATTAGTTCATGAGATTTTCTAGACCCAAAGACATAGCCCTCTAGACCCAAAGACATAGCCCACATCGGGTGAACTCCATTAACAAATTGGTTCACAATCTATTATGTAGTTCCCTTATTTTCCCATTGTTTATCAATTTTTGATATTATTTTAAAGACTTAAAAGACAATTTTTCATTTACGAAAAAAATGAGATCATTTTTAAGTATTTGAAAATAGTAGTTTTCTTGAGTGAGTCACTTAATCTGATTTTAGGATCAAGTAAGGTAAGTTTTCATTAATTTCTAGATTTTGGTGCTTACTTCTCGGGCATCACACCCTAGCCAATTCATGACAGCATAATTCCCCAGTGGGGGCAATTTATACACCCCATTTTGCATAGTGTCAAAGTACAAATACCCAATGATGATGACGAGGATCTCCAAAAACATGACACAATGTTTCAAAATTCTCACTACCACCTCCTAGTCCTCTTTTGACCCTTCAAATTCCTTTGCATCTATCTCTACCCCTTGAGATCCCTCTTAGATTCTTATTTTCTTCTTTTTCTCCTTCTAACCTCTTTTTCTCACCTAGGACACTATTGTCACAAACACATACACAACCAATGCGTTATTGTCATCCCCCACCACAAAATTTATGTCCTACATCATGGCGGTTATGTTCTTCATATCGGTGGTTACATAATTGTTATCTGCATGAACCGGTGATTTTTTCTCTTGTGTAACTTCATTTGAAACTCAAACTTCTCGTTCGTGATTTTTAATCCTTTTTCTCACCATATACGCGTTTGACCTCATTTTTAATTCCTAATTCAACAATCCTACCCCCTAGCACTTGAGTTCACCATTTAGGGATCTAATCTAAGCCATGGAAATGATTTTCAATCTAGAGCTAAGGTTGAGACCACTTAGAGGCTTGTTATTAAGAAAAATTAAGCACCCATTTGTTGCCACCATATTTTCGAAGCTATCTTTTCCAAAGAACATTTTTAATAATGTATTCTTGATCTAGAGAGAAACCAAGCCCAAATGAGATTGATTTCAAAAGATCAAACACCCTAAGGATTTTGTATTGTTTCTTCTTTACTCAAAAGAATGCAAAGGCCTCCATACCAACATTTTTCTACCCCTTAAACGAGCCACAAATCAATTGTTTGTTCCTCTTCCAAAGTGCATCAAGCCTCTTCTTCTCCTTGACTGAATACACCACTACAACACTAGTCTTCATGAGCTCAATTGGGTTAGTCGATGAGGTTATAAGTACACAAAGTGAATATTAGCTCCATTGTAATTATAGAAAGAGGTTGGATTTGAATCAAGTTTGTTTATTTACATTATTAGCTTGGATTTAGCTTGATTTCATTAATGTTAATTTTTTTAAAAACATAAAAAGGAAAATCTAAGTGTCGAATTAGATTTATTTGATTGGATTCATGTGTTGTAGTTAAATGGAGTAAAATATCCTTACACCATGCTTCTCCCATCTCTAGGATTAGATCCTAGTTTTAGAGTAGGAATATAATTTGTCACATTTAAAATCTTAGATGGTTTAAGTGCAGAGTTTGTACTTAGAAGACAAAAAACCCCAAAAACATAGTTTAAGTCATTAGATTTCTTTCAAATTCACTTGTAGGTTAAATCAAGCCCAATTTTAGGATAGGTTAAACATAGTTAAGTTTGTAGATCTCAACTTACAAGGTGATCATCTTCAAAAATCAAAATCTAGCTTAGGACATTGTGCTCAAACAACGTATAGGATTCAAATATGAGAATAATAATCATTTGAAAGTAATTGTTGTTATCATTTCTTATCTTGTGACAAGTTCAACATAGTGAAACAAACTTTAATTTGTTGTTGTAGATTCATTTTCATTTTACATAATCATTGCATTTTATAAACCCACAAAATACCAAAAACATAGCAATTCATATCTTTGTCAATTAGAGTAGTGAATGAGGTAGAATTAACTATTAATATCTCATTGTATGCAATCTAAAATTTAGCATTTAAAGCTTCCATTTCCAGCAAGCATCTTAATTCTTTCATTGTGCTTAATTGTATTGAAATAATTCAAACAACCACCATTTGGAATAAGCATGAACAAAAATCCCAAAAACTAAGTTAAGCATATCAAAACATATGGCTTTGAGACCCAAACAAGCTTCAAAACCAGTAACAACAATCTTACAAAAAACATCACACATAGCAATGTGATTTCATATGAAAAAAAAAACAACAAAAACAAGACAAGGAAGCTTGTTGATCCGCAGGTTAGCAAGCTATACTTTTGATAAAACCACACAACAATACATCTCCACAGCTCTAATATGATCTCAAGACCTTCAAACCTTCATACCACAACCTTCAACATAGGCTCTCACTATGCTTCACTCCAAACCATAGCAAGCACTACGCAATAGCTTCTCCTCTAAGCGTGAATGACTCTAGATATGCATATCTTTTCAAGCGAGTTGAACACTTCCATCATTTTCCTGCCTTGTTCAAACAACAAAACATCTAGGATGATATCTTGTCTCGGCTCAAACAAGACCAATTTCACTCCTCACCATCCCTAGCTCAAATCATCCCTCAACTTTTTGTTCTTGAGAGTTAAGCCCCACAAGAGAACCACATTTGACATCTCATCAAATAGCTATTCCCATTGGGGATTTGAGTGCTTTTAAGTCATCTAGAATCCTCCATCACTCATTTCCATATGGCCTTTTCAGATTAGGGCCAACCTTTTTCAAGCAACCGCTATATTTGTATAACACAACCCAACATTCATCCCTTCACCAATCAAGCCATAGATCTAGGACTTTGCATCACTATTATCCTTGATTGTACCATCCACCGTGATCAAGTCGGTAGAAGTTCCACTACCCTCGACGAGCAATTCTTTCTCTCTCAAGAACATGGGGAGAGGAATCTCCTTCCGGCTTGCTTGCATTCCTACACCCCGACACATACCATCCTCACACTATCCATATCCCTTATACAATACCATCCCATCACCTTCTACGTCGACTACCTTGGCCCAAACCCATGACAAATCGAGTGCACAAGAAAAGCATTGACACTTTTTGGCCTATATAGAAGCACTTATGTCCTAACAATAAAATAGCGCCAAGGTGTTTTTTTAATTGTTGTAGTCTTTGCTTTTATTCGAAAACCTTGTTATTTGATAAATACAAAATAACCTCGTATTTGATGTAATGTGGCATTTATTTAGTGTTTTAAATCGAAACATGGTTTTGTTTCATAGTAAAAAATGACAAAAAGGGAGGGGGTTAAGAATGGGAGCAAGATCATAAATATCAAAAACCCCACACATCCACTTACAAATTGGTCCATTTCAATGGACGTCTACGCCTTTCCAATGAAAGTGGAAAAAAGAGCAATTTAAAAATTGTAAAGAGGGTGGATAAAAAACAAGGTTCTCTGAGGCTAAATGATAGCAATACAATTTACTACGGTAAAACAATTGACACCATTTGTAGGTAACCAAAAAAAATCTATACTATGTATTTTTTATCAACTAAATTTGTTAATGGGTTGCCCATTAGATTATTCATTGTTCATTCGTGAATCGCAAACCCTCATGTACCGGATATCACGGGTTTTTGGGCCAACTTAGCCCACTTACAACTCCGAGCAAGAACAAGCCAAGCACATAAATGGTAATTTCCCACATGTAATAACATTACCCTTACTCATGATTAAAACAATAAATATCATTATTTTTAAACAAGTAGTGTAAAGAGTAACATAACAAGAACTTATAAGAAAAATTTGTTCATTAATTTTTGCTTGACAAGCATAACTAATTTAAAATGTCCTATACAAAAGACATTATCGGCAGCCAATGATTTCTTTTAATAATATAGTAGATGTTAACTTACAGTGCAAAATCCCATTAAGAAAAAGAAAAGACGACTAAAATTCAGGGAAACTACAAAAGCTAAAATATTGTGGTTACCCAAAAAACCATAGCAGAGAAAACCATTTTTATTTATTTTGTATGGTTTACAACTTGAAACAATGATCCCCTACATCCCTAAATAAATAAAAAACAAGGTTCTCTAAGGCCAAATGATAACAATACAATTTACTACAGGAAAACAATCGACACACAATTTACAAGTAACCAAAAAGAATCATCTACATTATGTATTTTTCTTTAGCTAAAGGTGCCAAATTTTGTTGAGGTTTGCTCATTAGATTATTGCATTGTTCGATGGTGAATTGGAAACCCTTTACCAGATGTGGCAGGTTTTTTGGGCCAATTTAGCTCTATTCTAACCATGGAGAAGTTTTTTTAACAAACCAAGCACAAAAATCATAATAGTCCACATGCGATAACATTATGCAACGCATAAATATTTCCCTTATTCAAATTAAAACAATATATCATTATATATTTAAAAATAGCATAAACATTAACATAACAAGAACTTAAAAAGAACAGTAATGAAGGTCTTCGGCTATTGGTGAGTTACAAGTAGTTTGTAATCATCAACCCAAGTTCCATTCCCATTGAGTTCATTGGATGCTTTCAATAAGTGGTCATGGGGACACCTTGAGGTAGGGGTCGAACTTCTCCATATGGACCAAGTGGAACATAGTGGGGTGCTCGAATGTAGATCGCTCGGCGGACATTAAGGACCCAAGCCCACCCCCATGTCCCACTTAGAGAAAGTGATCCTCCACCACTCCAATTCATAGCTCTAGTATAATAAAAGTCTTTACCGTCAAAGTTTGTTCATTGGATGCTTTCAATAAGTGGCCATGGGGACACCTTGAGGTAGGGTCGAACTTCTCCATATGGACCAAGTGGAACATAGTGGGGCGCTCCAAATGCAGGTTGCTCGGCGGACATTAAGGACCCAAGCCCACCCCCATGTCCCACTTAGAGAAAGTGATCCTCCACCACTCTAGTTGATAGCTATGGTATAATAAAAGCATTTACCATCCAAAGTTTGTTCATTGGATGTTTTCAATAAGTGGCCATGGGGACACCTTGAGGTAGGGGTTGAACTTCTCCATATGGACCAAGTGGAACATAGCGGGGCGCTTTGAATGCGGATCACTCGGTGGACATTAAGGACCCAAGCCCACCCCCATGTCCCACTTAGAGAAAGTGATCCTCCATCATTCCAGTTCATAGCTCTGGTATAATAAAAGTGTTTACCATTCAAATTGTTTTGCCAATGGGGTGGGAGTGGTGCGGTCAAGTCACATGGTTGTGTGCTTTCCCACCCGTGTTCAAATCCCCAAGGCACGATCCTCCTCAAAGGTGGTTCGTCATTAGATGCAACATCTCTACTCGTGCTGACGTTGGTGGTTGCTCCTCTCGTTGGCCGATCTTTGGTGGTTGCTCCGCTCACTGCTGACATTGGTGGTTGCTCCTCTCGCTATTGACATTGGTTGTTGCTCCTCTCACTGCCGTCACCGGTAGTTGCTCCTCTCATTGCCGTCACTGGTAGTTGTTCCACTCGTTGTGGTCGTTGTCGTTGGTCATTGCATCTTCACTATGGCTTCATGGTTGCTTCAATTGGGTTCCTAATGGTGGTCCCCTTCATTGTAACCTAGGTTGTGGATCCTCTAAAAAAATCCTCAATTGTACAAGGATGTGGGTCCTTTCAACACCCTCGTTTACCCTAATTCAAAAAAAAAAAAAAAAAAACTTAAAAAGAACAAGTCATTTATTATCTTGTTGTAACATTATGCAATTTTATTTTTGTTTTTAACCAATCGTAAATTGTCATATGGGACGTGTTTCTTTCCTATAAGGTTTGATACTAAACTTCTAAAATTTTCAATTAAAAAAATATCTTAAATTTTATTCGATAAGGGGTTGGGGAGGCAATAAATTTAAAAATTTAATACTTGTTTATTCTATGGGCAAGAATCCAATACAATCACTTCATTTCAGTTAATTTTAGAAATAAAATAATTTTAAGCTTTCATCTTCCCACTTTAGAAAAATCAATCTTATCTTCATTTTATTGGGCCATTTTGTGACAGCTAAAGACCAAACAAATATTGAGAAAAGGCAATCCTCTTCCCTAATTTCCAATGAATCGCGGGCAGTCTAGTAACGTAAAAGACAGCAGTCATAACCAGATGGTAAGCGGCACGAATTTTTAACGTTTATGTAATAATAAGAATACAATTAAAAATTAAACAAAAACATTCCTCGCTGGATCTGTGTTTACATCACAACATACGTTTCGTCGGATTTGACATTTCTGCAGGTTCGATTAATTTTGTGTTTCTTGTTTTCGTTTCTGCTCTGCATTTATTTTGATCACATTTCATCGATTATAATGATGGATTTGACTCTCCATCTCCGTAAAATGCCTTAAATCTGTCTGTCAGCTGAATAAATCGAAGTAATTGAGATTTCGCTGTCAAAATGTTTGTTGTAATTAAGAAATCGAATGAGAGGTGCGGTGCATCTTTTAGCACCTGTAACTAGAACAACCAATAACTCAATTCTGTCCCTGGTGCCAACCACCGATCAAAGTTACTGTCAATCAAACAATGAAAGTCGTCTTGGTAGCCCTCTATTTCTAAGCCAATATTCGAATGTAATCGTGTCAAGACCATGGCATCACAGCATATGAAGCTGAGATAATTAAAAATCTCCAAACATCACAAAATGTATAAACTTTCCTACCAAAGCTAAGGGAAGGAGTCCAAATCCAAGCTTAGCTACTAGATGTGTCAATCCAATGAACCTCCACAAATCAGTGGTTGCATCATGATCATTCATTGGAATTGGATCAACTTATGAACTAGAAAATAGATTTCTTGTGTAAATAGCCGAGGATGGGACTAGAAGGTGAACTCTCCAGTCAGTTCAGATTGTCCCAATGACTTAAGACGAGGGGGCTACGATAAACAAAATATAAGTGTCGTTTCATTCATTACCATAATCTATAGCAGGCTGAATTTCTTTGCACAAAGGCTTGACCAAACAATGTCTTTTGGGCAATTGACATCCCTACCTGCACCATAAATCTAGAGTAACTAGATTGAAGATGATCTCAATCTAGACTATAACTAGCACGAAATATCTCTATTAATCTATCCTCATCTTCATAAATCTTTGTGTCATGCATTTCAACATACTTTAAACAAATCCAAGTAAAACATCTAGAAAGAAAAAAAGGAAAACAATAAACAAAATCTGTAGCCCATGCTTTAATGACACTAAAACGATTGTGATCCCCAAAAAAATTGATTGATGTGCCTTTTTCATCAACCCATGCCGCTATTAATTCTTTGCCCCCATTTTAGTGTAACACCTCAATGGATTCTTTTCAATCACTAGATAGCTGTGACACTAGAGTACTGCTAGCCAATTAGCAACCATATACAATGTGCCAGCTATCATAAAAAAATTCAAGAAAAACAAAACATTTAACTAAACTTCAGATATGTAATATATTTATTTCTTTTACTATTTTTATTTTCCTCCAGTCTTTATTCTCATCGTGCAAGTATTATGAGAAAATTATTTTTCCAGTTATGCAATCATAGTTTTTATACTACGTAGCATCGAAAAAATTTATTAAATCCAATAGCAATTAAAGATATGTAGTTGTTCGCTTTTATCAAATGTCATATTTTCAAGGTTTTTTTTTTTTCAATGGAATTTACAGATAAAAGCAAAAAATAGCTGCAGCTTTTTGACACCATCTTACCTTCTCTGCATTCTGAGGATGATCAACATCCATCTTTTTATAGCACCGTATTTTTTTAGATTGGAATACTTCAACATGTAGGAACTGTTATTTCTTTTTCTCATTCATGGCCTTTTACTTTATTTTATGGAATTAATAGAAATGCACATTTGCATATTACGCTTTTGAAAAAAAATACAATTACTAGGGGATATGTTTAAGAGAAACTGGTAAATTCTATTCTTGATTGTTGAGGCTATCATTACTGCTTCTTTCAATGTGGTATGGGACATTTATAAGTTTTCCAAGAGATTATTTCTATACAGCCATTTTCCATTTTTAAGATATTTTTTCATGTTTTTAATATAGAATAAAAACTTCATTTTATTTTTTTATAATTGAGAAAAAAGATTCAAATTTCATTATTTGCGTCTTTGACACCACATTTATTAAACTTATGTTAAGATAATTATGATGCATTTTTTTATAGTAAGTGTTTTAATTTCTATATCTTTTGTATTTTTGACAAATTGTCATTTTTGCGACACTTTCTTATGTATATAAAAATATATATATTTACTGATTTAACAAAGAATCATACCGATATTCTAATAGTTTGACTTAGCTTACCTAATGGCAATGAACATGAAAGACATTTTGGCCTAAATTCTATAGCTGATATGTTATTGTGTTATAAATTCCAATTCAATTTTTGTATGGGTCAAATGTTTAGCCTATTATTTATTCATTTACAATGACTATACTAATTGATTATTCTTTCCTTTCTAGTTCAAACTATATTAAAATAGAATTATTTGGTAAACATTAAAAACATCTCCCAAAGGTCTAGTTTGTAATAACTTTCAACTCAAAGTAAAAATTTTACTCCATATACTTTTTCCTCACACCTAATATTTCACCTCACCTATATTTCACAACAAATGTATTAGCTTCGGTAGGATTTGCCATATCATGGCCTTGTTAATTTTGGCTTGACAAGCATATCTAATTTTTAAATTTTGTCACATACACAATGACAAACGCCTAGTGTAAGCAACCAATGATTACTTTTTACAATATAAAAGATGTTACCTTACAAAGCAAAAGTCTATTAACAAAAGAAAAGGTAGACCAAGTCCCATGGATCAATGAACCCTATTGCATTTTGAGGAAACTAGAGAATTTGGAGCATTGTGGTCACCCAAAAATTACAACCAAGGAAATTGTATGCACCCAAAAGCGCATGGTGCAACATGGAAAACATAATACGTCTCCAATGATGATAAAAACAACTTCAAAGGAAAAAATGAGATCCAATTCTTCTTTTTCTCCTCGACACTCCCTTTGTGGCTCAGCTTAGTCCTCATGTTTAAGTACAAGCTTAATTTGACACTTGAGTTTTCTAGCTTTGTTTTGTTGCATAAACCAACGACCATCATGGCGGTTGCACAACCGCCCTTCTTGTCGAGTGGCGATTGCGCAAGCGCCCCTTTGGGAACATGGGTGGTTACGCAACCGTCATAACAATCATTGAGCTTAATTTGACACTTAAAGTTTTCTCGGCTTTGTTTTGTTGCATAAACCAATGACTGCGTCGCGACAATTGTGCAACCGCCTTTGTTCCTAGAGGGGCGGTTGCGCAGCCGTCAGAATAACGATCGTTGAGCTTAATTTGACACTTAGAGTTTTCTCGGCTTTGTTTTGTTGCATAAACCAGTGACCATCGCGACAATTGCGCAACCGCCTTTGTTGTTAGAGTGGCGGTTGCGCAACCGTCCCTCCGGGAACATGCGCAATCTTGTCGCCTTCCAACACAAAAATAAAACATGCATTTTTAAACGCGTGTTACGATTACGACGTGATTTTCTCTCATGTTTCTAAGTCAAATTAGCTAATTTTGGGCTTGTTGGATTGGTCTTGAGTTCATCTTCCTCATTTACTAAATATAGTATGTTGATTTGTCCTTCCTAGGCTGAGTCATTGTTTCTTGATTGACAAGTGTTCTTGAAATCTTCTCCACCAACAACTTATAAAAATGAGATTTTTATTTGTATCATGGGTTGGGCATTTGATATTCTTTTGTGAAGTGTTATCCAAATTTTGGAGAAGGATCACATAGATAACCAATACATTACTTTGTTCTTCATTGCTTCTTACATTCAGTCATTCTCTTTACACAAAGCTAGCTACAATCAATTTTCTTAATTTTCTTGTTATCATTTACTATTCTTGCTTCCATGTATCAATTGGAACTCACCATTGAAAGAAGATCTAAAGCCAAGGAGACACCAAGTGTGTCACATCCTGGAAGTGCTGCCACAACAACACAGTAGTAACCAGATTGGGACTATATTCATTTCTTTGAAGCTTTAGTATAGTTTTCATTTGTTATTAGTTAGAAGAAGTTGTGCATTAGAAGCAATCGGAAAGGGAAGATATCATCACTTCCCGTACGTTTTAGTATTAGTTTTCAAAAAACTTCTTTTATTGATATCATCTTCCCTATTTATCCCCATGGATTTGTAAGGGAAATAGGTTGAAGGAAGTAGTGGTAGCAATATTTATTATTTCTTCGGTATTATTTTCTTTCGTTCAAATTTAGAAGAAATTCTACGGGAAGATTTTCTATTTCCTAGGACACGAGAGGTAGAAATTGGTCAAAAGAAATATTGTTTAATAAATAATATCTTCATTTTAAACTTACCCGTCATAATAAGAATTACACGAAGTAATAAGAGAGAAAACCATACCCGATTAACTCTTGTTTATATTTTTTTAATTCTAGAAGCAATTGTAGATTCATTTTAATTTAAAAATAATCTACATTTTATTTATCTCAATTTTGTGTTTGAAGAGTTAATACTTTTTATTTATTTTAATTAATCTTGAAAAACACCAAAAAAATAGGAACTTAGATGGTTCTAATTGTTTTATTTTATTCGAAAAGCTTCATCCAAAGTACATATTTTTAAAAAGAGTTAAGAGTAGTTGATGTATTTATTTTATTTAAACAATAGTGAATGTAGTTTAATTAATTAAAAGAGAATTTTAATTGTCTTTTACTTAAATTAGGCTCCTTTACATTATTTATTTAAAGTTGGAAATTTAGAATAGTGTAGAGATTTAAAACAAAACAACAAAGTCAATAATTAGCGACTTAGACTATTAGTTCTTAGTCCTCGACCCCTTTCAACTAGTTTTGCAACCTCATTTACCTTGGTCACAAGTTGGCATTCCCACATGACCATTCTTGGCCCGCCCCAACCTCGTAGAAGGATCTTTGAGCCAATTATTCATCCTCCACGCATAGAGAGTTCTGGGAGACATAGACTTGGGTTTGCGAGCACTAGTATTTAGATCTACCCCTTTGCCCCCTCAGATCATTAGCTAGTTAGACGCCCTTAACGAACAATTGACTATAGCTAAGGAATTTTGGGTTGATCAAGCCAATCGAGTTAGACATCGAGACCCCTTAGTTTTCTTTTGAGTCTTTCATCCTCATCCTTGCATGACTCTCTTTGCAGAGGAGTATTTGGAGATGAACGAACAATTTCCTCGGGGCGACAACCATGTCGAGGAGTTTACGGTCTCACAGATGAGACCAAGAATTGCACACAACAATTATACTTGACCGTGGTATTACTCCCATAGAGGTTAGACAAGCATTCACCACCCTTGGTGAGCAGGTTCATAGCTTGCAAGTTGATCGATTAGATTTAACTCAACCCTATATCCTAGATTCATTACCATCCCCATCATTTCCACATTTACCACATACCTACCACATTCCCATATCATTTCTCACATTTTAGTTGTCTCGGCACAACCTCGAAAGTCGCGATACCTTTGGAAATTCCATGTTTTTCCAATGTGCGAAAACATTTTTAATCTATTTCTTATAGTTTACAATTGGAAACAAGAATCCTTTGCAAGCTTAAATGAACTAAAATTTTACCGTAGTTGATAGAAAGCAACCAACAATTACTCTCTACAATCCTAAATACACTAAACACAACAAAAATCTACCAATGTGGCTTCACAAAAATAGATGAAAAATCAAAGAGAGTCTTCAACTTAAAAAGCTTTAACCATGGCTGATGAAAACTCGAGGTGGACCTTTTCAACCACGGTTTCATGAGTTGTGTGCGGGAAGAAGAAAACACGACAAGAAAAGATGTCCATAATGGAAAGTGATAATAACCTATGCATCTATAGGCAGAGTGGAAGCCTATAGGAAGGTTGAAAATGTACTAAGTGATGCATGGGATAATACTAGTCAATACTTGTGACAAGCTTCCATTGCCATAGAAAGAAACCGCAACGATAGCTTGGCAAAAGGAAATATTTTTTGGTACTGCTACAATTATCGCACAAAGCCATCGACGTTTATTATTAACTTCATGGTCACCAAAATCAAACATAGTGATTACTTAGGGAAAAACATTGTTGATTTCTTTGTAGGGTTCCATGACAACGAAAGTTGACTCACTATATAATAATTACAAGCACAACAAAATTGTTAATGATGTCATTGCTAGAACAAAACTCCTCGACACAATAGTTGTACCACCGTCTATATCACACCAACCTTGGAACTAATGGTCTCAACAATTTTAATAAAGTGTCGAGATCTAATGTATCGTCATCGCATCTTGTACTAAGCAAACATCAACCTTAAATTTCACCTCTGCATGCTACAATTGTAGCTGAATCGATCCCATGAAAGGAACACCTATCGAGAGAATTATTATGGTTATCATAATTTATGAAGATCATTTTAAATGACTTTAGCACACATGATAGTGATTATGTATGAAGATCACTTTGAGATGACTTAAATATGTGGGTAAAAGCCCACAAAATTACAATAAGATAATTTTAAAATTTGATATTTTTTAAAGACAATATGTCATTGAGTTGCAATTGGATTTATCTACCATTAATAAGGATTATAAAATAACAGGTCTTATAAAGTATTACATGCTCCCAACGTCGTCATTGGGGAAAGAGACTATAGAACAAAGAAATCCCGCAAAAACTAATGGTCTTATAAAGCATTATATGTTCCAAATGCTGTCATTGGGAAAAGAGACTACAGAATCAAGAAATCCCACAAAAACTGATAGTATGGGGAAAATGTCATTACCCATATTATTACCGAAATAAAATTAGAAAAATCCCACAATGTAATAATTTAATTCAATTACACTTGAAAACTTAAATCAACACAAATACATGAAAATTATAAGATAATGGTGGGCGTGTAAAAACTTGTTTTGTTTACAGGACGTAAAGTTCTAATAACTAAAGTATGTTCTCATCCTAGTGATCCAATTCTAATAACATTATAGATATATTCTCATCCTAACGATGGATCAAGGAGTGATCCGAAATGCTGATTAAAAACTGAGTTTTTCCAGAAACAATTTTTCTATCTAACATAATAGATATATTAATAATTAAATAAATAAACCAACGAAAGAGTAAAGTCTACTTGGTAAAGACAATCATACACAAAACTGTAACATAAATTTCCATGGTGACCACGACAATAATACTCCTACATTGACAAATTAAAAAAGAAAAGGCTAAATATAATTTTTCAATGCTTCTATCCAAAGAGCAAAAAGTGTCATAATAAGGAAACAACATTTTTATGTCGCACCAGTTTGTACAATCCAGGGGCATGAATAAATAAATCAAGACTCTACAAATAAATCAACCGCTATTTTCATACATTTAACCCCCAAAAAAATAAAATGGGAAAAAAAATGATAAAGGATTTACAATAACCATTTGAAAATAGCGATATAGAAAGTTCAGAATTCATAATCATATAAGAGGATCAAGCCCTGGTAATGGAAAAAAACCACTTGGAAGGCCACAACCAATACTTCAGCTTCCGTGGTGTATGGTGATTTATGTTTTTCCCATGCTGTGAAACCGTATTTTCTTCTCAAGCAAGCATTTACAGTGACCAAGAACCTCACTCTCCAGCATACCATAAATCTATTCCATTTAAACTATTCTTATTCAACACCTATACAATTAAAAATGAGGCTTAATATTCCTTGTACACAATTAATTGGAATGTTCCACCAGTAAAGTTTATTATATAGAATAACAATAATTTCATTGCGAGTCATAGCAGCAAAATTATTGAGAGCCTTTAGTGATGAATCATTCTGCCAAAAGTTTGTCACAGGACGATACACAAAAAGACTTTTCACTGGACTCTTAGTGCCACCTCCGTTCACCCACCCTCAAACAAACAAACTTATCAGACTGAATTAAAAAGGCATCCATTGTCATGGAAATCATCTCTACCCACAGTTAGTTTGTTTCAAAATTGTAAACTTCAAATTCTTGGAGGTTGTCATACGTGGATCCTCTAAAAACACTTTTCATGTAAACACAGTTTGCAATTTCACCCTAAGAAAAGCCATCTCCATGATATTAACGTCTCTATACTCGTAATAGAAATTGAGGCTAATTTATAACACAACATTTTTATAGTTGAGCTAGATGACACATCATTTCACCTACCCTATTCATGTGGCATACTTCCATGTGTTTTTGATGAATGATGATTTAATATGAAAATTAAAATTAAAATACTAAGATGACTATGACAGGAGTTGCCACGAAAGTGCACATATAAAAGCCTATCGGCCAAAAATGTTGAAATTTGAACCTGAAATTCCGACATGCATCTTTAAACTATAAAAGGGCAAACACTCCGAAAAGACGTCAAGAACGAAAACGAGAAATTTGTAATATATTATAGATTTTTTTGATTGATATAAGTTGTCCAAATAACATGTATATATCACATAGACACGCTGCATCTACTATCAAAAACATTTCAAAACAAATTTTTATCAAATGATTAAATTATCATGTTAATTATAAATTAATTACTAGTAATAATTCTTCCAGGTATGAACCAGTACCGTAGACACTTTCGGGAGGAAACAACAGGACGAGCAATCCACTAAGTGATTTGGCACCACTCAATGGATGTTGTGGTTGAGAAGATTTGTGATTTCGCCATTCCAATTTAAGAGAAAATCAGTGTTATAGCTAAGTGTTCGTGGATATAGAAACAAGAAACAATCACTATTATGCTTGCAATTGGTGTTTTATACCCATTAATTTATATTTTTGTTTGGTAACACATAAACTAACACCCATTATTTTCTTTATTTGGTTTAGTAACCCAAAAACTAACACCCATTAATTTGTAATCTGGTTTGGTAACACAATAACTAACACAATAAACAAATATTATAAATAATTATCATCTAAATTTAAAAACTGTATTGACAAAAACATTGGTTCCCATACAAATTAGAACTGCTGTAAGTGCGGATACCAAATATCCATTATAGATATGGTTTTGTATTTGTGAACATTAAAAGTGCTGAAAGTATGGATACCAAATATCCATTATAGATATGGTTTTGTATTTGTGAACGTTAAAAGTGCTGAAAGTATGGATAGCTAATATCCTTTATAAATATGGTTTTTTATCTGTGAACATACTCAGATATAGACAGTGCTTATGTATTCAATCCTCTTGAGCGTTGTAACTGTCATAAGTAATCTTTATGGTAAAGAATTATTTTAATTTAAAACAGACATTGCAAATATATATTCATCGTGTTTGTCAATTTACACCATATAACATTACGCAAAACTCAGACCAAAAACAAACCAAGCAATGGAAAATTCTGGTGCTATCAGACGCCATTTCAGGGCATCTCTTGCCTTCTTCACTGCATGTGCATTTCTTGACCAAATAGTTTAAGCCTGAAATCTTGCCCTAAACAATATTTACACTCTGCTGTACTCCCAAGCAATAGTACTGAAACATTATAATCTTATCATTATGTTTCATAGAAACCAATTTAGTGCACGCTCATTTCACAAATATGGAACTGAATTTCACACGCTTACCCCAGATTAAATGTCCATAACCTCACTACCATTCAATGGTTGGTATGGTATGCCAACCTCGTAACATGAACATGCTTTATGCTAAGCATCTAGATGACGTGTGTAGCACACTTCCTTATTTAGGAACACCATTGTCTTCACAGAAATACAATTTAGTGCATAAAAAGTTCATGAATTGGAAATATTTATAAAATAGCCACTACCAAGAGCACAATTTCCAAGCCCACAAGTATTCATTAAGAAAGTGCATATTTCCATACAAGTAAGACACATTATTCAAGCTTTCAAAGCTTGTATTCAGTGCATCTCATTGCGCCAAAAACAAGTGAAACAGATAAAACATTGCCCTCAATCCACCACGCAGCTTTCGCTATTTCATAGATGGTAACTTGGCCTCCCTCTGCATGGTTGCATTCTCTTACAACTAGAACAATTGTTGACAGCAAATTGTACAGTAAAATTCTCATCATTTGTTTTGTGCTAAGTAAATTTTCTTTTCTTATTTTATCAGGTAGGCTTCTTTCATTCTACTTCCAGAAGGAACATAAGGCTTCCTGAAGGAAGACCAAAGATTGTTCAGCTGATAAAACAGCCAGAGAGATCTAGAATGTGAATCTCTCCTCGTAGGCTGATAATCCTCATCAGCCCTCCACATCTATGAAATTTGAACTTAAAAACAACTGGGAAAACTTTAATGATATTAAAACTTCACCTCCTTGCTGTTGAAACAATAGTTCAAATTAGAGAGTATTATATTGTGTATTGAAAATCACACATGATACCCCACAAAAAAGGCCCGTCGTGGATTTTTCATACAAGCTATACCAATAGATTGGTGTCTATTAATTTATTGTCTGGGTTTATTACCTGAACAATACAGCAACAGCTTGAAATAGCGTGATGTGCTTCCTTTTCCTTGTTTCTCAGCTCTTTGTCGTCTTATGATTATTAAAATAAAACAACCATAGACTTTCTACTCTGATTTTCTGCCCACAACTGGGGTGATATGATGAAAGCAAATAAGTTAATAAGCTTTCTCGGCAAAAACAAAACAAAAAGACGAGAACATTCAATAATTTGCAAAAAAACACCTCAGTACAAGCTTTTCATCTGTTCCCTAGTGCTCCTGTCCTAAAATTTCACCAGGGCAAAATAATGGAAGTTTAAGTCGGTAATCAATATCAATCTCATCTGCTACATTTTTGGGCCTTACTTTTTGTGAACATGTAAAACTTCCAGATTATTATTAAAAATTTAAGGCAGACCAATTCAAACAGAAACATAAGACACAGGAAAAAATTACATGGAATGCAAAAATGTATATTATTAATGGATCAAATAGTGGGTGATTCCTCACCCTGGATCCAGCCCATTCTTGACACGAAATCATACACTTTGTCCACTTTACTAGAATCAATTTTAAAAATCGGTATGCATCAGACTTTTTAACAGGGCCTTCTGTACTCTTGATCACTAGAGTATTCCTTATTAGACGATAATGATCTGGGAATAATCTATTCTGAGAGCATAATTGTTGTTCCTGCAACAAGAATAATAGATTTTAATGTCAGCCATCATCTCAAAGACGAACAAGAAAACAAATCAAATTTAAAAGAAAATAGAATTGTTATGTCCAGCATTGAATGGAAGTAATGGCATCTCAAACTCAGTGCTGGAATGAGAAGAAAATTTAATTATAAATCCATGGAAAAATACAAAGGTTAAATTGACAAATGTTTTTAACCTTATTTTGACATAAATTTGAGAAAATATTAAATATATGAAAAAATCCCAGTCCCATTGAACGCAACAGAACATCGCCCGGCACAGAAAAAGAAAAGAGAATCATCAAAAAGTAAATTATTTGCAACTAACAAAATATATTCAGGTGAAGACAAATCTCACTCAGTGCAGATCTATTACAAGTTACATAAGTCTATTTTGTGACATTTTCTTAAGTTTTAATATTCAGAATTTTCCTACTACCAATATGCTGCGAGTCTAAGAGTGAACAGTATATAGCCAAACAAAGTATTCAGATTATAATGAGGGAAACTTCAAACTCATAGTTCACTAATACCATTACAGATTGGTTGGAATTTAGGCTATAATTTGTGCCAAGACATGTTGATGCAGTTCTCTAACCACTTCGTTTCAGGAAGATGCCACCACCAGAAATTTCGATTCTTCTCCTAAAGTTGCTGGGGTTGTCACTAGCACTGAAGACTGAGCAAATGTAGTTATGACAAAATCCACTGTTCTGCATGAACTGCTGCTTAGATAGTGCCAAATGATGTTGTTCAGGTAGGTAATAGTCAAGAAATATTCTAGAAATGTTCAATCAAGCCACTACCTCATCTGTTGCTCAATTGTTGGGTTTTCTACTTTCATCTGATTTGTGCACTTTAAACCGAAAATCCTACACATTAGATGGAGCACCCCAATGTGCCAATGCTCCCTTTGCATGAAAGATGCCAACCTTCGCAAATGAAGGAAGAGATCACATTCAAGAGAGAACCCGTTGGTGGTCGAATTGTAAACTCAAGTGTGGGAGAGTCTGTCACCTGCTCTGGACTCTGTGTTGCAATTCTTTTACCCAGAGCACACCCATCCGAAACTTACAACGGCACTTTCCACATGCACTCATAGACTTAGGTGTGGCACAATACAAACCTAGCCCGACTTTAGGATAGGAAAGTGCAGAGTGCCAACAGATAACGGATGCCTGCCTACAGTGCTGATATACCTAAGTGTTCCGCTATATCACTGCATAACAACACCACCTACCCAACAAATCCTCAACCAATGAAAGTAACACAACAAAACATACATACAGCACATCTACTCTACTCTAACAAAATATAAATAAACCATGGAAACAACATACACCACAGATAACAGAATATGCTCGATTCGATTAATATATACCAAAATCCCTTTGTTGCCAGGGTTTGTCCCCAGCTCCCTGTACCCTGCCTGATACATATCTGGTACGAATATGTCAGGGTACGGGTACAGGTACGGATACGTGATGGGTAAGTCCAGGTTCTTCCAGGTACGTCCAGATGTACCCGTGACGTACCGGGAAGAACCTGGACATACCCACGGCGAACCCAAGCTTAAATACGCCTTTTAAGGCATTAAAACACTTTTTTTTTACTTAGTCAATGCAAAAAACGAACCCTAACATTTAAATGAATAAAATATTAAACCCTAAACACTTCAAAAGCTATAAAAAGCACTCACATTCATGTTGACATGATATTCCTATATCATATGTATGGCAGCCACATGATCAATGAAATGTAAAATCTTAAGTATATTGTATGTTTTGAAAATTTGAACATTGATCCCAATATATGTTTCAAGTCTTGTTTGTATTCATGTTGGCATGATATTCATATATCAAACGTATGGCAGCCACATGATCAATGAAAATGTAAAGTCTTTAAGTATAGTGAATGTTTTGAACATTGATTCAAGTTTTGTATTACTATTTCAGTTTTTCTTGGACTAAAAAATGAGTAAAATGTGTGTGTGTGTGTATTTTAATATATATGTATGGACATGTCCAAGACGTATCGTACCCAAGGATTTTTAAAATTGACGTATCCGCATATCAAACCCATACCCGTACCCATACCGTATCCCGGCAACATAGCAAAATCCTACATACATAACGGCTTCCTTGCACAAATGATCGGGAGCAACCTTTCTTACAAACTTGCTCCTATGGCATCTACATCCTTGTTTTCTCCCTCCCTCTTACAAACTAATTGTTAAATGCAACCTTTTCTTATTTGAGACCAAATGTTCCTCTATCTAAACATTCTCCACACGAAGGTGGCATTCCAACCTTCATGGGGTTGTTACAATAGCATGGAACATCGAGTGAATGTAGTTATGTAAAATCCACTATTCTCCATGAACTACATCGCTTAGATAGGCATGTCCAGCCTAATGATGTTGTTCACGGAGGCAATAGGTAGGAGCCATTTCAGAATTTTAAGTTATAAACTCTTTATTTTTAGATATCAATCGGGTTGTTACTTCATCCATAGCTCAATTGTTGGGTTTTCTTACTTTCCTCCCCTTTGTATGCACTTCCTTGAAGCAGCTCTTTGTAGGATCTTTCTCTTTGTCATTTATGGACTTAACATGCTCGATCATTGGGTCAATTCCAGCAAAATTTTCACCCAAACATGGATTGATTTATCAGCAAATTTGAGCATACTCACAATGCGCGTGATAAACCTAAGCAAGTGCTCCACACGATCCCACCACCTATCATCGAAGATCAACCCTTTCACCTTTGCAACCCTCTCAATGTTTGCATGCCTCCATGCACCCTAATCGGCGTTGATAACCATGTGGCTCAATGACTCTTTCACTTTCACAAGTTGTCTCAAGACGAGTGTGTGTGAGGAAACTTGAGTCTAAACAACCTAATCAGAAAATTAATAAAAAAACTTTTTAAAAAGTTAAACATTCAAAAATAAAATTCTACAAATTACGTACTTACAAAATTAATTTAATATTAGAAAAATTTAAAATAAAAAGAATCAAGATATTCACCTTTAACAATTACAACTTCAAGAAGCTCCTGAAGATGGCTTGGGACATGTGGTGGTCACTAATGAACATTTGGATCTTACTCACCTCATAAATCGTTTTGATCCAAGAAATTTTAATGCACAATTTTTGTAACACTAGGTTGAGAGAATGAATAGCACAAAGTGTCCAAAATATGTACCTATAATTTTCATCAATTAACAACCCTACAACTCTGCAATTTTTTGTATTGTCAATCATGACTTAGACAACAATTTGAGGCCCATCCATCTCAATAGACTCCATAAGGATGTGTGCAATGAATTGGGCATCCTTCACCTCACCCTCGAGAATCGAGAAAACCTCAAAACATTGCCCCTTTAGGACCACTACAACCACATTGATCAATGGTCTATTTTTCGTATCTTTCCATCTATCAAACATAATGGACAACTATTTGGACCCATCAAGTCTTGATGGGCTGCGACGAACCTTTTTTTGGCCAATAAGGTGTTGCACACCTTTTCGCGTCGGGCTTGTGTATGATTTAGGGGCATCATTGATTGCTTTCACCACATCCTTCCAAAGCATAGTGATCCAACAACATTTAAGGGGGATGCCACATGCATAAATAAAATGTGCAATTTGCTGATTGGCTATGTCTATAGTTTCATTCTTGAATGCCCTTTCCAATGGGCCTACATCTTTTGTTCTCTTATGACTAAGTGGTGAATCATCTACCCCTACAGCCACGGGGGTGACAAAAACATGTGTAATGGGATCACAACAATTGCAAATAGAAAAAAAGATGGCTTGCTACCTCTAGATCTTTTCTTTGTCAAAGGATGCTTCGATTTTAAGGCAATTGCCGCATCTCGCATCTTCTTTCTTTTTGATATATGCAAGGGTCTTTACACATGGAAACCCCTTTCCATCTGTCCCTCCACAAATTTTGACTCCTTGGCTAACAACCCCACATTAATTGAATTTAGCATGATTGTACTAACTTTAAAATTGGATTTTACACTCTAAGCAAACCCAAACATAGCCCCCTCCACTTGGTAATTGTTGAATTGGTGTGACATCCTTTCAAATGGGCAAGCATGGATCATGTTTGATGGTTATCCCTTGGCCCATGAAACTAGATCTTCTAACCATTCTAGAAAATCTTTCTAGCTACTTGGTTAACAATTTTTTTTTTAAATATTACAAATAGAACAAAATTTTAGTGTTGGTAGTTAGGTTGAAAAATGTTTAAAACAATAACAAAATAATTGAAAACAAGTTGCAAAATACAAACTAATAAATAAAAAATAAAACCACACAAACTTACCTTGAATACCCTGGCCTCTTTGTTGCAAGCTTCTTAAACTACTTGGCCCTTGTGGTGTAGTGTACGCCTTAACCAACTAAAAATCTTGAGGTGAGAGAGAAACTGTGCAACGAGAGATAAGATTGCAATGTGAAGTAAATGCAGTGGTGTTGTTTAAAAAGAGTTAGGGGTTGTCTTTTAGGGTTGGAGTTTGTATTTTTTATGTTTGAAAGTCTTTTTGACTTTTTTGATCAAAAAAGAAAAGACCAATTTTTTATTGTTTTCCCTTTGGTTTTCTTTGAAATATGCTCGGGGTACATGGGACAGTACCCAGATATTTTAGGGTATGTCATTCAACATACTCGGATACTATCCCAAGTACCTAGAACATCTCCCCCTTGTATTACAACACGTACTCATTTTGGGTGCGTGTCGTATCCGTTTTCAAGCCTCTCGGGGTCTACCCCAACTTCCTAATATACAAGCATCAAATGCAGAAATTTCTCACGTAAACACATTTCAAATCGTCGTTCCAATCAAAACAAGTGGTCATAAGAAAATTACGTTGTTTTGAAATTTCATTCTAGTTTAAGACTAAAAGGACCCTCACAAATGCAAATTCAGTAAACCTCTCCTGATTTGTTTCTGATTTTGGGCAGAAAATGGAGTTGGCTAGTATTTAAAAAATAGTTTCAGACTTGAACTTATGATCAATGGGGTCTATATATATGGTCTTCATAGATTAACATTAACCAACATAGCCAAAAGACTTTACAACATGTTTCTATGGGATTTTGATTTTAACAAAAACAGTACACTCACAAAAATATGACTTCTAAAATAGCTTTTGACTAAGCTTTAGCATGATCCTCTAAACTATATTTTCTCAATGGCATCACAAACAGTAGTTACCAACTCATCTCAAATGCAGATTGAAATAGTGAACCAAAATCCTCTATATAATGCACTTTGTATGTAATCCAGAGCGACAAAATAAAATCTTATTTACCCATGAGTGCAGCATTGGGTGAGTGTAATGGCATTTGTCCATTGTATAAGCCCATGCAGCAGAATAGAACATATAACAATGCCCACTAACAATCAAATGAAACAATTCTTTTATTATTTGGCATATGTGCTTCTTTATATTTGACGTGCCCCTTTGTAAAAACCATCTCTTTTCACACCATTTTCCAGCCAGTTAGCATTTGTTTGTTTTGAGCTTGGGACCCACCCAGCAGTTTGCACACTTTTCCAATAAAAATCAGACCAAAATAACAATAATCCATGCTAAGGATGAATGTTCCAACACCAAATAGTATTTTCCGGCAAGTTCCAACACCATTTGTAAGTAAGTTTGAACACCTCTATTGAAAATAGATAAAGATTGCCATGCTTCAGCCGTGTGCACGCAAAAACAGAAACATTTAATCTTCCAACAATTCACCTCTCTTCAGGAAGTTTTTAATGCTTTGCAGACAGATTGAATACTTCAGGAAAATAAAACAACAAACCATTTATTTTGGAAACTTTTCTTTCTTCAAACAAAGTCGTCGAGCATTCTTCCAATACTTCTCTCGTGCCTTTTTTTCTTTCTTTCTTTCTTTGTTTTTTTTAATGCTTTCATGCTTCTTTCAAACTCTTAATTGTGTTTGTATTATATTCTATCAGAATATCTGCATCCAGTAACTTAAATTCCTTTTTCAGGAAAACATTAAATAACACAACCTCTTAGGAAATGCCAATTACATCTCTCTGACAAAGAGAAAAGTTTTCAAAACTCCACTCATATAAGCATTTAGTATTATCCAGAAGAAATGCTAAATATACAAATAAATAATACTGCAAACAATTTAAAATGCAAAATAAATGCAATTTAAAAAAATCTTACTCTCTAAGCCTCCTCTTTGTCTCTCCTAAGCCATCTTCTCCTCATACAACTTCTTCACATCATCTTCCTTGGGCCCACCACTTCATCTTTGCATCTCCGGGGTCTTGTTGGGCCACTCTCAACAAACAAATATTTTGACAACATTTTAAAATATTTCTTTTGGACTTTATGAAATGGCCTCCTTAAGCTTGTGAGGGTCCCAACTACCGCAACTACCATATTCTCCTCACGGGACCCTCGCCTCTTTAATCAAGGCTCTGATACTACTTATACATAAACAAACAAAATAGACAAATGACCAAGGTGTGTTAATAACGTGAATAATGTAATGTTAAATCTCAAAATATATCATAGTTACCTAAGACTCCAAGACGGCAGGATAGGGTTTCTAGGACGGCAAAAAATCCCAAATTTTAAAGATGACGTAAGCCAAAATCCAATATTTATATTTGTTCGGTACATATAGAATTGAGATACATTGATAGTGATACAATGATACATCAATAGTAAACATGCACATTGCAGCCTCAAAGTTGGAAGTCATGACAATGAAAAACAAGAGACTTCTGACTCAAGAGTCAAGAGTACATGATGATGATACATATTACAATATAATTATTAATCAGCATGAGAAGAGTACATATGTCATAACCAAAATGGCAAAAACTAAAACATAGTCTGCAACTCAATAATCAGTCACCCTTTGAAGGAATATTCCCAAACCACTCCTCGCTGGAACTATTGGCATCATCTTCATCCCGTAAAGGGATCCCAACAAATCCCTACTACTCCTAATCGTCGCCAATCTACCTCGAATCCTCAAGATCTACATCCCACCATAGTGTTGGGCTCTCCTTGTACTGAGGTGCCTTGTGATCTGTGAGACGCAAAGCACTGTGTACAACAAGTTTCTTTACTCTCAGAGATAAGCCTATTTCTCTTAAGAGAGTAGATCTACCCATATGTCAACCAAGTTATCTCAAAAGCAAAGGAACTAGAAACCTAAGAAATGAGGTAAATGGCAGGTGTACACAGCAATCCTAGAGGCCCATACAATTACCACCAACTCACTGGATTGTCTTATTCCATTGTGCTCCTATCTATCTTAACAGAAGTTTTGTAGCCCTCAAGATAAACAAAATTGAGCCAATTAGTTTTGGCCCATCAAGCATCCTCTGCATTGTATATTTTAATCAAGGTTTTAAGAAACCCTTCTTCACTTCCTCAACATCTATGAGGACATTCATGATAGGCCTTTTTGCATATCATTTAGAATTTAGTGTGTATGCATCCAAGTGTAAAAGGGGTCTTCATCTTCTCCAATCTTCAGTCAATGACGGGCTGAACATGCTGATGGTAAAACTCTACAGTACCTTGCCTGAATAGCAGCCTTCATCTAGCCAAGCATACTGTCAATACACATATATCTCACCAAGCTTGGTGCTTTCAGAATCTCTATATTTACTTACATTGAAAATTGAGATACAATCGATGTGATATATCTCACATCTACCCAAAATGTGTATCCTATACGGCAAAACAAAGTAGGATGTCAAGCTTGTGTCCATCGGCTTGAGGACTTCCTTCCTCGAAAAGGTTCGAAAGAGAACCAATGATGTACGGTGGTTACAAACCAGTATTTGTATATCTATCGCCTATGCTACTACACTTTTGACCCAATCAAGTTTTCTAATTTTTTAGTGCATTTTTCATCACATCCAGACAACACTAGGGTCCAAAGAATATGTTGGTAGTGAGTCCGAACAACCTTACCTACTTTTGAACACATGTAAGTTGCATCCAGTAATAACCTATACAACATTGGCAAGGCCAAACTCCTCAATAACGTATTGCAAAATAGAAAATTGATACTTTGCATCCTTCTTATTTATTAAACAATTAATGGCCCTCAAGAAGTAAGGACCCTCTCTCGCATGAGACAATCGTATCGATGAGTGGGCGGAGTCTAGTATCCATCATGATGATGCAACCATGAATGACACAAGTGCACCTCATCTCCTCCATTAGTAAATTAACCTTGGAATATTTCTTATCCAAGATTGTGGTATTTTTGGTTACCTTAGCAGAGCCTCCTCATAATAAGGAGAGAGAGCAACATGAAATGGGATGTAAATGGAATGGAAGAATTTTCGATGCGATCATTAGCCTCCTCCATGGCCTTTGTATCATTCATATCCACAACTAGATTTGGGGCCATGACCTTCTTCTTCCTACTACCAAAAGCATCCATTGCAACCACCTCATAAATTGTTGCAGTATTAGATAAAGCACTCCTATAAATTCTCTGAAAACTAAAAGGGGTATTGTTGGAACGTTCTCTTTGGTATCTTTGCTAAACAAGCTCGATTACCTCGGCTCCCTCATCAACTCGATAGTTTTCCAAAAAGGCCAACACCTTTCCCTAGGATGTGCAATAAGTGTGCATTCAATCTAGTAACGTTGCCCAACCAATTCAATGAACATATATTGCACTTCCATGTTTTACTCCCCCGCTCCCCAAGGTGTTTGATTTGGGACCTCAAATGACTTGAGCAAATTGTTCTAAAGATTTTTTTTTTTTTCAAATGGTCCCCTAACATATTTGTATCTTAGAGGGGCAGCAAAACATATCAACACTCCCGTGTGAACTGTCAATTGTCAGTTGCCTTTTTCCTTGCACAACCCCACCCATCACATCACTCATTTCACATTCAACTTCATACTCACTATCTAAACTCATTTTGGGACTACAATAATAAAAATAGCAATACGACGATTCTAATGCTACCCATTATGCATTTAGGAGGGGGATTTGTGAAGGACAAACAACAAAAGCCTTTCTTTAGCCCACTTTCCATTTTGAAAACAATAATAAAAAAGCAGTTAATTCGTTATTCCTTTAACCCATTTTAATTTGAAAAAAAGAAGCAAACAAGGGATCATCATACATACCTTGCTCTTGTTCTTCCTCTTCCTCTTCAGCTTCTTGCAAGTGTGATTGAAATGAATGTGGGTTGGGATTTTTACTAGCTTTTTATGTGTTTTTAGGGTTAAGTTTGTACTATTATAGTTTAGCTATAGTTAGGTTAGGTGTTGTTTTTCTTTGTAAGTGTTATTTTTTTATGTTAATATGATATAACATCATAGGGGATGTCAAGATGTCCCTTGGTCATCCCTCAACCGTCCTGTGGACATCACAACATCTCCTATGGCATCACCTGGAACATTTCAAAAATGTGTCCCAAAGTCGGGAAATGTCCCCGAGATGCTCTTTCATGTTCTTCAAATGGGGGTTGTGTGGAGGGGGAGGGGGGCATTTCGTCCCCATCCCCAAGTCCCTATAACAAGGACGACCTAGAGATGGAGCTACGCGTCCACGCATAACGGGATATATAGGTTATAAAGTTGGCACAACTCCCTTAATAGGAGTATCCACTAACTATTCAACCACACGATAATAAACCTATCCAACCAATCGATAGAAAATACATGGTCAATAATGAATACTTACGATAAGATTAATATTCCTAACATTTGGAGGAACTCAATTTGGTATAGGATACCTTTCACCAAGAGTCGGACCTATCTAATTTGGAGGGAGGCGAAATGTTGTCCAAGACTTTCGTAACGCGTTATTTTCTAGGGCTTAAATCGAAAATAAGGGTTTGGCCACAAACCCTAAGAATCAGATCTGAAAATACACCAACACCCAACTGAAAAATAATCTGATGTTTATAACATCAGATCCAACAATATTAGAAACCCTAGCAGTGAACGGAAAATTAAACTTTTAGGGTATCAAAATCAGCTTAGAACATTAATTAATATCCCTCTAGGGAAGCGAACTTTACCAAAACTTAGGAACAATCATTCACATGCAATATGGACTGAAAATTAACATAGAAATATCCCAAATACTCAAATAAATCCAACAAAATGAAATATGGGGAAAATTTGTATTTTATAAATTTATTTCAATTGCAAATACAACTGAAACTTCTAGAATTCATAACTCCATCAATACTTGGAGTTTAAACACAAACCAATGCTCAAAATGATCTTGAAGAGACCAGCTATCCAATGAAAGTGAAATCACAATTTTCCAACCATGAAAACCGACTGAAAGTGATCCCGAAATCTCTAAATGGGTAGATCAAGTTGGAAATGAGTGTGGCAGCCCCCAAAAGCATGCCCTATCTGGAATGTGTTCCCTAGCACTAATAGAAACCTTGGCCGTTTTGAAATTCTAAATTTTGAAGCTCCAATGTGACTCATGGAAGAAGTCACCAATGCAACAAATGAGGGTTTCTCTCCCCAAGTGTTGTGACTATTTAGGGTTTCATCCCCAACCTGGATCATGTTGTCATGTGTTTTTACATGGTCAAAATTCAAGTTGAAAACATGACAACTTTACCCTAGTGTCAAAAAAAATTGTTGTGACTATTTAGGGTTTCATCCCCAACTGGATCATGTTGTCATGTGTTTTTACATGGTCAAAATTCAAGTTGAAAACATGACAACTTTACCCTAGTGTCAAAAAAATTGTTTGAAGCCCCTCTTGAAGCATCCTTTGGATCATTTTGCCTTCTCGTGTCATAACCATCCCATCCTTAAAAACCTTCATAATGTGATGAACAACCTTTCCAAGTGTTTGAAATGTGGTCATGAGGTCATTCAATCCATTTAGTTGAATGTTGTCAAAATATGAAATCTCTAGTAAGCCTAAAAAGACTATTTTTAGCCTTTCTGGACAAATGCGCACCCTCCGAGATTGATCAAGAGGCCTAAAACCATCTGGAGATGTTATTAAGGAGTTTGAAATGCAATGGAGCAAGTTTAGGAAGATTTAGGAAAGTTTCGGAGGTTTTGGAACAAGAACAATGAAAGCGGGTTTTGGACAGGTTAAGGAGCTTGCAATTGCAAACGGTACCTAAACTTCAACAAAGGATTCCGGGAGCTCCGTGATGAATCAAGAGAAAACAAGATATCATCGGAAAACTTGAAAAGTTCTCTTCATGATGGAATCACAAAATTCTTCTCAAGACATGGTTTCTTCTCAAGGCAGATCAGTTTGTGCAGACTCACCTTGTTGTCCGAATGAAAAAGTGGCATTTTTGGAGGAAGCAAAATCAGGTCTTGAAAACCATCCCATTGATCTTGGAATGATCTTGGGAGTCAAAATGATATAAAAAATTTCATGAAAAGAGTTTTGGAGCTCTAGGAAAAGTGATTTCAAGATTCGGGGACTTGGTCATTTTCTCAATTGGGTGGGTGGCACATTTTGGTGTCCGATTGTCCATGCCCCAACTGTCTCAAGGACAAAGTGAGTCCAGTGGGGACAATGGGACAAAAAAAATGCGTCCCCCCTACTTATTGCTCTTGGTTCATCATATGACCTCTCTCTCTTCCCAACAGGTGCTAAGTTGTTGTGTTTGAAAATTGGCTAAGTTTTTCCATGAAACCCATGGGCACATATTTATGTCTCAACTATCCCAACTATCCCTAGGCGGTGGTGCAGACATGGGGACAACAAAATGTGCCTCACCCTTAGCCCCTTCCCCGGGTTCATCATGTGACCAAAAAAATTGCTACTGGGTGCTTACGTGTTTTCGTCTCATCCCCCATCTCTCCATTCTTGCTCTGCCACTTGTCATGCTCAGGAGAAGGGGCGCATTTTGCTGCCCCAACATTCCCAACTATCCTCGGGACAACGGGGACAATTGGAGAAACAAAAGCACCCCACCCCCTCATGCTTTCAAAGCTAGGTTTTAAAGTGTCTTTCTACTAGAAAATAGACTGTTATGAGCTTTTAAAGACTTGTGCAAGCTTGTTTTACCTCATTCCTTCACCAGCTCAACCTAGACAACAATTTTTACGTCACGAAGCTCCACACACCTGCAAATTCATCAAACATACCTTCAAATTCATCCAAGGCAGCCATGAGCACCGAAACAAAGAAAAATTCATATCTTCCAAACCCAGTGAAAAGATTTGAACGAAATTTTCACAGTCGTTCTACAATCCAAGCACCTACAAAAAGACAGTAACAACAAACCCAATGATGCTTTGATTTTTTAATGGCAGAAAACCCTAGTTTGATGCCCTAAAACACGCTTTTTCAGTTTTCAAGCATTCTAATAGGCGGACTTAGATGAAATTTTGAGCACGGAGTCTCGAGAGCAAGCCTTTTCCGATGAAGTTGTTTTCTTTGCAATCCAACATGGGGAAGTGCCATTTCTAAATATAGTAAGTATATGGTCTTGTCACTTACTATAAATAGAAATCTTCCTAAAAAAGCAAACCCTCTCAAATCAGTGCACTCAAAGATCAAGTAGAAAAGACAAACTAGGCAATTTTGATCGAAAAGAAAAAAGCAAAAAACAACTTTCTAAAAATAGTAAATGTCAAAAATCATCAAAAGACATTAACAAAAGTGTATGTAGTATGTTAGGAGCTTTAGGAGATTGAAAAAAAACAAAAAGCAAAAAAGCAAAAAAAAGTAGCCCCTAGCTCCTACTTACTAAAAATAAAAAGTGTTTGTTTTAGGTGCAGAAAGTTTTCTTCATTTTCTCTCACCTAGTAGATTTTTGCAATAATGAAGTTCAAATTTGTTGGTTTGGAGCTCGTTTCGACCCTTGCACTAGAGTATCCAGATGACAGTGATGTTGTTCATATGGACTTGGAGGATGTGAAAAACCGAATGTTTGACGGTCCCAAGGAACCTATAGAAGACAAAATATACACAAGTGGTTTGTATGTTGTGGGTGGCCACCCATTATCCGTCCAGAGCACAGTAATTGGTGATGGCTTGTGCTCAACATTATGAACTAGATACTCGAATCATAAGGGCAGATGATAATTCAATTTTGGTAGTGCTCACTCCCAAAGGAATATCACAATGTATGCAGATCCCAACCTGGAGCAACATGGTAATCATCCCAAAGGAATTTGCATCAAGAGAATGGTCAAAGACAGATTCATACCTACAGGGCCTTGCATTGGGGTCATGGTTGAAGCAGTAAGAAAGCCCTCTCATGTACCAAAGGCTTGGTCTAGGCATGAGTTTCATGAAGGATTTTCGGATGTTATCATCCTATTGAGCAGGGTGATGGGAGAGGAGACCACCAAGGATTTTCAAAGTTGGATGGTATTGTTCATCCTTACATCCTTACTATCATTGAGGATAGTAAATGATTGATTGGGGTCAGATAATCAGTGAAAATCCCCACTTCAGTTGCTCCAACTACGAGTCACCAGGATATTTGCAATGACATCATACTTAGTATATGCTCTCGCCAATACGAGATCATTCAGGGGTCTAACTCTCACACAATATATCTCCCAAAAGGCCCCTCGCCTATGAGAGATATCCACAATTGACATGAAGGAGAGTAATCACCACTTAGCAAGGGTGAATGATTCACCATATTTTTCGTAAGATTGCTCGAAGGAAATCCGACCGAGATTGTCTTCGCAGGCTGCCACTTTGATCCAAAAAAACGGGTCCTTCACACTGTTCTCAAATTTCTCGTACATCAGAGTATCTAGATTTGACCTCACTCCGCGAAAACTTCCAAGGTACCTCAGTGACAAGATCATCATGTTCGAGCTTTGTAGACAACTTGCTCATATCAATGGAAAACTCAAAATCCGGAATTTTCTCGTGCAAGTCTCTTGTTGATGCATCAAATTTGGAAGCTTCTTTCTCATAGTTGAATCTCTACTCCTACACTTCAAGAGCTAACTTTGATATCCAAAGCACTCTTGATATGTTTCATATCCTTGACTTGCACCATGTTCCACAAATTGAGGACTATTGGATGAATTATTTTGATGATCTTGAGGTTAGGGAAAGGGATCATATGAGGATGACAGTTGGACAAATGAGGAAGTTTATTTTTATTGGTTCGATGAGGGAATTGATGATGATGGAATTGAATTATACGACCCCGAGTATCAAGTTGTGAAAGCTTCACCTCTCCCACAAGTTTCTTGGAACATCCGGGAATCGAGGGATATCTATGAACAGACTGAGACAATGATTCGGAAATCTAGAGAGTGGTTCAAAAAGAAGAGAGCTACATTCATCGAGTGAGGAGGTCTCCAGGCTCTCCAGAAACAGACATCTCCCCTCTCTGCTTTGAAGGCAGATGAGAAAGCTTCAAGTTCCGCGCACTCGAAAGGCTCACAAAAATAAATTCAATGGAATCTGAGCCGACTCACTACAAGAGGACACACAAGAAGGAAAGAGCAGCTCAAGATCTTGTAGAAGGTATGGAACAAGGTGAAATTGATCCACCTCATCCACCGACCCTTCAAAGAACTCAAAGCATTTCTTCTTCCGTAGCTACACCTATTCAACCGGCCCAGGATGCACCTTCTCAACCAAAGCAAGAAACTGCCATCATGCCCAACATTGAACCTAAAGCAAATGAAACATTCTCATGGGTACATGATATGATTGGAGGAGAGACCCGCGATACCCAACAAGTGGTGATCCCATATTTCTAGGTTATATCCACAATAGTGAAAGCAAAGAAAGGGAAGAAATCTCAAATTGCCTCCCGCTTTTTAGCGGCACTTCGGGAAACCAGTACGTGGAGGTAGCTCGACCTAAAATCATCAAGCCTATCAATGAGATGACCCCATTTGATTACAAGATCCACACCATTCCTCTAGGACGGCGACACACGAGGGAGATGCTCACCTGTTCAAGGAATCTTCCACTCGCCTTCTTGCGAGAAACCAGGAGTATAAGGAGAAAATTGATCAATTGGAAGATCATGCAAGGACCCTTACCTCATATGTACAAACATTCATGGATCCGAATGCTACTCTGTCTCTCCCACCAAGGAAGTTACTCCTATCAGTAGCTTCGACCCAGAATCCATCAGTAAAACACAAGGTTTCAAAGTCACTATACTGAGAGAAGGGCAAACGATAAATGGGTAAGTAAGATTCTGGAAAAGGGTAAGGTGTTGCTTCCTGAGATCCTTTCATTGTTTGAGTACATAAGCACAACTGTCACGAAAGTAAGAATGACTAGAGAAGAAATTGAAAAGAAAAAGGAGCATTAGGACCGGTGTTTCCACTGGTTATTGAGATGGGCAAAGCCAACTCTTCCCTATTCGTGAGCAAGTATTCAATTCTACATCCGAAGACTTGTCTCAAGTCCTGGGTCTAGAACTCTTGTTGCTCGCTACGAAATGCTAAACCATGCTCTTGGTGAATTGGATTCGTATGAGGAACATACTTCAAAGATGCAAGATGTCAATGTTGAGATACAAAAACTTGGAGTGCCAACGGTGGATGAAAACACTTCAGTGGATGATCTGCTGAAGCCATTTGAAAAGTTTGTCAAGAAGGAGGCTGGAGATCCATTTTCTTTCAATGAAGACACACTAGAGTCTCTTATCAAGATAAGGGTCCTCATATCAAACACCGCAAAGGAGCATCAGTCTTGGTTCATAGAATGCAAGAACATCAATGCTATCTCTGAGAATTGGCTCAAGTCTTTGAGCTTTGTACACATTCCTCAGGCTGAGAAGGTTGCACTGCGCAACGGCACGATACAGTAAGGAATTCAAAGGGATCGAGATCTCTCCTGAAATACTCTCCTAGCATCCCTCGGCTAGTGAATCTCTGTAAGGTCCCTAAATGGACACTTTTTACCCCAAAATGGATTTTGGCAAAACCCCAAATCCAAAGAACAATTTATAAAATATTACTATGCAAATCTGAATTTTATACATGCATGGTGACTTGCATAGGAGATGAAAACTACTCAAAACTGATGCAAAACCACTGAATATTTAAGTCCAACTCAACAAATATTGCAAAGGTGAAATCATAAAAGAAATACCAGATTCGGTCTTCAAAATAGGTTGATTTTATTTTATAAAAAAATTGCAGACAGTTGTCCTCAAACACAGCTGAAAAGTACAAAACCCTTGAGCCAAAAATTATGCATGTTGGTTGATCTGACGGTGGTTGACATGCAGATCAAATAACCTACATGCGGATCAAATAAACTCTCTTTGCACTGAACAAACCCTTGAAATTCTCTGAAAACTCTGTCTGAAAATCTGAATTAAGTAGTGCTACCAAATAGCAAACTAGGGATGGATATTTCACCACCAAAGAGTGTTCTGCTAGCTAGGAGTGGATCTCTCACAACCAAAGCTAGGGTTCCTGTAGAATCTTACTTCCACAAGAAAAGAGTGCAACCAACAAAAGCTCCAAATATCTGTATGAGTGAATGCATGAATCAATCTCCAAAAGACCCCAAAGGCATATTTATAACCTTTTTTCGTCCAAAACCCTAATCACATCCCTTTGGAACTTTTCTCATAAACATAAATATAACTTAAGTGACTTTATTGTGCACATACTAAAAAGTACACTTAAGTTGTTCCAATGAAGAATTAGAATAAATATTACCTCCAAGTCGCCCAACACTAATGTCAACGACAAAAGATAACATAAAACAAGGTGGTAATTAGACATCCATACCCAATAGCCTCTAACGTCGTTAGCCCCTCGAGTATGACCAAGGCTAAGACTGAAATAAGCCATTAGGCCTCAGGTGTAGGAATGGGGACATTACAATCTCCATCGCAGTGCAACATCGTCTTCATCCGAGTAGCTATCTTCTCTCCTTTCTCTCTTCCCCACCCCCTTCCTCTCTTCTTTCATGTTCTATTTCTTCATTAGGGGTTGCACTTTTCATTTTTGTCTTATTCACTTTTGTCTTATTCATTAAGATGTGACTATAGTTGAAAATTGTAATAAGTTTCCATCAATTAATAAAAGGAAACTTAATTTCTTTCATAGGAATGCAAAGAGTCTTTGGTTGTCAGAAAAGACAAGTGAAAAGACGTGGGGGTAGGTGAAGAGTTTTTTGAAAACTATATATTGTAGTGACTTCCTCACTTCAAGGGGTTGTCAATTTTGTGAGTTCATGAGTAGATAGCTACAAAGAACAAAGCAAAGATAGCACTTCTTCTATTTTCCTTTTCATATGTTTCCTCTCTCTCTCATTTCTACTTTGTAAACATGTCAATCAAGAAAGGTGTTTCAGCTTTTTTCGAATGAATGAGATTTTATGCTCATAGTTTATTTTGTCTTGATATAATTAGTAGAGTTGTTATTCCTTATAATTGTATGTTGATATATATTTGGTTAATACTTATAAGAATCTGATTTAGCCTACTTGCAATATTAACTCCCTCTCTTAATTTCTCACTCCCACAATCTCACCTTCCTTGCAAATTCCTCCCTTGCACAAAATTGCAAGCATTTGCCACAGGTGCAGTGGAGTGTGCATGTTGGATCCCCGGCCTATTGGCCAACCATAGAGTTGTTTTTATTTACATACAATAAGGGAGCCTCCCCTTTCAAGCAAGAGGGACTTAGTCCCAGAGCGTTGGTGAAAATCAACTAATTTGTCCTAAAGCAACAAATTATTTCACCAACATAGATCCAATGACGGTTTTTGACCTCAAGTTGAACCACAACAAAGGACTTCGTCTTCAGTGGAGAGTAGGGCATGTCGTGCACAAACCCAAGATATCAATCTTTGAAATAAACATGCATAAACTTTCTTAGGCAATTCAATCCACCTTTATATCCTCCTCTTTGGCGCCAAGGATAAATTAGATGCCCAATGCACTTTTTAATCTTCCCTTAAGAAGACTGACCTCATAAGAGTATTTAAAAATACTTTTTATTTTATAATAATAATATTGAATTGTCCCAAAATAAGAATTGGTTGGGCCCAACTTAAAATATTATTAATTATTTTTAATTTAGAATTATCCAATGTTGGACCTAAATGATCTAGAGGAGGTGATGGAAATCTGTCCTTCGCAAAGCAAAAGAAAAAGAAGCAACATAAGTTTTGAGTGACGGTCGTAGTTCAATTTGGGAGGATAGGATTCAATTGGTTTTAGAAAATGTAGCTGCCATAGAAGAACAAGTGTAGAGTTTTGCCCAAATTTTTCTTTGGTCTCTGCATACAAGTCTTAAAAGAACTACACATCTCAAAAGTGAGGACTTCTTAAAAATAATAATGAGACATATCCTGTTCCTATTACAAGCGAGAGCCCAAAACACTTCAAGCTTTCGGGCCTTAAAACGCCCATAAAAGGTAACTACGTAAGAGTGGATCAAAAAGGTAAATGCCCCATGGACATCATGAAAATGCTTACATGGTCCCAAAGACACCGCACTTCAACCCAAGCTACCCCAAATTAGGAATAAGTTCCATTATGGCCGCACAAGTCAATTTTGTTCTAATGGCTAAGGACAATGTACTAAAAATCCTCCTTCAAGACTCCAACTTTATGGAATCCTTCTCCAAGAACAAGTAGGTGTCAATACAACTCGATCCTCCATTGAGGAAGAAGTGTGGGTCGAGGGGCTTGGCGGGGACAAGGTAGGTGGTAATTGTAGCAAGGAGAGAGGTGTTGCCTTGGAGATAAGTTTGGCAGATATTTATAATACCAAGGGACTTACTAGTCCGCCAAATCTTTGATATCTTTCTCCATGTTTTTGTCTGTTGATGTGGGAGGGTTTTGTTGTTTTAGTGTTTGCATTGATGAGTGATATGTAGTTGGTTGTAGGGAAGGTGTCGCCTAGTTTTAGCAACGTAGTGGTTTGCTCATAAAAGGATGTGTAATCAAGCCATGTTACATGGTTGAGTTTTTGTGTTGATGCAATCAACTGGCTTCAGCGCCCACTGTTTGGATGGCTTTGTGGTGATGGTGCTTTTGTGGCCCAATTGCGCCTTGTTGTTAACAATTGGAATTTTTAATTGTACATTGGGTAGATTGGCTTGGTTGAGGCAGCTCTTAGGATGTGAATATTGCATTTTGGGAGTTCTCTCCTTAAACTAGCCCATATGCAACACCTTTTGTTTGGCTTCTTCGTCACATAGAATTTGTTATGTTTATTAGTGTAAAAAGTGGACTTTTGTAAATAGGAAGACTTTTTCCACTCAACATTATACATTTCTTTTTTAAAAACGGTAATAGAACTTGTTATTCCCAAAAACAAAACCCTTTGATGTTTTGATATAAAGCCATTATGTCATTGTGAACATGCATTCAAAACATATAACCACCAAAGTATTAAAGGAAAATGTATAACCTTATGCAAAGATGATTTTCCTCACACCTAAAATCCAAGCTTGAAATAATCATCTTTTACTCATATTAATGAACCGATCAATGCTTTTAAAGTCAAGCATAAGCATTGACACTCAAGCAACAAATATTCCCCGAAATGCAGCCAAAGGATTACGTCATTTATCTTGCTAGCTTAAAACCTTATAATACTACAAGTTTGTTAATCTATTTCAGGTCAGATCTATGTTTGACATCATCCCGAGCTTGAAATGCAGCTGAACACATATCTCAAAGATCTATGACCCACAAGTTTTCTCGTAATTGAAATATATTGGACCCACAGTTCTAAAAGGGAAAGAATTGGTGAATTCTTCTAGCAGAGACAAAATAAGGAAAATTCAGCTAGAGCCACTAGTTGAGCCTAAGAAAAGAAAATTCAAAAGCTAAACCTAAGGTGTTTAAGCACTATCCACAAGCTTGTACTAGATGAAGAGTGTCTTTCTTGATGAACTTTAAGAAGTCCGTGATATAGAGATCACACAGCAATTCCAGAGCCCTAAGATTCAAAGCCCTAAACAAGTTTGAAACAAACAAACGGGGAGAAGATAAAGGTAAAATTTGGTAATCATGTGTTTATTGGTTCACAATGTCGGAAACACATGTAGATGCATTGATTGTCGATTATGGGCACATAATTTTGATGGACAAAAAGAATGCATTTGAATGGTCAATGGGGTAGCATCCGAGTTGCACATCATTGTTGGCTAGATTTTATGCACAATTGAAAACCTAGGCAAGTCATGAGATAAATCTCCCTCATTTACCGGTGAGGCTCCCGTGTAAGATTTCTATCAATTGTGGCTCTGAGTAACTATTTGTGGGTTTTACTTTAATTGCAAAGCTCATGAGCCATAGCTAGGCAATTTTGTAGCAAGTGTGATTGTTTATGAAGTATTTGCAGATGGGGAAAATAATAGAATTTAGGAAAGAAGAAAGGAAGATATGTAATTCAACCAATAGTTTACAGAGTTGGTCTCATACATATATATCAAATAAACAAGTAGATATCACAATATTCAGAAGCAAAGGAAAAGAAAAGCTTCTAATCTAAATCTCAGATAACACAATTTATCCAAAAATCCACACAGAAGCAAGAAGCAAAAGCATCGTGGACACAAAGTTCTCCGGAAATCTATCTTTATTCAATTCCTCAGCTTTCACAAAAATGACATCAAGGGCTGCAACACAAAGTCTGGAACTCAAGAATGTTGATTAACAAATTGTGATCCATTAACCCGTAGGTTCTTCCTCTATTTATAGTGTATAGAGGGCAATTACAAATAGGAAACTTCAACTGAACTATAACATGTGGAAGTTGTCAAGGAAACATTTGGCAATCTTTCTCCTAGAATTCCTCTCTAAGTGACATGCATCTGAAGTTTAAGTCAAAGTTGTGCACATCTACCACTTATCTTAGAGAACCTTTTCAAATAACTTAAAGTATTGGCTTTTAAACCAATAACTTTAATCTCACAATTTCATCGGGAACATAAGAAATAAGAAAAGAAAGAAGATCTGCCAGCTGTAAAACCCTACGCTTTCTTTTTGTTCTGATATTGAATATACTTGTCGAACATGTAATTCAAAGCATTTTCCCATCTATTGCCAGATCTTGCATGCTGATTGCAATCACCACTGGTCGTGTCGGGATCTTCAGGCAATTGAGTTGTGACTGGAAACGTTGAGGCTTGAATAATCCCGCTACTTTTAATTGCTCACATGAGAGATGTCCTTTCGGCTCTGGATCTGTCAATTAAATCAGTGATGAGTTCAGGGCCTATGTATGTATCATTGTTGTTAGCAAATTTGGCAGATATGCATGAATCTGTTGATCCTTCTCTTTCATCATGCTTCATCATGCCTGGAACAATCTTTGTCTGAGCTCTTTTTCTTTTAATTCTGCCGGAATCCCTTGTAATTGGATCAATTTGTGTAGATCCGACAACTTCTTCTGATTTGGAAGATATATTCAACGTATCTGACATTGATTTGAACTTCCTTTCACTAATATGAGCACTGTGATGAATACCTGGGCACTTATACCAACATGCAAACAATCAGAATAACAAAAATCAGGCTATTCCAACCCTATGTGCCAAAACTAGAAGCTTCCCAAGAATGGAAAACACTCTTTAATGCAAAATCCTCCTTCCCTTGGCGCCAAAACCTGTCCGGGCTGCAAACCTCATCAAAAAGATTTAACTACTTCTCCCTTATGGCGTCCAATTCTTATATAGCCATCTCGTATGCTAATTTTAATAATTGTCTCTCTATTTTTGCAATTTAATTAATTAAAAGTCATGCTTCTTCTTCCAATTTGGGCACCCAATTCTGCATGATTCTGATTGTTTTTTAATGAATTTATTTTATTTATTTTTAGCATGCATCCTTGACTTCTCTTTAGCTCATCCACTTGCATTGACTTTCCTTCTATTTATGGTGCCAAACTTAGCTAGAAATATCATTAATTACATGTATTAATGCCAAGGTGGGTTGCACTTTTTGGCAAGGGAAGTTTCTAAAAATAGGAAGTCAAAGCAATGGGAATTTCCACCGCCCGCAGCTCCAAAAATCTTATCTTCCACTTAAGTGATTTGACTTTCATAATGGGAATTTTCACCCTGCGCTGCAGGTAAGAAATTCCCGCCTGCCTGCCACTACCAAAATTTCCATTAGCAACTTAAATCCTTCCTTCCAAAAAGTGTGACTTGCATGGAAAATAGCCTTCTTCTCAAAAATGCGACTTGCATGGGTGAATAAACTTCTTTGATGGGAAAATTCACTTACCCTGCCAAGAGTAAGAAATTCTGCCGGTGCTTTAAGTGATTTTTCTTTATAATGGGAATTTTCACCCTGCATTGCAAGTAAGAAATTCCCGCCTTCCTGCCACCTCTGAAATTCCCATTGCAGCTTAAGTGATTTTGACTTGATGGGAAAATAGGCAAGAAATTCCCACCGCCCGCCATTGCCAAAACTCCCAACGGCACTTAGATCTATAATCCCAAAAAGTGTGACTTGCCTAGGAGAGGCTTTTCCTGCTTAAATTCTTCTTTTCTGGTCAGAAGTCAACACTCTGTGATTAATTTCTTTTCTTTGCTGAGGCCATGGATGACTTCCAGATGTTCCGAGGCAATTAAACGGGTAATGTCTGATGCAGAGTAGCGTAATGATCAAGGGAATTTAACGGACATACCGAAGAAAACCGAAAACAAAAGCAAAAGAAATAAATAAAACGAAAAAACGTTGCGAAGTTGCGAGACATAATTGCTCTCGAATTTATACGGTGAAAACCTCATTGAGATGTGAGAATACTAGCACGAAAAACTTCAATAGGGTTCAGCAGCAAAGACAATTCACATAAACGAAATTTTATTTATTTAATAAATAATTAAATAAAATTCCCGCAGACAAAACTCAACGGAGTGATAAAATGAGTTTTAGCATCTGGGTATTTGTCGAAATTGGCTCATATGATTCACTGAGAATATCTTAACATAATAGAGACAACTTGTGCAATAAAAACACAAAAAGACCCGTTATTTTAAAAAGAATGAAATTTTTTTAAAGGGGTAGTCCCAGATTTTAGGGTGAAATCTAGGGACACCAATCACAAATGAAATGGTTGCCAGCATTTTTGAACTACCGTCTGAATATAGAAATGGAAGGCTCACAATTTCCAAAATTGACACCATTGGTATGGTACCAAAGACAGAATAAAGATCTTGAAGGAGTGCATGGTTAATGTAAAGGATGTTACCATCTAAACCACTTACGGGATTAACATCTTTACTGAATGAGCAAGGGAATATTTTTCTATGATTGCCTCTATATGTGGATTTCAAAAAAATAATTAAATCAATGCAATCATGCTTGAGATATCTGTTGCCATACAAATGACTTCAAGATTCCCAAACGCTCCTCGGGAAGACTATCTGCAAGTATTTTTGCAACAAACCTTACAGTCTGTCCCCTTGGGGCCATCTAATCTACTTCAAACAGAGAAAAGAGAGTGTGAAAGTAACCCACGCTTCAAGCCATTGCTCAAGAAAACCAAACTCAATTTTAATGCATCATTGAAAGATAAAGCATCATCCACTAACACATTTGTCAAATGTATTTCTCTCCCATTTATTCCACATTAACTCTACTTTCAGCCAAACAACAATTGCTTTGATATGCAGCACTACTAGTAAAATAAATACAAGCTCTAGCACAGTTGTTCCTATGGCTACCCAACAACAAAATTTCATGCCTACAAATACCCCTACTTCCCCTGTTATCACCTTTGCAGATCTTGCTACAACTAGCTCATCCGATTCAATTCAAGTTTTGACCCAATCCTTCATAACCATGTCCAAAATCCACCACCACCTTCATCCTACATGCCTTTAATCGTGTTGAGCCCCATTATGCCCTTGACCTCCTCTGACTATATCAGAGATTACCAAGAGAGAATCCAGGCTTTTAAGAACTCACATATGCTGTCCATACCCTTTCTTAACAGTACAGAGCCTGCCATAAGCAGATAGTTGGCTGAGACAACTGGGCCAAATACATTTAGAATGGTTTTTGTCACACTCAAGTGACAAAACCAGAATGTCAAATTACACGAGAAGACTATAAGGTGGTAGGTAATGAAATCAATTTGACGCGAAAAGAAAAAGAGCCCCATGTCCGGTTCAAAAACAAAGTAGCCAAATCTGTGGACCTTTAGGAACATTTTGAAAAATTGAAGCAACAAAAAGGATAAAATTAAGTGTCTTGATAAAGAATAAAGATTACGATGATATCTGTACAAAAGGAGACCTCAAAGATGTTGGAAGCTGGAAAGAGATCATGACCATTATCAGGATCTTCTTTATAATATTCGAAGTGATCTGGACAAGTTGAAGGATAACATTGACATCAAAATTGTGATGAAAAAGACCTATCAGGTCCAATGGGCTGAGATTGGCATATTGAAAAGGTAGTACATTGATGAAATAGACTTATAGATCACTGAGATCAAAGAAGAATTCGATAACCCAGGTCGAATTATGGAAGCCAGGTTTGACGCCAATATGACTCCTAAAGAATTAGAAGCTCGTCAAATTGAAGATAGAGTATGTCTTGCTCCACACTTTCGGATGTATTCCAGAGTATGTCTTGCACCACACTTCCAGACGTACTATAAGAAGCATATAATCTATCTCAACATTCAAGACTTCATAGCCCAAGCTAACGAACAGCACCTAGATATGAAGAAGGATGTAGAAATGTTGATTCATTAGGGATTGCCTTCGCCCGTCAATGAGAATAACAAGTTGATCAATCAAGAAGAGTTCTTAGCTTTGCTTAAAGAAAAGAAAGATGATGAAAACATTGGCAATTAATGGGAGAACCCTCCAACAGCGCAAAAATGCAAATAGACTAATGAAAAATCCATCAAGTCTACAATTAGAAATGGAGGGAATTACTAGACAATGACTACAATTAAGGTACTACTAAATAATAGACTTATCTACTGAGTTTGGCAATTATAAAAAGATAAGGTTGCATGAGTGTTATGTCCCCTTCTCAGATCTAATCCAGTTAGAAGAATCTTAGCCTATTCTCCATTTCCTGTAGGCTAAAGTGGTGGTGCAAAGGAAATAATTTAATGATTTACCTTAAGCTGTCCAAAAAATAACTTTAAGTTATATTCATAAAAAAGAAACTTATGTTTTATTAATCAAAGGTGAACATTATTAAAAGCAACTCAAAATTAAATAAAAGGAGGGAAGTTGCTTTATGAGTGTTTTTCCTTGAAAAGCATGAAAGTAAAATTATAAAAGTGGGGCGATTGGGCTCATTTGGGCATCACTTTTCAACCAGCTATTTTTATATTGTGAGTTTGAGCTTCTGCTTCAGCTTTCAACATTTGAGGACGAAAACCCTCCAGTGAATAAGGCTTGGGACGGAAACCCTCTCTTCTTGTATGGTGGTTCCATTCAGGGACTGCATTTGTGCTTCAAATCATGGCAATATCAAAGAATGACAGTGACAGAATAATTAGGGCATCAAATATCTTCCTTGAAAGCTAACGTCACCTTTTAAGAGGTTGACGTCATCATCCAGAGCTGTTACAGGTCCGGGATGTCATCATCAGTCAGTTGTTCATCATTTCTGGCAAAAATCTCATTTATACAGTCAGCTATATTTTGTTAATTTGAAGCCAAGTAAAATAATGAAAACCTCTGCTTTCAGTGTGTTTCATGTTGCTATATTTATATCCATAAATCCCAAAATTAAAAACAAAAATTTTATCAGCATGAGGGTTTGCTGTTAAAATTCAGATCTGCAAATAGTTTATCAAACTAGCTAGGGTTTCAGATCTGCAATTAATTTGTAAAAATTACAGCCGTGCATTGTGTTATTTAAATTTTCAGTATAAAAGGGCAATTTGAGACTTTGGTGTTATTATCTATAAGGGTTTTTACAGAATACTCAGATTGTATTAATTTGCCCCTAAGGAAACATTACAATGAGGAAGATGAGTGGAATGAGATCTTATCTCGTTTCAATCCATAGATTATCACTATAACTGCTGACCACTCCAAAGAAACAGAGCAATGGACAAAATACCAGAAGTTGCATGAAGATCAAAGCTCACCAATCCATTTTTGTAAATAATAAAATATCATAAAATAAGATCCAGCTAATTTTCAGTTATAACCCTTATCTTGTAAAGAAAAAATTGCATGCTATTATCTTTGATTATATTATATATACATAGCCATTGAAAATAAACTTTGGAAAAAAGCCGATATCTCACTGATAGTTAACAAGGTTATCCCTATAAAATTTTGTATTATGTCAAATGGGGCCCTCTATTCTATATGCCAAGAGAACACTGTCATATATAGAGAGACCCGGGATATATTCTCTCACCCCAGCCGTCTCTATCGAGCCAATAGAAATAACTATGAGGCGACCCCATGCCTCTCCAATAAAGTGCCAACCTGGGAGACAGGAACTACCTTGGCCTGGCCTGCCCCGATCCCTCTCCTCCAATCAGAATTTCCTACGATGATCAATTCAACCTGCTTCCCATGAGTCAATATGGGGAAAAGCAGGGTTAGTTCATAGCTCGGCCCATAGACACAAGGATCTTTTCCTGCTCAAGGTATGATTTACTAGCTGCAGATGTATACTCAGCTACATTGGTGATCAGAAGTTTATCCTGCTCCAGAATAAGAATCATGCAGAATTTCAAATGAAGCATAGGCACTAATCTTCAACCTACATCTGAAGCTATAAAGGATGGGAAAAAGAAGAAAGGATATTTTTGGAGGAGAGTTTAGAGAGCATATTTTTGGCACATCTATAGCCTTTTCTTATTCAGTTTTCCCCAGGATTCTCATACCCATCTTAATTTGTGTGCAGATTTTGTTCAATACAAATATCAGGGCTTAGTGGCCTTGCTGAAAGAGAGAGACTTTGGACCCAGTTCCCCCTTTTTATTTTATGCAATCCTGCTTTATAGTTCAAAGCAGATTACTGTGTTGTAATTCAATGCCCTTTAGAGGATGTGATTGCATCAGAATTCTTGCTCAGCCAGTGGTCAATAACAATCCATAGGCTCATTTTGTTGTCACTCTAATTTATGTGTAAAAGTTTGGCTTCTGTCTACTGATAGATTTTTCAACCCTGGAATTTGCTATTGAAAGTACACCTTTGTTTTTACTGGATTGTTTGAAAGTATTAGTAGTGTTTATGCTCCCTACCTAATTGTGATTCATTCTTGTTTCCATAACAAACAATACATTCAGAAATAGGTTTAACAAGACTCTAGTGCCCAACAGTGAGAGGCTGCTATAAGTGTGCTCTCGAAACGAATTCATCATGTCCAACTAGTATAATCCAGAACTCAAAACAATTATTTACAAACTTTTGAACAAGCTATAAGAGCAAACGGTCTCAAGTTTAATTACTTAAAGTGGGACGATCTAAGATCTTCATAGATGCAATGAAGTGTAAACCTGCACTGTAATATCCCTCTTTTCGGATAATTTTATTGAAGACCTTTGGCCCATTTTGTCTACCCGACAGCCAAAGGGTGAGCTCAAGGGTGACTTAAGTTTTATTAATTTTATTATATTGTGCTAAAATTAAAATAAAACATTACTAAAGCACATATAATAAATTAATAAACTTAATATTAAAATAGACTTAGGAAAGTGCAAAAAATAAAATAATAAAAAGCACTTAATGTACTTCCTAAGGGAAAAATGCGACTAGCTCTAGAATTAAAAGAAGAAGAAGAAAATACATCTAACTTGCCTAGGGAAATGCAACTTGGCTTTTTGGGGCCTTTTTCTCTTTAAAAGAGAAAGTCGACTTGCCTAGGGATCATTCCAGTTATTATGATATTTTCTTTCTAGCATTGGAGCTCAGAGATTTTTGCAGAAAAATTCAAGGACGAAAACCCTCTGGATTTCCCCTCTTGTTATTAACAGGTTTTTATTATTCCAGCAGTGTTTGTAGAAATAAAATTGCAGCAGCAGATTCCAGATTTCTTCTAGTGTGGGGCGACTCACTTTGTGAAGATTCTATGCTATTCCAAAGGTATTTACATTCAGATTTGTATTGCCATTTTTCCAGCTGCTAATATAGAGCAAATCGACTCAGTTTTAATTAATTTCCAGAAGGGTTTTGGTAGTATTTTCCAGTCTTTCCATATGCAGATTTCTGGTTATTTTGCAGTCAATATTTATCATTAAGAATCTGATTTTTAATCATGAGAGAGAGATGAAATTATTTATGAAATATTTGTGAAGGGTTATCCAATAAAACCCTAGTCATGTTTCCTTTTTATCTATCCAGTTTTGCACGTATTGTTTTCATTAAATTGTGCGAAGTGTGTGGATGGTATTCTATCATTATCTTCTGACATTGTAAGCAAGGATCCAAGCCAAAGAATTATATAAAAATAAAGGACAACAGGGTTGGGATCTTTCAGTGGTATCAAAGCAGTATATTCTCCCAACCTGGTGGGAAAGAACAAGAGTTTTAAAAAATAAATTAAAAAATCATACTTGAATATAGCCAAGTGAGGTTGGACCACACAGATATTACACACGAAGACGAACACGACTAGAGGTTGGGTTTGAAACAAGTGTTAGGGCTGACATCATGGGTGATAGACAAGAGAGCCCTCCCCAAGATGAGCAAGTGGATCCAGACAGAGAATTTTTTAGGACTATGGTAGCCATTCAACAACGATTGATTCAATCCATGGAGCGTATGGGATCAAGTCTAAACAAGTTGGCCTTGGATAGGCCAAGAGACAGATCCGTATCAGTTGCCAGTAGTCACAGGAGGCACAATAGATCACCCTCGAAGATTGGCAGTGTGAGGGGATCTCCTCACCGTGAGAGGAGGCACACTCATACAGATGAGAGGAGGCCTACCCGGACAGCAGATAGGCCTATGCAGCCCAGTTTCTTGCCTAGAAATGAAACACCAGAGGTTGAAAATCCACTTGAGGAAGTGGCCTTCCAGGACAATGTTATGGCAATCAGCGATGAGTTTACCACAACATGTGAGGGATGTCTTTCCCCTTCCGCAGTATTGTGCACAGAGGAGGGATAGCTTGAGGGCTAGATAGAATAGGAGGCCTAGAACACAAGCAGAATAGGGAGCTAAAGCAGGTTACCAACAAGGTGTCCCTTTCCACTTTTGATGGTAGTGGAAAGATCAGTGCCAGAGCTTGGATTCATAAGCTCGACACATATCTTACCCTCAAGCCTATGCAGGAGCAGGAGGTTATTCAGTTCGCCACTCTACACCTTGAGGGAGTAGCATATGATTGGTGGCATCATGGGCTGGTTACACAAAACCATGATCTTTTGCGCAGTCTTACAGGGAGTTCAATGAGAGATTGATAGCAAGATTTGATCACAAGGACGTGGAGCTATACTACAGAGATTTGGCGCAGCTCGCCAAGTTGGTCATGTTGATGCCTACATCAACAAATTTCAATGCATCGCAATGATGGTTTCGGAGATGCCGGAAAAGTGTGTGGTGATGCTCTTTATAGAGGGACTACATGATAGATTGGGGGGTTTTGTCAAGGTTCTTAAGCCTAGAACTTTGCAAGAAGCCATTCAGACAATATTGGACTTAGACACTACTCCATTTCAGCCCCAAAAGAAAAATGTTAAGAATGAAAAATCATAACAGATGAGAGTGAGCAGCCCACTTCTTCAAAGGTTGAATCTACACCAAAGATGGACCTTGATACAAAGAATGACCTTCGCAGGAAAAACTTATGTTTTCATTGCAAAGATCCTTGGGGACCGGGTCATAGGTGTCTTGGAAAGGGTAAGATACATCTCATTGAGGTTGTTTCAGATGTGGATGATGATGCTAATTCAGAAAATGAACATGGACAGCCAGCGCCAAACATTGTAAATGATGGTAGCCTCACTTATCTTTCAGAGCACCAAGGTATAATCCATTCATGTTTGAAGGTACAATGTTCGGGTGTAAGGTCATGGCACTTCTTGATAGTGGATCTACACATAACTTCCTAGATGAAGGTTTGGTAAACAAAAGAGGTTTGCATTGTGATAATTTTGAAGGCTTTGATGTAACTACAGCAGGTGGTCTCACTATTCCTTGCAAGAAGAAAGTAAACAAAGTTAGCATTCTATTTGGTGAGTATACACTTTGTGATGACTTTTATGTTATTGACTTGAAGGATAACAATGTTGTGCTTGGTATGTAATGGCTACATTCACTAGGAAGAGTCACCCAAGATTTGCAAGCTATGGAGTTGAGTTTCCAACATGAAGGGAAACAAGTCACCATGAGAGCACTCAAATACACGCTGCCCCATCAAATGACAGCCAAGTCTATGATAGTTATGGACCAGAAATCATCTCATGAAGACATTTATGAGGATTTTTCATTACATACCAGTATGGGACAGCAAGGACATGATGAAGAGTATGGCAAATTGGGGGCATACTTGAGGAGGATTGTGGCACTTTTCATGAGTAAGTTGCATAAACTTCCTTTTGCAGACTTTGAGCAGTTTAGTATAGTGTGTATGAGATCATTCAAAAAGCTTAGGTTGATTTGGGATCCGGGGATCGATTGGAATGCAAATTTGATATTGCATGGGGCAAGCAATCCCGGGAAGGGAGGACTCTAATGTCCCTCTTTCTCGAGATAATTATATCGAAGACCTTTGGCCCATTTTGTTTACCCGACAGCCAAAGGGTGAGCTCAAGGGTGACTTATGTTTTATTAATTTTATTATATTGTGCTAAAATTATAATAAAACATTACTAAAGCACATATAATAAATTACTAAACTAATAAAATAATAAAAAGCACTTAATGTACTTCCTAGGGAAAAATGTGGCTAACTCTAGAATTAAAAGAAGAAGAAGAAAATACATCTAACTTGCCTAGGGAAATGCGACTTGACTTTTTAGAGTTTTTTTTCTCTTTAAAAGAGAAAGTCGACTTGCCTAAAGATCATTCTAGGTTATTATGATATTTTCTTTCCGGCATTGGAGCTCAGAGCTTTTTGCAGAAAAATCCAAGGACGAAAACCCTTTGGATTTCCCCTCTTGTGGACAAAAACCCAGGAGAAGTGAGAGGAATTTCTACTCAGGAGATTCCATTGTTATTCACAGGTTTTTATTATTCCAGCAGTGTTTGTAGAAGAAATAAAATTGCAGCAACAGATTCCAGATTTCTTCTAGTGTGGGGCGACTCACTTTGTGAAGATTCTATGCTATTCCAGAGGTATTTACATTCATATTTGTATTGCCATTTTTCAAGCTACTAATATAGAGCAAATCGACTCAGTTTTATTTAACTTCCAAAAGGGCTTTGGCAGTATTTTCAGTCTTTCCATATGTAGATTTTTGGTTATTTTGCAGTCAATATTTATCATTAAGAATCTGATTTTCAATCATGGCTGAGAGAGAAATGAAATTATTTATGAAATATTTGTGAAGGGTTATCCAATAAAACACTAGTCGCATTTCCTTTTTAGCTATCCAATTTTGCATATATTGTTTTTATTGAATTGTGTGAAGTGTGTGGATGGTATTCTATCATTATCTTATGACATTGTAAGCAAGGATCCAAGCCAAAGAATTCTATAAAAAAATAGGACAACAGGGTTGGGATCTTTCATGCACTTGCATGCTAATTTAGGGGAAAATAGAACCCTTCACTTTACCGATCATTAACATTAAGGCTTCAACCAATCCCCACATGATCTAGATTATGGTTGCTCCATCAAAGTTGAAATAGGGATTGGGAGGACAAACATGGATATCATTTCACATTTATTTTAAGGGACAGGGGGTGGAGGGTGGAGGGGGAAAGAGCCATGAAGGCTGATATGCATAGTCAACAGATTTCAAAAAAGTGAAAGAAGGGGCCAGAGTAGGCTGCTAGAACTATAGATATATTCATTCTAGAAAGATATTCCAATACAACAAAAGAAGAGATGAAGTGGAGTGCTTTAAACATGAGAGAATAAAGAAACTTAGTGTTTTCTCAACAAATAAAGATATCTGGAAGTTTGTGGAAGCTTCTGGCAAATTTATGTCAAAACCAAATTAGACATTATTGGCACAATCTTTGGGAGGAGCATTCTATAAATAAATGATAAGATTTTCTATGTAGGTCCATTTGATAGATTTTATTCTTTTATTTTTTTAATTTGGAGTGCCTAGAATCTTAGGATTGTAAGTTTTGCATCAAGGAGATTATATGTTTTCTTAAGGTGTAGGGATCAAAGCTAAAGGGGCAAGGCTTTCATGATAACATGTTCTATGTAGGTCATTTTGATGGGATTTCATCTCTTCATATATTTGGATGGGTTAAGCGTAAAGTCACAAGATAGCAAGTTTTATTGGAACAATGCTAACATTTCTAGTGAAAAGCATGTCGGCCAAGTTCACAAAGAAGATTTAAATGATAACATGTTCTATGTAGGTCATTTTGATGGGATTTCATCTCTTCATATATTTGGATGGTTAAGCGTAAAGTCACAAGATAGCAAGTTTTATTGGAACAATGCTAACATTTCTAGTGAAAAGCATGTCAGCCGAGTTCACAAAGAAGATTTAAAAATATGAGTCGACTTTCTACTCATCAAATATCTTCTCTCTCAATCCTCTTCCAAATTGTTTTAAAGATACTAAGATAAATATTCAAAACCGCTCTACTATATTAATATATGTGCACACAAGTAATACACACATATATGTACAATTTTATATGTATGTATATATATAGTACATGAGTTTTCAATATTAAAATCATAGTAGTCAAAAATCGTTTCAAGAAAAGATTGTTTTTCCAAAAGTATAAGATTTTTTCAAAAAAACGCGATTAATCGGGAAAATTTGAGGAAAATTTGGAAAAACTAAAAAACTGCCAATAAAGGCAAAAAAAGAGAAAAATTGTTTTTTTAATTTCAAGCCATTTCCATTGCATTGAGATACATATTAGGCATTTCAATTGCATAGAGAATAGATACAAGTTATGAGAGAGAGATAAATGAGAGTGTATGCCATCCAAATCAAATAATTGTTTGCTTTCATTAATCTCTATACTAATAGAATATATCGTTCAAGTTCATTACATTACAATAAAGTAAGGGAGCCATTGGCAAGGTAGACTAGTAATCGGTATTCAACATGTCTAGACTCTAGATGTTGAAGCTCTAGTCTCGAGATACTCTACTTATTTGAGAGATTAACTCATCACCATACCCACACTCCTCCAAAGATGTCCAAATCCTCTCTCTAAAATAGGTTCATCATCATTTTCAAGCAAATTCAGATTCAAGATCAATTTCATCAAGGTCAATCATTTGGTATTCCTTGATGGTACCTGTCGTTATTAAATAACCTAAAGTCTCATAAATATATGAACATTTTTTTATTTAAAAAAACTAGATAGCCCAAAAACACCAAGTAACCCCCCGTACCAGGCCTGGTACAAGTATGGGTACGGGTACGTACCCACAAGCCCCTGGTATGCCTCGTGCAGTGCAGACGTACCCACAACATACCCACATGGTTTTTTATAAGTGCAAAAAAAAAACTTGAGGGCTTTGACTAGAATTGAACCTTAGAAAGTTTGTGTGAGATTCAATATTGCCAATAGGCTCCGAAGGGTCAAGAGACATGTAAAGGACTTCATTTGGTTGACTTACTATTTGGGTGCTTTCTTGTTGCTCCTCATGTGTCCTTTATTCTTCAATCAATTTGGAAGGCATGGGAACAAGTGAAGCACTTGGTGGTTGGGCAGCCTATCTTCTCTTCCTTTGACACTAGGTGTCAAGCCTACAAATCGATTTTGTTGAATCTGAAATATAATGACAAGATCCTTGCCTTGACAAGAGGTTGCTCTACCCTCCTTTGGTTTGAGAAAGGAATTAAAATATTTCATGACTTGTACAGATTTGGGAAGTGCATGGAATGGACAGACCTTAAAGCTTTCTAGAAGCTTCCTTAATCTCAGTTCAAAATGTATACAATGCTCAGAAATGCTTTCACAACTCCCAATACTGGACTAATTATGGAGGATGAGAATGACTTTTGGGATACTATGAGGTGGCTCAAAGGGCCCCTTCTCCAAGATGCTACCTCCAAACAACTCTATGAAAAGATTGCCATCTCCCCAAACCTTTCCCTAGGCCTTAACAATAAGTGGAATGTTTGTGAGCCCATTAGTAGATTGACTCCTAGATTTAATGTTTTGTGGTCTTCTTGTATTCAGTCAAAGAAAACTTGCTTTAGATGGCTTTTGATTCATAATAAGCTCGTTGTTGGCTTCTAATATTTTATAAGTTGCTGAGACTATAAGCTTGTTGTTTTCTTTAAATTTTTATATATATTTATATTTTTTACTTTTCAAAAATATATTTTATGAACGTACCCACAGCGTACCGTATCCAAGGTTTTTAAAAATTTCCATTTCAGCGTACTGTACCCATACCCGTACTGAAACAAACTAGAAAAAAACTAACCCTAAACTCTTAAAAAACAACATCCGGGCTTAGGGTAAGGGAGAATTAAACAAACCATTACCTAAAGGCTAAAATAGAAATATCTTCTAAATTAGTAAATATTTCGATTAAAAACAACCCTAGCTCTAAACTCTGGAAAACAGCATTTAGGGTTAGGGTTAAGGTGTATTAAAATTTTAAATAACCTTAAGTCTCATAAATATATAAACATTTTTTTATTTTTTAAAAACCTAAAGGCTAACCTAAACTCTAAGAAAACAGCACTTACGGTTACGGTAAGGGTGCAATAAAAAAATATTACCTAAAGTAGTAAAGTCAATTGAAAACCCACTAAATATTGTTTGAAAACTGCCAAAACAGCACTCCAAATCTGACTCTAAATGAATGGAAATAAAACCCAAAAAAAAACTCGCTTTTTTACATTTACAGGAAAAATTTGCGATTTTTGGAATAAATCACATTTTTTCACGATAAATCACACTTTTTATCATGTGGTTTTTTCAAAAAAATGCAATTTTATGTATAAAAACACAATTTTTTCAGGTCTGATCGCGGTTTGTGTAAAACTGACTGTACAAGGTCAAAAACCATGATTTTGGCGCTGAAAAATTGGTTTTGCTAGCGGTTGGCAATAAATCACGATTTTTGGCAATATTTGTAACACTGATTTAAATTTGTTAAAAATTTGGAAGGGATAGAAAGAGGAGATATCCAATGAGGAGAAAAGGAGAACGAAACATTGATACCAATAATAAGTAGAAAAACAAGGAAGAAGACTGGATGAAACTAATAGCAAGTAATTATTAGCATACATATCACACATTCCTAGGACCAAATCTTGAAATCTAAAATCATCAAATTTGCAATCTAAGCATAAAAGCTATGATAGACAGTCACAACTTAGTAATGATATTTATTCGTAGACTCTATCTATTTCTCAAACAGGAAACAGCCTAGTTTCAGCGACAAGGACAAATCCACATTATGTGCAAATCTTCTTTTTTCAGATAATAGCAGGAAGGCAGACTCTTTCCCTTCAATACAAGAAATGGACAATTGTAAACTGTTTAGGGCTGCAAATAAGTGACTACTTGCAGTACTAAATTTCTTTACTCATGAGATATAAAATACATGTGGGTCACTAGGAAAATAGGATTCAAAACACGTGCAATAATTGCCTTCTAAATGCTCTTATTCTTATTCTTGGGACTTCCTTTTACATTACCACCCCTATTTTTACCAATATGTCCAATACAACAGCACAAAAGTTTACAACAAAACATCTCAACTTTCAGAGAGTGGTCATGATAAAAACATGAGCAGTTTTGAGAATTTTTGACTTCGCAAAGTTATCCTTCCAGAACTACTGTTTTTGCAATGGCAATTTGAACGAAAAAATAGAGAATCTTCATATCTTCCAATTTTGGGAATCAAATGGAGCTCTTTTTTATTGTGATGGAAACATTCATCTACTTATCCACATGTTCTTAATATCCAGCTTTGTGGTAGAAAGGGGGATCCCTTGAATAAAAGATTTATTGAAACCCTATCTTTTCAAAATGTGATTCATGGAGATACCTATGGCTTGAGGAAATGATGATATCAATGCTAGAAAATGGTGGTTTAAGTTTAGACATCAATATTTTCATAATCCTTGTGGGATATACTTCTTGGTCTCATATTGGAAGTTTGTAATCAAGCAGTGTGTGTCCAGTTTCGAAAAGAAAGAACTGATCTCCTTGGGAAGAAGTTGAACATCATTTCTTATCCAAATGGGAACATAGGGGACTTCTAAAGCTTAAAATGTATCAAGGATTCTATAAAAGGTCGTTAGTAAATGGCAATGTTGAAAGAACCAACTACAAAATGTGGAGGAAATCCCGACTTTTAACTAAGAAAAGTAAGAAAAGGGTTCCAAGTTTCTTATTTTCTACCAAGAAAGTTTCAATATTCAATGTTCAGAGCTTCATAAAAAGGAGGTCATCGTTTCCATAAATCCTGGCAGCATATAAAACTTCGCCAACATTGACTTACTATATACAAAATAGATAAAAGCAGATTCATTTTGCAGAATATCCAAATTTGGATATTCATGTAAGACAATTATGGAATGAAATTACACTCAGTGTCATCTTTCGAACAAGCCTTCAGCCAATCGAGCATCAGACCATTAATGTAAGACCATAAGTTATAATGGCAATTTGCAACTCAAAATTGAATTAGTTTTCTGCTTAGCACCTAACTCCATGAGAACTAGTAAGTGAATTTAATCAGGTCCTAAGTTTAAAATAATTGATTGAATAGTCATTACTTTGTAACTGCCTGTCAATTCCAATACTTCCAAACAATATTCCAATTCAGATAAGTAAAATAGGCAGTCATGTTTGCATTGGTCCCCTCTAAGCTGCAATTATAAAGAACCATATCAATGTAGACAGCTAAAGCTCCATATGGATCACAATTCTTAAGAAAATACTACTAATTCCAGGACAAGTGAATGAATCTCAACATTATTTATCTGATACTATCGATCTGCTCCAGGAGGAGATTTCCAGCCAAATGCATATATTCTGATCAAGTAAGTATAGGACAATGTATTGCAAGACAAGTATTTGTTATATAATATATTCTCCCTAATCTCTTGTGACTTGTATCTGAAAACAAACATACATTATGACCAAAATCAACTTGCATATCAATAGCATTTGCACCACTAAGCATTAGCTTCACCAAGAGCTGCATAGAACGCAAGGGAATAAAGGGAAAAAGGATATGGTGATGACTAATAAAGCAATTATGAGGTTCGCAATAGAGAAGGAAACAAGGAATATATTAATATGAAGATACAGGAAGATGACATTGAAAAAGTTGAGAGGAAATCCAAATGATATAAAATGACCCTATAAAGTTGGTTAGCTGGTTTAAACCACCAGGAACTAATGGTAATAGAGAAAATTTAGGACATTCAAGCAGAGATACTCGTGTCATATCAGCTGAAACCACCAAGGAAAAAAGCTAAACAATGAAGCTACAAAATTGTTGAGCTCGTTTAAATAATAGAAATAATATGTGGGCATAGAAGAATCTAGAAATGAAAACTAAAATAAATGTTTCGTATAATCCCGAAAGGAATGAGTCTGCTCATCACCACAGACAGAACATCATGGCTTCAACTTTCTCTGTTTTTGCAGCATGCATCATATGTACATCTTGTAAAGGAAAATGGTGTACGTAGAATTTTAAGAATATCATAATATGCAGTAGCCTTGAACTGCTTCCTCACCAAATTGGTCTTAATTTAGACCACAGGAACATGTACATCCATCTCTTTCTCTACTCTTCTGAATAAACTGAATTAAGGGTCACACTGACATGGTTCTCATTGCTCTAAATAAATCAGAAAAAAATACTATTAGCACCTATCTACATGTAGAAAGCTAAGGAAAGTAAAATGAAGGCCAGCAAGGCTTACAGTTAACGATAATAAATCCGCACCAGGGAGAGCAGATATGTCCCAAGGTAGTAGAGATTTCTTAGTTCCCTTTTGTCCTGTGGTCACTGGACACATATTGTTACCAGAAGCTGCCTGTACTGCAGTACTCTTTGCCTTTTGGTTCTCCACCACATAACCTGGACTGCTATCCCCTTCCCCTCTTTCTCTAATCACAGAGCGGTTTGCACGGTTCACTACTTTTGCACTTGCAGACAGTTGACCACTTTCCTTCAATTTCCTACTACTGGCTTCAGCCTCTCGTTTTGCTTTTAACTGTTCTACATCAGCAAATGTATGACAACCAGCAGCGTAATATTCCTACAAATGACAATTGAGCATCAAAAAGTGGTTTTTATTTCAATTAGTCAATAGAGAAAACATAAATATTAGGAGCATCATTGGGAACTGGTGAAAAATACAAATTGTAAAGAGATAAGATGCAACTTGAGGGAAAACCAAATGAGCATCAACACTAAAAAGGAGCCAAGAAAATAAAACAGCCCTTTCCTCAGGCCAATGATAATTAAAGAGAAGCAATCTCATTCCAGATGGAAATTGGAACCACGTGCCAAGAAAACTACTTATGATTCAAAATATGTAGTTGCTTCCTTAGTGTGACTAATTAAAATGCATGTCCTCTCAAATTGTGTAACCTTATATGCATCTAAAATCAATCGGGGTTCATACCATGATCATACATTATACCTGATATTTACAAGAGTTCAACCAACATGATATAATTCCCCACTGAAGGCTAGTTGATCATATATTTTCTTGATACCCTTTCAATTTTTCAAATGATTTGATTGGTTTATAATGCATTTATTTGTCTCATACAATTTGAAAGAAAGAACAGTTTTTTGACCTGTACAATTCATACTAATCACAATTGTAATGTAGATTTTGTTTCCTTTATAATTGATTTCTCAAGGAATCACATGCTTCTGTTTTGACTGTAAAAGTTGTAAATCATTTGATTTCCTATTTTCTTTGAGACTATTCAATTAAATCATATACTTCCTCAGCCCTCAAGACTGAAGTTCTATTATAAGTAAATATATATTACACAGGATTCTTCATGATTTGCACACAGATATGTGTTTTCATTGAAACATAGAAACACCAAAATCATATAAACTTTAAGGTGTGCAATTCTTTGTAGCAAATAACTAACAATTTTCTTTTTGCATCGTTGAAATATGATGCATATACAACATCTGACTCAAACTCGTAGTTTTATAGGTTGTCTTCATAATATCATATATTTCAAATTTATATATTGCAAATATTTCTATCTTCAACGAGCTAAGAATTTGATATTATCTTCCTACTAATGATGATAATATAATTTGCCCAGATTTGCAGAAATTTAACACTTAAAATAAACCTTCATTCATACGGGACACTTAATACATTAATACGAGTTAGATATAAATAGCTCAGTGAGCTCCTACAAACAAGGAGTCAAAGCTAACTTCTTATCAAACTCAAGATCCACATAAATCTCTCAAGCTCATCCCACTAATCACTCAACCACAAATATCTCCTAGAGAATCTCTACGTGAGATATCTCACTCAACACTAATATGAGTTGTAAAGACTAAATACAACTCATTTTTATAACTCACCAAACAAACATAAACCTGTATAATAATAATGTAAGTACTAACATAAGATTTTCCTAACAGAGATGCCTTGCAACTTTGTAAGTTCTCAGCAACATATTCTATCTGGTAATTGAACCACGTTAATTACTTCTATATGATAGGGCTTTGTCCTTTACATTATGTATAGTGCATATACTTTCTATCTGGACAGGCCTAGGCATTAAAAATCTCTTCCCACTAATGCAGATATATTGTATAACTCATTAAGTTATCCTGCTAAACATTCTGAACAGTGTCGTCTATCTTGCAGTTTACATTTTATTACTTTTATATGTTACACTTTAGCTTCTATAATTTGTTTAAACCAGATTGATCTATCCTTCTGAAAAAACCCTTCACCCTTCTCATGCTAGGGATCACATATCACAAAAATGGATTAGGAAAAAAACGCTTCACCCTTCTCATGCTAGGGATCACATATCACAAAAATGGATTAGAAAACAGATACCCAAGGCCTAATCAAAAAGAAGATTGAAATAAACACATTGAAACTTCACTATAATCTAAGATACTCTGAAAAGGATAGTCAAACAAGATGAAATTACCTCCAAAAATGTTCACGTACAACATTACACAGTGTTTTTCAATTCATTGACGAAAATTTCATTACATTAGCATATGCCAACATGAACCAGCAGATAGTCCAAAATGATAGACTTTTAATCGCTGACAAACCTGCAGTTCTTCAATCTTTCGTCTAATCTTGCGTTCCTTGTTCAGAGCATCAAGCAATGAATAATGCTCTTCTTGTGAATGGAAACGCATGAACACCCTCAAACGCTGGAAAAGCTCTCTTTCCTCCTTCGTATGCAATTTTTCAAGATGCCTCGAATGCAGTAGGTCCCTTTCCAATATGAAATCTTTTCTGCCGTTCTGCGTTCATTGAGCCTGTCATTTGCAATATAATATTTGTTTAGAAGAATGATTTCGCATATCAGAACCAAATATGGTCAGAAAAGAAATATACGCATTCTTGTGAACAAAAATATGAAATCCCCAACCAATCAACAAGTTCTAAATCTGGAAAAAATATTTCTTGTGTCAGCCTTTCAAATCATCTACTATTTTTGTTATCGCCCCAAGAAACGTTACTATCTTTTATGTGAAAAATAATTCACATTACACTAATTCGAGAACAGAGATCTATGACCATTGACATCTTCTAAGATTAAGTTCCTTGGAAGTATTACCTTTGTTTGGGAACTGGTACACACTCTATTCCAGACACATCTTTTTTATCTCGCACACACAAAATTACGAGGGAGAGAATGCCTTCACTTCCTACTGAATGAAATGCATAAATTATGTTTGAAGAGGAAGTAGGTGCATGTTATCAGTACTTATTAGTCATTAATGAGGGAGATACTGCTTCACTTCCTACTTAATGAAATGCATATATTATGTTTGAAGAGGATGCATGTGCATGTTACAGTACTTATTAGCTTCTAATACGTGGCTTGCAGTTTTCTACTAAATCTGAAATGCATATATCATGTTTGATGAGGATGTAGGTGCGTGTTATCAGTACTCACTAATGAGGGAGAGAATGCTTCACTTCCTATTAAATGAAATGAATATATTATGTTTGAAGACGATGTATGTGCATGTTAAAGTACTTATTAGCCTCTAAATGTGGCTCTACTGAACCATCTTGTATGTGAATTGAATTGCATACATGAGTCTGTAACAGCCAGATGTGTAATTACCCAATGATATGAATAAGTATAGGATGAATTAAAAGCAACAAGTGCTGTGATTAGTGTTGGTGAGCAGTTTCTCCGCATTGGCATGTCCAATCATGGAAGGGACCTCCATTATTAATAATTCCACACATAAAATTTTAGTCTTTGTGGTCAGTGAAGCAAAGTTTGCATACTCAGACTTGACTCAGACTTGGCAAACCAAAAAAATCAAACTCGGTAAAAACATGGCAGAAACTTGGCAAAACTTGGCAACGTAAGCCACAGGTGTGTGGTCTATCCGCAAGAAGTCAGGTGATCGAGCTTGTATTAACATATAGACCCAGGTTCAAACCCAATGTGGACAAGGATGTAAATAGATCTTTTATATATACCAGACATCTTTTAAAAAAACTCAGCAACGTTAAAAACTACTTCAATTTCTTCAAAAACATAAATTGAATACAAAATACAGTTACAAAATGTAACATGAGTCTGTAAAATGTTGGGGAAGCATCTTTTATTAGATTTGAATACAAATGAAGTACAAAATTGCATCATTATGCAACTACAACAGCCAGCTGATAACTGTTATGAACTTCTGATGATTGTCATTGAAAATCATCATCATAAATTGCATATCCATGCAAGTTACAAATTACAAGAATTTACAATTTCCCCTTCCCGTTCTAGTGAAAAATTGGGGAGAGGGTCTAGTCCTTGCACTCGGTTGCAGCTCCTTGCTCCACCTAGAAGGCTGCACTTGCGACTCAACCCTATTACTAGATAGCAGTGACTCCTCTACCTCATGTTCAACATCATCTACAATGATGTCATCCAATCCAATCTCTCATGTTTCTGTTGTACCTACACCCTCCATAGCTTGCCTCTCAAAATCAGCAATCTTGTCCTCTGTGAACAAGGGTGGTCTCCTCATCCTGTGCAGTCCAATCACTGTAGGGATCAATCTCATCCAAATCAATAGGCTCCCATGATATGTCCTCCACCTTTCTTGTGCAAAGCTGAAGGTTGTATTGCACAAAAACTATAGGTCATTGAGGCGCATCGATGAGTCAACTTATTTCATTTCTCCATGTGAATGGCTTATAAAGATACAAATGCGGCGTTTTTCCAAAGTAAATCAAGTGTCAAAACCACATTTCTGCATACAGTCAGCGTCCCACGAATTGCAGACACTGACTAGCCACAAGTTCTGTGAAAAAAACTCGCCAAAACTCAGCAAGGGAAGATTAGTTAATTTAGGCAGGAAAAACTTGCCATGGAAAAATTCTGTGAGTACTTGGGAACTCGGTGAGCAGTTCAACTATGAGTGAAAATACAAATAATTACTATCATATGCAAGCATCATCTAATCGACTCATAGAGTACAGGCGTTGCCCACTTAGTGGTCATATACCATATGCTTTAAAGTTAAAACACTACTAATCATATAATCCCAATGCTTGTGCACGCACTCCTACACATCCACCCACACCGACACCCAATATGATTGTATATTTAATTAGATGTGATTATGCTAACTTTAACTAATCTCGAATTTGTTTACCTTATAAATGTAAAGCCTCACCAAAACACCAAACCGGGGTGCTTGGTAAGGCACTTGCAATTTTAATTACTTGTATCCTCCCTCGAGTGGAGGATTAAGACTTGTTGGGCATGTATAACATGCCATAACTATGATTTAATCTCAGATTCTTTTATGTTGTAACTGTAAATCCTCACCAAAATACCAAATTGGGGTGATTGGTAAGGCACTTACAATTTTAATTACTTGTGTCCTCCCGCAAGTGGAGGATTAAGACTTGTTTGGCATATATAAGATGCCATTAGTGTGATTTGATCTCGGGATAAGACTTTTTAGGCATATAATGCACATATCGCAAACTAACAATAACTATCATATGGAAAGATCATCCAATGTTCTCATAGAGTGTGGGCGTTACCCCCACTTAGTGGTCATCTGCCATATGCTTAAAACATTAATAATCATATAATCCCAATGTGTGTGCACGCACTCCTGCACACTCACCCACCCAACATCCACCCACACCCACACCCACACCCAATATGATTGTATCTTTTATCAAATGTGACTGGGCTTATTTCTACTAATAAACAAATCACAAAAAAGTAACGAGCTTGTAACTTAATACACACACCCATGTGCATGCCCACACACATAGTATGATTGTATCTTCAATCAGATGTGATTGTACTTGTTTCTCTCAATGCAAAAATCGCACTGCCAAAACTAATGAGCTTGTAAATTGATACGCATGTGTTTGGAGTGCACCAACAAGTGCACAAACAATTGGAGAGAAGTAACACATAGAACAAGCAACGTGCAAATATGAAGAGAAGACAGGTTGAATTTCACATTGGAGACATGGTCTTCACACACTTGGGGAAGAAGGGATTTCCAAGAGGTACTTATGACAAGTTAAAGTGGAAGAAGATAGGACCGTGGAGAGTATTGAGAAGGTCTGCATCCAATGCTTGTGAGATTGAACTACTCGAAGGTATTGACATTTTAGGCATTTTCAATGGGGTGTATTTATATCCTTGCTTTGAAAAACAAAGCGTTGAAGAAAGCATATATTCAGATTGGAGATATCAGGCATGTGCACGAGGAAGAAGAGATGATAATTGATACAAGGATCAGGCAATGTTGTGATATCTCTTTTTAAGGCTGAAACTGAAAATAGGTAACAACACCAATCCCACTTGAGAGTAATCTGATTTTTATAACAGCAAACCTACAAATATCAGAAACCCTAGCAGCGAACTGTATAGGGACTTCAACTTATCATACAACCATGTAATAACCACTGAAAATGCTTCTAAATAATTAATCCAATCACGACAACATTTATCAATTCAATTTACATCAAAGAAATGGAGAAAACAAGTGATTACACCCAGCTGCAATTAATTTTATGACAGCAGCAGTGTGGCCACAACCAAGGGCTGGAAATAGCTCTTAGACAACTCCTAAAATCACCAAATTGTAGATTTCACCCTTATAAATTATGAGGAATTGAATGATGCAAACCAAACATGGAAAAACCCTTCAAATCAATGCAAACCCACTCCTATGCAAGTCACCCCACTTGGAAAGGCTGAATTATTCGCTTAACATGCAAAGAAATGATTGTTTTCACCTTTAGAAATTAGTACAAGTCAATCCATGCAAGAATCATACCATACATCCATCAAAACACCTCCAAAATGCTCATGATGCAAGTTGCCTAGGGCTAGATAGAAAGATATCAGCTCCAAATACCTTAAGATATTCAATGATTCCAAATATCCTTGCTTGAGGGTTTTCGTCCCCAAGGCAAGTTCCACCATCAAGGGTTTTCGTCCTTGAAGGGATCTCAAACAAGGGTTTTCGTCCTTGATGAGAGAGATAGGAAAGGTACAACCTTTACCAAGAAGAAATAATAAGATTCAACATAACATCATAATGGCCAAGCATCCTCCTTTTATAACATAAGGGGTGCTACATCATAACTTATGGCCGACCTTATAATATTAAAGTCTATTTCTAATTTGAGCATATATGCTCACCAAACAACTAATTAACTAAGTAATTTATTTCATCTATTGGAGCGCTAGGCATCCAATAGGAATACAACATAAAATAGTGCAATATTTCCTAAAACTAATCTAGATATCTTCAAACAACTTTCCTCTAGCTCCAAATCCTTAGTCCCACGAGGAAGGAATGGGATAAGGTCTTCCATAGCAACTAGCTTGGAAAAGGGGGCATACAAATGTGTAACAGGAACTACAAGTACTTGATAAAATGTGAAGACAAAGATATTGAAGATGTGAGATGGATCAGCACAGCTAAAGCAGCAAGACATGGTATTTGAGTGAGAGCTCGCATGAGAAGTCATGAAACATTTTTCTCACTTAGGGTGTATGATGCGAAGCGTCAACGTTCACAAGCAATCTACATCAACCAAGAGTCATTAGAGTAGGGTTTCATGTTTTTCATAACATTTGTCTTTTAAGTATGTTCAAAGGAGCTTAAAAGGTTTGTGATATCTTCTAGATTCCAGGACGAATTTAGAATTCGATGCGGCGAGTATTTTAATGACACGACACATAAGTGTGTTTGTCTGCAAAAAAGGTCATGTACAAGAAAATACACGACCAAAATGCATTAGGGTATCTTTGCAACATTGCCTACATATTCAAATTGATGACACGGTGCTTTGACCTTGGGCATGAGGTTGGATCACTTAGTACAAAAGTGGTAGACTTCAAACACTTGTCTTACATAGCCCTTGGATTTCCATTATCATTTTTTTGTGTGGGTTATCATATCAACTAGTTTCAAAGGTTTGCATTACCGATAGAAGTCCATCTCAATGGCATGCATCTACTCTTAAAACAACAAGGTCATTGGAGTGATTTGAGAAAAAATGAAAACTACATTTCTGAGGCTAGTGCACAATCTCGCACGCAATGGTGTAGCTTGTGCATGATCCGTGTAGTATCAAATACAACATTCTTGTTGATGTGTGGAAGGAACCAACAGAGATACAAAGAGCCCAAGATTGTAATGATCGAGTCACCTTGTATGCATCAAGTCATATTATGATCGTAAATACAAAAAGAACCATTTAGGCCTTATCCTACATAGAGCATTGTGACACATTTAATTAGCGAGGCTTTAGTAAATGCCATTTGAGTCACTTGTAGCCTCGAGACAATGTTGTAAGTAGGTGGGTCTTATATATATATATATATATATATATATATAAGCATGCCCCTATGCTTGTGTTAGCAAGTCATAAATAAGCTAAGTGTTTCTCACATCGGCTTAAGCTCGATTCTGATTCGAGAGGATAGTACTACTCAATTCTATTGCGGGATGCATAGTTACAGTTCGACCGGATCTAGAGTAGATCCGGTTCGACCCGGATTTTTAGAGGCTCCCAAATAAATGCGGTCCGGTTCACGGGTTTTATTCATAAAAAATATAATTAAAAAAAGACTTTAAAACTCTTCTTGGCTTTGCCTGAAGATTCGTAGAGAAGTTTGGCAGAGAAGCTCGGTGGACTGTATTTGGCGGAGAAGCTTGACAAAGGCGCTGGTTGGAGGAGACTGGTTGTAGAAGCTCGGCGCAGGTGGAAGATGCTTGCCGTGTGTGCTTGGCGGAGCTGTTTGGAGGAGCTCAACACAGGTCCGGGTAAGTTTTAAATAGTTTTTGTATAATATTTAGGTTAGATTTTTAGGTATATTATTATTAGTTAATATTAATACGTAATATTGATATTAATTTAGCTATTAATATTAATATTACGTATTAACTATTTAATATTACTATAATGTATTAGCTATTCCTATTACGTATTAACTATTTAAAATTAATACATAATATTAATATTAATTTAGAAATTAATATTAATATTAATAATAATGTTATTAATATAGCTAATAATCGATAATAATGTTATTAATTTAGCTATTAATATTAATTTTAACTTTAATAATAAATATTGTTCCTTTATTTAAAATGTTATTTTTAATAATATTGTGTATTTGTCTATATATAATAATATAAATATATATATTCGAACCAGATTTTTCCGAATTTTTTTAGAACTATGGATTTCCATATTTTTTTGCCCTTCCGAACTTAATCGGATTTCGAACCTAGTAACTATGGCGGGATGGTAGTAACTAGGTAGGTGAGTTGGTACGTGTTATCATTCAATCTACTCGGGACATTTTTATTGGTATTGTCCTTGTGTAAAGATCAGTATCATTGGAAATTAGTCTCGTGGTGTTGTTTCTGTTGATGGTCAATAAAGTGTGGTGGAAGGTGGACCACGTATAGAAGCATGGTCAAGCCAAATAAATTTGGGGCATTTCTAGAATCTCTTGTGGCTATTTATGTATCGCATAGGTCTTAGAAGGATTGGTATATCTTCATGAGCAGAGTGACTTTGTTCCTTTCGAAAATTTAAGCATCCGGAGGGCAATGTATAAAGGTTCCTAATTCATTCATTGTGGTCGCTGGCTACAAGCTTTGAACTTAAGCAGTTAAGTCAGCATTTCATAGAGAACATGTGGATCAGTTCCCAAATGCCATAAGTACTGATTGGCCGACCCGCCCCGACCTTGGCGGCTACTTAGGCAAAAAATAAGCTCTTTCAGCAAAGGCGGTCCCATTTGGAACTAATGGAACATGTTTCAAAGTTCCTTTGATTCGCTGAAAGTCCAACCTAGCCAACACAAGCCCGAATAAAAAAGCAAGAGCCAGAGAATGAGATCCCATGTGGTAGATGTTGTAGAAACTTGCATGTGAGTTGTTTGACGAAAAGTCTTAATGTTTTCCAAGAGCAATGTCGAATGTAGAGTCTTCTCGTGATGAAAGTGTGTACATGGCGAAGCTTGTTGAGGAGGATGAACGTTTTGAAGAGATAGTATAGTACATGGAGAAAGTAGCCAAGATAGTAGATGCGAAGGAACTTACTATTGAGGAGAGGAATATGCTCTCAATGGCTTATAAAAATGTTATTGGAGCTCGCAAGGCTTCGTGGAGGATAATTCCTTCCATTGAACAAAAGGAATAGACCAGAGGGAATGAAGAACATGTTTCAATGATAAGGGATTACAGAGCTAAGGTTAAGGCTGAGCTCACTAAAATCTGCGAAGGCATTTTACGCCTTCTTGATACACATCTTATACCATCATCCACATCTGGTGAGTCCAAGGTGTTTTACCTTAAGATGAAGGGTGACTACCATCGCTATCTTGCAAAATTTAAAATAGGTGCCGAAAACAAGGAAGCTGCTGAAAACACTTTGCTTGCATATAAATCGGCCCAGGATATTGCACTTGTAGAATTTGCATCAACTCATCCGATTAGGCTTGGACTAGCCCTTAACTTTTCTATTTTCTACTATGGAATTTTGAATTCACCTAACCGTGCATGTGCACTTGCAAAACAAGCATTTGATGAGGCAATTGCAAAGCTTGATACTTTAGGTGAAGAATCATACAAAGATAGCACCTTGATCATGCAACTAGTTCATGAAAACCTTACCTTATGGACTTGGACATGTAATGCTGAAGGAAACTTCAACATGACTTTTTATTTGGAGGTTCAGAATTTGTCTCTTTGTATACAAGGTGTGTATATGAGATGTGTCTGAGACCACACATATTTGGTAAGAGTTGGGTAATCAAGCAAACTTGTCTCAGGCTATTCGCATACATACAAGGTCATTAATAAATATGAATACGGGATAATGTTGCTAGCTTACCAATGTCATACAGCACGTTCCTTACCATATCATTGCAATTTGTAATGCCATTTGATCTTTGTGGAGCTTTAGTTGAGACGGGATCCACAAAAGGATTGTGTTCCATGAACATTTTTTTATCCCAAGGTCTACTAGATGATCTTGGCAAAAACTTAATACATATGTAATGAGGGTACGAAGTGGTATGGATGGCATTTTCTAGATTTGGCAAAAATTGTCCATGATAATATACAATATGCAAAAGTATTATCTCACTCTTCTTCTAAAAATCATCATTTCACAATATAAATGATAATCTACTGCTCACATTGTTAGAGAAGGAATGCTCAGAAGTACAGACCAATAATATATTATATCCTCCAGTCGATAATGAACGGTCACTTTCTCCAATAGATGGGAAGACAAATATGTTTATAATATTTAATTAATTTGTTCATCAAATTAATTAAATATTACATTTGCATAAGTTATGATGTAAATTCAAGTTGGGTCAACTTGAGAACTTGAGTTTAGGAGTTGGGTTAGATTAAAAAGTAGTTTTATAACTACTTCTTTGAACATAAGCCTATAAAAGGCTAATTTGTAATTGTAAACTGGACTTCTGGGGAACTTTTTTATCTGCCTCTGCTGGAGAATGTTGTTGTAACTTTGTGTACACAAATTTTCCTTCTGAATACAATGTTTTTCCCATTGCTGTGTTAATGGTTCTTTAATTGTAAAATTTCTCATTCTACTTATGATTGAATGTTATCATTGATGTTGCTCCTTTATAGTGTGATTGATGCCCAGGTGATCAGACTTTGTGTTTGCTGTCAGGGTACATGGACTTTGTGCCATATCAGCATATTCTGAAGGAGATAAAGACTTTGTGCTTTCTAGTTTCACATTCATCATTGTATGCCTTTGTGCCAGATAGAGAAGTTCTCCTTTGTGTAGTTCTCTGCTTGCAATCTTCACTTCTCTTTCTCATCTTTCCAACTTTGTAAGTATGGCAATCTTGTACGACCAAGAAGGAACTGTGTGTCCTTGATAGATAGATTTGCAGAACTTTGTGTCCCAAGTTTATCAATCTTGCCAGATGCTTACATTGTTGTGTTCTTCCTTCCTTTCTTTTCCTCTTTGTTCCTCTTTTCCCTCTGTCTTTCCTTTTTGCAATTTTGCTGCTGTTACAACTCATCATACGAGGGAACTGCCCCTCTCAAAAGTAAAGGAACTTCACCCTGTCGAAATGTGAATTTCCCTAGCTGTTGTTGATCTTTATGTGCTTCCATTGGGCATATTCAGCGACATAAAATCCAACCAACACCTTCTCTAGATCCATCCATCTTCAGACCTTCACTAGAAATTACAAATCTCAGATACACCAACTCTTCATGAAACTACATTTCATCGAATTTATCATCTTCTCCTCATGCAACCACTACAACACTTGCCTTATGTGTAACAAAAAAAAAATCGCATCTTACTAACCAATCACAAATTTGCCCAAAAATGGTTTCAAGACTTCATTCATCAACCTCATACGGGTATTCAATGTGATGCTCAAACTAAATGGCATAAGTAACCACTCATACAATCCCTATTACGTCTTAAACGCATTCTTCTATCCATCCCCTTCTCTCATGCAGATTTTATGGTATTCGCTCTTCACATCAATCTTATTGAAGCACTTCGCACCACTTAGACAATCCATGATGGCATCCACACGCGGTAACAGGAAATTATACTTGATGGTAATCTTGTTTATGGCCCTCGGATCAGTATGCATACGCCACTGACCACCCTTCTTCAGATGTCAAAACTGCTTGTACTGCACATAGCCTCTACTCCTCAACTTGTATCTCCACAATCTCTAGTGGTGTCATCCTTTAAGTTGCCTTGTTTGGAAAACTCAAAACTTGAATCAAATCTATGCGGTGACTAGTGTCTCTCATAGGATATAGCCCTACTAGCAACTGCTAAAAATAACTTCTGCAAACTCTCTCAAAATCTCCTTTACTTCCCACGGCATTGATTCATCCTTTGCCACCGCCGCCACCACTACACACTCTCTTTGTGTGGGCTTCACAAATATTATATTGAGTATTAGTTTTTTCCAAATTGGGTGAGAAAGAATATTCTCACTATTCCTTTAGTGCAAAACACGTCGTGTTTTGTTTCACCTCATTTAAGAATTGCTTACCCGATAGCAATAGAACCTTAGGTCCCTGCTTTTCTCTTTCACCCTTATCCTTCATTGGATTTAGAGTGTACTCTTTCCCATTCTTCACCAACGTGTAAGTGTTTGCGCATCCATCATGTTGCGCCTTCCAATCAAATTGCCAAGTCTTCCAAGGAGCACATGACATGTGTCCATGGGCATTATATCGCTCACGACTTCATCTTCATACCTCCTAATCTCAAATTTACTTGGCATTGCTCAATTAATAACAATTGATGTCCCTTCTACAACCAAGAGACCTTGTAGGGATTAGGATGCTTGATCCTCTTCAACCCCAACTTGTCCACCATTTCCTACAAAACCAAATTGTCGGTGTTGCCACTCTCCACAATCAATTTGCAGATTTTACAGCTAGACTTACATGTTGTTTTGAACAAACTCTTCCTCTCCTCGGCCCAACTTCCTCTTTCGTTGGTTTCCACAACACGCGCTTAAACATCAATGCTTCACTCACTTCAAGGTCTTCTCCACAACTTCGTGCAATATCTTCGTAACCTTGCACAATCTACGCACTCGCACTACTCTTCTTCCCATCATGTTAGGTGTGCGGACACTCAAAAGTTGTCTTGCTTCTCAACACATGTAACAAGTGTCGCTACATACACATCCTCTTCTACATCCAAAGTATCCTCTTCCCATGGCAGCATTTCCTCTTATTCCTTCCCAACATGGTGTTGAACTCACCTCGCCTTCATGATGCATAGACTTCTCACTACCACCACACTATCCATAAATTTGCGTGGCTTTTCCCTTTCCACAAGCTAGACTTTGTTGCTTGCGTGCCAACATCTCTCTCACCTTCAGTGTATATTGGTAGGCGTCCTCAACTGACCTCATTTGGATCATTCCAAACTCATCCTCAATTGCAATGCGCAATCCATTCTTATACTTGGAGATCTTCTCCATGTCAATTTCCACATGTCCCGCTCGATCGTGACTCGATAAAACTCTTGATCTATTCCTTCACACTAAGCTCCCTCATTGCAAATTCTACAACTTCTTAAACAAACAAAGTTAGTAATCCATAAGCGAAAATTTCTCCTTTAACTTAACAACTAGCCTATCCCATGTCTTGATCTTTTGTTTACATCTTTGCACTCTAGTTATCTAGATATGCTCCCACCATAGAGATGCATGACCTTTCAACTTCATGCAAGCAAATTTGAATTTCCGAGATCTCCCATGTCTTCATACTCAAAATACTTCTCGAGTTGTGTAATTTAATCAATGAGCTCCGTTGCTTCCAAAATACCAAAATAACACAATATCCAATCTAGGCTTAGTCCCCATTCTACCAATTATGTGTAATAGTCGACTTCATGACCATCTTGCACTTCTTCCTTTGCATTTGCATTTGTGGCATGCGCTCCTTGTTGCACGAGTCCTCCATCATCATTGTGATCCTCCACAACAACACCTCGATGTTGGGCGACTTCCATGGCTTCCAAACAGCTGCATAAGTTCAAATTAACTCATCCAAAACCTCAACTTTAGCAACTCCGATTTCGGTGAGCTCCAACATTCCTCCTATGTGCCATCGTGTTTCCTCAAACGAATGCAACCTTCACACTCCACACCTTCTACCCAACAATAAGCATAGATTTTCTACCCAACAATAAGCATAGATTTTCTACCCAACTTTTGAAAAAGTGAAAAATCATCAATGCTTGTTGTGTAATCCTCACCCTTGTTACCTAATGAGCATTACTTGTTGACAAATGTCCGCATGATTTTTTTTTATGCGTGCTTGTTAATGTGGAAAACCACCAATCTTTGTTGTGCCACCACTCGCAAGAAACAAAACCTTTCTAAAATACCTCTGTTACCAGGAAATGCCTAGGGCCCCCCTGTTTCGTTTCCGAAGCGCTTTCGGAAACGGAAACTCCTAACATCCTAGTCTCCTAGAGATAAGTATACATGATAATAATGTATAATTTCAATGAATACCAAATATTTTGAGTGTTTTATCAGTTATTCTTATCACTTATGGTGTATGGAGTTCAATTTTAAAATGAGTACTATGCACACACACATATATATATTTTAATAATATATTGTACAGACGTTTCCCGTAATGTTTCGTATCCAAGGTTTTTTGAAAATTGTCGTTTCGCGTTGCATACGCGTTTCGTTTCCGTTTGCATTTCCGTTTCTGGCAACATAGTAAAATACCAAATGACGCAGACACGGTTAAGGTGCTCAATGAGGATCTGCTTAAACCACACAACCTTAGAACCATGTATGGAAAACCAAGTGTATCACGGTGTAGACACAAAATCACGCACTTTGGGTAATTATCTAGTCCTAATTACATACTACTATTCATATGATTCCTAAGTAAGAATGGTACTAATTAACCCATGTCTTTGGCCACCTTTCTTTGCTTTTTGTTTCTACTTTCAGTCTTACACCTTACTTTCTCAGTTTGCCTTTTCAGTCTTCACCATTTGTCATCCAGGACACAGCACCTAGACCAGTACGCCAGCATTAGGCACCCTCATCCAATCTGGGCACCCCTGACATCTTTGTACTTTGCTCACACTTTTTGGGTCCTTTCTAGCCGTTTGAGCATTTTATCTTTTTGGTAGTCGGACTTTTCGAGGTTAATTACAAATTCAAGCAAGGGAATCATATAAATATAAAGTTATGTGATCATAATAAAGGACCAAGCACTAAGCATCTACTATCTCCACCTAAGGTTACATCCATCAAGGCATCTAAGAGCTCCATTGCATCCATCTAGCTCCATCACAAGGGACACAAGGGCTGGGTTTTCTACATCACACTTCATAGGAGGGAAGTTCATTTTATTCCATGCACACATTTACTACATTTCTTTACATCTAGCTATTTTCTCGTTATCCAAGTGTGACGGCACAAGAGCAACCTAGGGCACGATTCCGCACACACACACAAAACTACATTGGGTCTAAGATGTAGTGCAACACTCAATTGTAAGTCCACCATTATGGTATTGAGAGGATAGTCTCGACCCCTCATTTTGCATCTTTTTTTTTGGGATTTGATGTCTATTTGAGGGTTTTGCAGGTTCATTCTTCATTGCAGGTTTATTGCGACCTCGGCGATCTTTGTGTGAATCCATAGCGATAAAAGGAGCATCAATGAACATCTTATGACCTTGAGAATTCGGGTTTCTGAGCATTTTGCAAGCCTAGGTGCCCAGAATCACTACCTAGGCACCCATGGGTGCCCCTATCCCTCTCCAAGCGCCCCATCCAAGCTTATCTATCAAGATATGTATTTTCTAAGTCTCGGTGTGATGATCAGTGCTTCATTTTTCTAGTTTCCAGTCTTGTACACCTTCAACAACATTGTGAATCAGCTAAGGCATCTTACCCTTCTTTGCACATTAGGGTTTATTATTTATTGCTTAGTTTGCTTTGGTATATTTTTGTATTTCATTATTGCATTTATTTACTGCTACTATAAGCATCAGATTAGGCTTGTGTATTTACATTTTAGCTTAATCATTTTGGTGAACCCGAACTCGATCTTCACGCTCTTAAGATTCTCATCTTTTATTTCTCATCTTCTTAGGGATCATGAATATCTCTATCCATGCTTATCTGTAGAATCACCCTGATTATATCAATAAGCTCAAAAGTATTTAGCTACTACTTATATTCCTCCTCACACATCACCCGAATATGTATACCATAATTTTACTTCGCCTTATCTCTTAATGAGGATCAAATAACTTTCACATCAGATGAGCTACCTTCTCAAGCAATGCTAGAGCATGACCCCCCTTATATATTCAAGTTTGTATTAACAATGTTGGGTCAAACGTGCCTTAGTTGACAATGGATCCGGCCTTAAATATTTGTAAATATGTCCTTTCTTCATCACTTAGGTCTTTTGGAAAGTTCTTTAGCTCCTTCATCAGTCTCCATTCATGGCTTTGACAATATCCCAAGCGTGTCTTAGGTACTATTAGCCTCATGTCATTGTTGGTCCATGTACAATCACTATTCCATGCCATGTCATGCCCAATAACCTTAATTATAATATTCTTCTTGGGATGGCCCTAGATCCATGCCATGCATGCAATCCCTCTACTCTACATACAAGACTTAAGTTTTTGTTATCAGGGAGTTTTTATGATGTCTGGTTGATCCATCACCTTTCGCATATTGCCATTCTATTGAACAATCTAGTGATACTCCTAGTTCTTTGATGCTACTCAAGACTTTTCTAAATATGGGTTAGGATATGAATACTTGTGCCATTATGGCTTCTCCAATACAAACTTCAGGTCAACAAGAACTTGGAATAACATCACTTTGGGATCTTCCCACACAATCTCATAAATTTGGATTAGGATATCATCCCCCACCTATCCCTCCTTCAGAAGTTTATATACGCCTATATACTTCTTCACTTCCTCTCATCCATCCAGAACTCATCAGTGATAATGCCTCTACATTTGGGATATTTAGACACTTTTTTACGATGATGCTCTCTTAGAACACATGGGGGTTTATGATCAATTTCCTTCCTTTCACCATAAGAGGCGTTCTCCATCATCCTTCAAACTACCGCCTTACTTTGGAGAGTCCAATACACCTACTAATGACACCGATCCTCCTGATACTATTCCTACATATCCATACATGAAGATCGATCTGCCCTTCTTAATGAAGAAACCATTCAATATAACCTTGGAACACTGAAAATCCATGCATAGTTTTGTTAGTTGCCTCTCTCACACCTAATGAACAAAAAGATATCAAGCAAGTATTACATGACTTCTCTAACATTTTTGCATGGGACTATAGTGATATGCCAGGTATTGATCCATCTGTTGCAATGCATAACATTGTCCTTAACCCGTGCAAAACCAGTCCAACAGAAAATCCATAAAATGCACCCAAAAGTGGTGCTCCTAGTCAAGGAAGAAATCCAAAATTACTCAACATTGGTTTTATTCATGTTGTTGATTATCCTGAATGGGTATCTAATATTGTACCCATCATGAAACCGATGGATAGTGCGTCCATTGTTGCACCGATTTTCATGATTTAAATAAATCTTGTCCCAAGGATAGTTTCCCCTTGCCTCATATTGATGCTATTGTTGACTCTACTACCGGCTATGATATCCTCTCTTTCATGGACGGTTTCATGGTTACAATCAAATCAAAATCAACCCCGTTGATCAAGAGAAGACCTCTTTCACCACACCATGGGGAACATTTTGTTACATTGTCATGCCCTTTGGCCTTAAAAATGTCGGGGCCACTTATCAATGAGCGATGACACATATTTCATGATTATATTCACAAGATTATCGAAGATTATGTTGATGACATCTTAGCTAAGTCTAGACGTCATTCCACCCATGCGCACGAGATCTACAAATGTTATTTGAACACTTACATCAATACCATGTACGCCTAAATCCCAAAAAATGTGTTTTGGGGTCACAACTGGTAAACTCCTTGGATATATCATCTCACAACGTGGCATTGAAATCGATCCCAACAAGATTAAAGCCATTGTCGACATGCCTCCACCTAAAAATTTACATCAACTATGATCATTACAAGGAAAAATTCAAGCTATCGGAGATTCATTACACAACTTGTTGATAAAACTCAACCATTTACACAGTCTCATGAAGAAGGATACTAAGTTTGTATGGGATGAGCAATGCCAACAAGCATTTGATGACATAAAAGCATATCTTTTAAACCCACCTGTCTTAGTGCCTCCGCTAGTTGACCGACCTTTCTTATTATACATTTCCACCATGTTTCATGCCTTAGGGGCCTCTACTGGCACAACATGATGATTCTCAACGTGAAAGAGCAATCTATTACATTATTGAATGCATTACTCTCTTATGAATGCAACTATAGCTACATCAAAAAAACTATGTCTCGGCCTTGTCTTTATCGCAGATAAATTTGCATCATTATCTTCTTAATAATGAGGTACATATCATCACCAAGGTGGATCCTTTACGATACCTCTTGTCCCATACACATCTATCGGATGTCTAACACGTTGGGTTATGCTTCTCACCAAATTTGATTTCAAGTTCATACCGCAAAAATCAATTAAAGGCCAAATCATCATCATCGATCAATTAGCTGCAACACCCTTCTTGATGATACATCTCCTATTTTTGACTCCTTCCATGATGATTTCACTACCTATAATATTGATTTGACACATGGACAATGTACTTTGATGGGTCTCATTTGTCACTCTCGGCATGAGGGTCGAGATAGTCTTCATCACCCCACAGGGTGATCCACTCCCCTTTGCATATCGATTAGGGTTTTCATGTACAAATAACATCATTGAATATGAAGCCCTCATCCTTGGCCTTCTCACCACTCAAAACTACTCATTCACAACCTATGCATACATGGTGATTCTCAACTCATCATAAATCAAGTAAATGATACATATAACACAAAAGAGAACACTTAATCCCATATACACACATGTCAAAGATCTCTTGGCTACATTTGAGTCTTACTCTATCACTACCATTCCTCGTAAGGATAATCATCATCATGCGGACGCCATGGCTAGTGGCGTCACTCATCCCACAAGATATTATTGATGAGCAAGCCACATTCATCATTACACACTTGTGACATCCTTCCATCTCCACTTTACCTCTTACATCTTGTGCCATCATCATGCACGCAATCATGACAATCCGAATGGTTTACTCCCATTTACAATTTCTTATATAAACAAACCATTCCAGATACTCTACAACCTCATGAAGCTCATCATTTATGATGACGTGAGGCTACTTGTTATGTCATCATTGGCACAAAATTATTTAAACGTGCACTTGATGGTCAACTCTTGCATTCTTAGGGCTTGTTGATATTCCTATTGCTATTTCACAAATCCATGACAACATGTGTGATGGTCATTTCTCTGGAAAAGCTATGTCTCAAAAGCTTTTACATCAAGGATATTATTGGCCCACCATGGAACAAGATTGCCTCAAATACGCTACTCATTGCGAGAAGTGTCAAAAGCATGGAAACCTCCATCACACACCTGCCTATGATCTCCAACCAATTTCTCCTGCTTGGCCATTCTCTCTTTGGGGATTGACCTCATTGGCATGATAAATCTGAATTTGTTGATGGACATAAGTTCATTATCACTGCTATAGAATATTTTACTAAATGGGTGAAGCAGCCCCACTACAAACAACAATTGGTACTAACATTTTGGTTTCATCACACTCATATCATTACGCGCTTTGGCGTGCCCTCCGCCATTATCACTGATAATGGATCACCCTTTAAAAATAAGGACGTTAAAAAGTTTTGTGCAAAGTTCAAAATCAAACAATCATTCTCTACTCCTTATTACCCACAAGGCAATGGCCAAGCTAAAGCTACCAACAAAACTATTGTCAAAATATTACGCAAGACAGTTGCTTCTAGTGGTGATGACTAGCATAATCAACTATTTTATGCTCTTTGGGCTTATCGTACTAGTGTGCATACACCTACTAATGCAACTCCTTTTTCCTTGGTTTACGGTACTGAGGCCGTCATCCCACTCGAACTTGAAATACCCTCATTACGTGTTTCGCTCAAGGGTATACTTAAAGACAATACATATCATGAAAACCATTTACATGAGTTAGAAATGTTAGACTCCTGTCGTGTCCAAGCACTCAAACATCTTCATGCATCAATCTCGCACATCACATACATATATACAACTCAAAACTCATCCTCATGAATTCAACATAGGTGACCTGTCTTAAAAGAGAATCAAAAGAATACAAAATTGAAGCTCCTCTTAAAGGAAAATTTAAGCCTAATTGGCTTGGTCCTTACGTTATCACTGACAAACTTGGTGGTGGATTTTATCGCCTTGCCACCCTTTTAGGGAAGCCACTCAAAAACCCACTCAATGTCATGCATCTTAAAAATACTACACCTAAAGCAATGGTCATTACCCGATGACGCACTCTAGTCCCTCGGTCCATACTCAACTATTAGAGGGTATACAATCAAATGGACCTCATCACACTCACACATTCATCATTCAACCGATCCTTTTCATCATCTATGCGACATTTCTAACTAGTACATTCTTCACACATATGTGATATACGCTCTTAGGCTAAATCATCATCACTTTTTATCATTCTATACATACATTTTTGATATACGTTTTTATGTACATTCACTTCATCATGTTTTCTATCATCATTCCATGATGTGATGTTTTAGTACCATCATGTTTTCTACCATCTAATCATCACATTTTTTGATAAACGCTTTAGGATAAATCATCACACATCTACCACCACTCATCAATTTTACTTTGTCGCATTTAATCCTCACACATTACACACAAACTTACAATTCAACATCTTTTTGCACACATTTCAAACCATTTCCCGATGATGACACTCTCATTTATGGTTCATTCTTGACTGCTGAGGGGGCATAAATAAATGAACCTCACTACATACATTTCCATCCACTCGGGGGCACGCTCTCTATCATTCACATTGCATTCCATTCCGCCTCATCCACAACATACGTATATCTTGGTTGCATTTACTCTTGCTTACATTTACTTTTACATGTTCATCTTATTACACATGCTAGATAGATATCTTGTATGTCATTATCTTTATCATACACACATGCGCGTTCACTTTCTTTCTAGTTGTGATCGCAAATTCTATAGATCCATTACACGCAACATGGATGCTTGGCAATACCTATTACCAGTCCCACAGAGGCTCTTGGGGCATCCACTTTCGTACATTACAAGTGTTATTGTTTCATTTTTGTTCATAGCACATTACTTTATCATATTATACATGCTTTGACATACTTTTTTATCTTTCTAACATGCTAATGGGTGCTTCATGTGCAACATTTGTTATGCAGGACTATTTGCTTCCATGGTTATCTATTACATTGTTTTCATTGCTTGTCATTATATGCTCTTGTTTGTGGGATTTTGCCCTTTGTCTTGTGTGCACACTTGTCTACTTACGGCCATGATGGCCTTGATTGTCTTGTGACATCGTGAGTGATGTCCCATGTTTGCAACCCACTTTTCGTGGTCTACATTTTCTTCTTGCATGTTTACACATTGTCTTGTGTAGCTTACATTTGTCTTATACATGAGTGTTTGTCTTTGATTGTACTAACACTTGTTTTCCTAGCCACTTGTTTGCATGTGCCTTGGTTTCTACCAAGCACATTCCCTCCCCCTAAGGCATAGTTTCAAACACGACGGTTGGTCCTCTTTTGGGCCACATACTCCTTCGTGACGTCGCATGCACCCCAAATGAGGGGGCATCATATGGGTGAATCAGTCACCCCATATCAGAGTTATACACAACATGGTACCACAAGACAACATAGTTTTAGTTTAGACAGGGCTCAAAATTAGACTTGGGTCCTTAGCACAGTGGCCTTTCCTGGATGCCTGAAACCAGGGGCAATACAACGGTCTTTCCTGGAATGCCAGTAACCAAGGGAAAATTACATAGTTCTTCGACATGTCACAGAGGCTTTTGACAAGGCAGAGAGTCCTTTAACATTGGGCATTTACACAACAGCTTTTATAGGGCAAAGAGTCCTTAGCACATACACATCATCTGTAGTAGTGTTTTACACAGTGGGAAGTAGTTAAAGGTTGGAGGATGACACCAGACACTTCTCCCTACACTTCATCTATAATTTCATTACGTTGGCATGAGATCTCCCAAAAAAACTCTCACGTCGACATCATCTACAGATCCTTTTCTACACTCTTTTCTCATCATGGATTAGGTGCACATGTTCCTTTTTCACAACATTTTTACATACTTTCCTTACACACTTTTTACATATTTTGATCATATACATGCGTATTTGACTACTTTTCGGCTTCTCTTTTGCAAGTCCGTCCATATGGGAAGTGATAGTCAACATCACCAACAACAATAACATCACACACATCGACATCACACGTAGGTACATCATAATGACATCTACACATGCAGTTTCCACCCTAGGTTCATTTTCATCACTTTTGCACTTTCTCCTCCTTAGCATCCACACTTCACATTTTTTTCACTCCACGCTTTGTCTAGTCCCTTAGCATGCTTGCATCATCGATCTACATGGTTATCAAGTACGCATCTCTATCTACTTTATGTTACCGAATTTTCTCTCACCAACATAAAGTGGGGGAAAATGTAGACACAAAATCACGCACTTTGGGTAATTATCTAGTCCTGATTACATACTACTATTCATATGATTCCTAAGTAAGAAAAGTACTAATTAACCCATGTCTTTGGCCACCTTTCTTTGCTTTTTGTTTTTACTTTCAATCTTACACCTTACTTTCTCAATCTTCCTTTTCAGTCTTCGACATTTGTCATCCAGACACCAATGCCCAAACCAGGACGCCAACATCAAGCGCCCTCATCCAATCTAGGTGCCCCTGTCCTCTTTGTACTTTACTCACACTTTTTGGGTCCTTTCTATTTGTTTGAGCATCTTATCTTTTTGGTAGTCGACCTTTTTGGGGTTAATTACGAAATTCAAGCAAGGGAATCATATAAATATAAAGTTATGTGATCATAATAAAGGACCAAGCACTAAGCATCTACTATCTCCACCTAAGGTTGCATCCATCAAGGCATCTAAGAGCTCCATTGCATCCATCTAGCTCCATCACAAGGGACACAAGGGCTGGTTTTTCGCATACACTTCATAGGAGGGAAGTTCATTTTATTCCATGCACACATTTACTACATTTCTTTACATCTAGCTACTTGCTCGTTATCCAAGTGCAACTAACACAAGAGCAACCTAGGGCACAATTCCACACACACACAGAGAACTACATTGGTTCGAGATGTAGTGCAACACTCAATTGTAAGTCCACCATTGTGGCAGCTGAGGACAGTTTGACCCCTCATTCTGCATCTTTCTTTTTTGGAATTTGATGTCTATTTGAGGGTTTTGCAAGTTCATTCTTTATTCGCAGTTTATTGCGACCTGGCGCGATTTTATTGCGAATTCATAAAGAACAAAAGGCGAGCATTAGTGAACATCTTGCAAACCTAAGAATTCGCGTTTCGAGCATTTTTTCATGAGACCGTGCACCAAGCTTATTTGTCCAAATCTGCATTATCCTCGTGCTCCAAATGACGATCGCTGCTTTGGCATTTTCGATTTCAATCCTATACACCTTAAGAATATCAGTAAATCAGCTAAGGCATCTTACCCTTCTTTGCATATTAGGGTTTCATTTATTTATTGCTTAGTTTGCTTTGGTATATTTTTGTATTTCATTGTTGCATTTACTTATCAAGCATTATAGCATTAGATTAAGCTTCGTATGTACATTTTAGCTTAATGACACAAAGTCTTGGGACGGGGGACAAGTCTTGGGAAGGGGGTTCCAAGGGGCCTTGATTTGGGGGTGTGCAACACAAATATATATAGTACTTGAAAAATTAGTTATAAAAAATGTATAAGGAACAACAAATGAAACTCTGAAATACTAAACACATTGCATTGAACAATGAAAAAGCCAAATATCAATATATTTATATTTATATTCAAAATGATGATTACATTCAAAATTCAAGTACAGTTGGTCAGTGGCTCAACGTAATGAGTCTAATCATCATTCATCCCCAAAGTCTACAGCTGTGCCAAACTCCTCAATGTCCTCATCACTTGAGTTGCTAGACTCCTCATGATCAAGCTCCTCCAAATTGATGCCAACCAACCCTGTCTATGCCACATCATCATCAATCTGAGATGGCTCCTCTGGCTCTACATCCCATCGAGTTGTTGGACTCTCCTTGTAAGTGTGTTGCGGTCAATGAGACACAAGGCACTATGTACAACTATAAGCTTCTCCGCCCTCCTAAAGATAAGTTTTTTCCTCTTCATAGAGTGGATGAAGCCATAAGTAGACCAATTCCTCTCAGAAGCAGAAGAACTAGAAACTTGGGACAACAAGCGAATAGCTAGTGTGGTTGTCAAAGAACCAGGACCATGCATAGTTTACCACAGAATTGGATCCTCTTGTGCCATATTGTCCCTATCCATCTTAGCCTCTATGAATATCCCCTAAGAGTGGCAAATTTTGTCCACTCCATACGAATAGTGTTGGCATCTATAGAATTGTACATTTTTTGAATAGCCTTCATGAACCCCTTCTTCACCTCTACATCTTGTATAGGGGTAACTCTGTCAAGCCTTTGCACATACCACTTCGGGTTTAATGCATAGGCAGCCATGTGCAAGGGAGTGTTGAGCTTCTCCCATCTCCGATGAATGATTGGTTGAATATGGTCATTGTAGAATTGCAATGTAGGGTCTTTCTCTCATACAATGGCCTTCATTTCCCCAAGCATACTATCAATGCACTCATACACCTCTCCAAGGCTAGGTGCATTAGAGTCCCCATATCTAATGACTCTGAAGACTGGAGTAATGAAAGAGAATGTATTTTGCATCAGCCCAAAATGTGTCACTCTTCACCACCTCCTTCACCCTCTTCCCTTGCTTAGACTTGGAATGGGGCCACCGATTCCACTCTATTGTCATGACCATTAGTTGCAATGGCTCTTGCAACTCAAGCATCCTCTCCAAGAGAATGAAATATGATGCATATCTAGTCTCTATAGGTTTCACAAACTCCTTGTTAGAGAAGGTCCTAAAGAGTGCATGTGAAGTGTGGTGGTTGCAGATAAACATTTGCACATCTCTAGCATTATCAACAACCTCTTTGATCCAGGAAATCTTTTTCATGTCCTTGAGTGCATTATTCATGGCATGCACACAACAAGGAGTCCACCAAATATGTTTGTAGGTTGCCTCAATCAACTTCCCTACAGCTCTACATACATGGGTCGCATCCATCACAACTTGCACCACATTCTCCACCCAACCTCCTCAATAACATCTCTAAGAATTTGGAATTGAAAATCAGCATCCTTGACATGCCCTGAACAATCAATAGCCTTGAGGAAGTAAGGGCCCTCTATACATGTGACCATGATGTTGATGAGTGGATGATGCCTAATGTCTATCCACCCATCCATGATTATGTTGCATCCAATAGTGACCCAAGTAGCCTTCATTTTCTCCATTAGAATATTAATCTTGGAATAGTTCTTATCCAAGATTGTTGTCCTCAATTTTGTCTCCCCTAGTGGCACATATGATGGTCCTGCTCTTGTTATCTTTGCCACAACGTCCTTATAATAAGGAGACCAAGCCACATGGAACGGAATCCCACAAGCAAAGAAGAGTTTGCCAATGACATCATCTTTATTTTGCACATTGAATAACTCTGCCACTATGTTTGCAACATCGTTGTTACCTATCATTCTGTGTTTCCCCTTAGGTTCTATTGTTGTTGAAGTTGAACCAGATGGATAAGTAGGAGGTTGTGCACCTTGGAAAGTTCTAGCACTAGTAGGAGTAACACTCCTCGTTGCCAAAGTAGTAGGTATAGGTTTACCTTTTGTATTACTATTGCAACCCCACAATTTATTAAGTTCATCCCTTTGTTTTAATGACAACTTGTCACATGGCCCCACACCTTTGCCTCGGATGTGAAGGAGGTGTGCATTAACTCTTAAATTCAACTTGACAAAAATGACACTTCCATGTCCTAGTGCCCCTTGTTGCCCAGGTCTTACTTGTTTCGTTGCAAATTGACTTAACGGAGACCTCTTCTCAAAGGGACCCTTGGCAAAAGGTTCCAATAACTTGGAAGGGCAACTAAATTGTCCAACTGCACTCCCAATAGAACTACTTCCCTCAACCCCCATCACATTTGTACTTGGAGTCTCATAGCCAACCCCATAGGCTCTTGTTCTCCCTCTTCATTACTCGTGCTTTGTGAAAAGTAGAACTCATAAGCGACACTACAAGACAAAAATTTAATTTTATTATTTTAACAATAATTATTATTAATTTTGCAACTACCCAAGAGTCAAGACAAAAGAATTTCACTTTTGTTTTTCTTATTTCAGGTCGCATGAAGCGCAGAAGCAGAGGATACACAAAAGATGAAATTCTAATTATACTAGTATTATAAAATTAAAAATATTTAAAATAGTTTAATAATTTAATAAATAAATTAAAAAATTATTAATTTTGCAATGGATCAAGAGTCAAGACAAAAGAATTTCACTTTTGTTTTCTTACTTCAGGTCGCACGAAGCGCAGAAGCAAAGGGTACACAAAAGATGAAATTCTAATTATACAAGTATTATAAAATTAAAAATAGTTTAATAATTTAATAAATAAAGTAAAAAATTATTAATTTTGCAATGGCTCAAGAGTCTAGACGAAAGAATTTCACTTTGTTTTTCTTACTTAAAGTTGCACAAAGCACAGAAGCAGACAATACACAAAAGATGAAATTCTAATTATACTAGTATTATAAAATTAAAAATATTTAAAAAAGTTTTAATAATTTAATAAATAAATTAAAAAATTAAAAAATAGTAAAACAATCTAACACTTAAATAGCTAAACGGAAAGTTGGAAACACTTAAATGTTGATTTTAGGGTTGTTTTCAAAAACAGCAGTTCAACAACCCTAAAATCAGCATTTTAATTAATTTATTGAATAATTTATGCTTCTAAATTGAAATTAAAAATTAAAAAAACAAACTATGTGGTGCTACGGGTCATGGCTTACCTTGAAGGCTTGATGAACATGTTGAAAATAGGTGAACAGTTGAGCAATGAATACTTGGCACTTGAGTTGTTAATGTTGCCCCTCTTCCTTGCTAATGGTGTCCCTCTTGCTTGCTAATGCTCTCACTCTTGCTTGCTCTTCCTCTTGCTTTCACTCTTGCATTGCTTTGATTTTTTGATTGTGATTTGGAGTGAGGGTGTAACACTTATAGTTTCTTTTGGAGTGCTTAGGGGGTGGGTGAGGCCCATTAACTATTAGGGTTAGGGTTGGGGGTGTAATTTTTTAAAATAATATTTTTAAAATAAATAAAGCATCCTTAGCCACGGGGCATCTAGGGGTCTCGAGACATGTCGGAGACTTCTAAAAGTCTCCGAGACATCTCGGAGACTCCCAAAAGTCCCCCAAAAAAGGAAAGCGTTTAAAATCGTCCCCGTTTGGAGGAAACGTTTTGAGGACATTTCCTATTGGCCGGTGGCGGTGGAGGCGGTGGGGGACGCCTCAATGCCGTCTCCGAGTCTCTAAAACGTCCCTTGTCTCTAGGACGACAGATTTTTTTGGGGGACACGTCCCCGTGGAACACTGTGGAAAACATACAACAATGCATGTGAATAACACAATAGAATAACATGACTCAAAAAGCTTTATCCATATACTTAATGAGGAATAGCACATATACAAAACGATCAGAAACTATGCAATCATATAATCATACTCTGCTTTAAGCTTGCATCCACAATCTATGAGCTTCCTAACACTTCAATAAAACTGCCATGAACTGACTCTATAAGGCAATTGCGCTTTGTTTATATAGCCAACCAATACCACAAACTTAACTCCTAAGACAAATATGAAATTATGGTCAGCCTTTCCCAGCTTCGCAGCCTCAAATTATCCTTCTCCAATGCTTTGAAGATTTCAAACAGCTTCACAGTCTTTTGTGGCTCCAAACAGCACTTCACGTCTTTTGAATTCAGATTGTAGTACTACGTGGCTGCCTTAAGCTTACGCGGCTCAATAGAGTTGTGCAGCTTCCTTAGTGTTTCGCGACATCTTCCGACCCGCCAATGCTTGTACGATTGACATAGTTTGCATGGCTTGGGCAAAGAATCCTTTGATTTACACAGACTGTTCACTGTACTGACATTCCACAAGAATCTTGTGCACTCTACAAATGCAACACAGTACTAAAAACACAAAATGCAAAACAAAATGCCAACACAAATTGACTCCAATTGTTCAGTTGGTCTTAGTTGATATAGGATTGCCATGAACCCAGAGGCTCCTGCATCATAAGCAGAAAGTAAAATATCATCCGATGAAACCTCCGGCACCAACTAAACCACAACCAAAGATGAAATTTCTTTCACTATTGATATTGGATCTATATCCATAACCATCCACCAGTTTCATTGACCTCAAATGCGAGATGATAGCCCATGTTTAGATAAACAATTATTGATCACTCTCTCTGAAAGAATGAACTAAATTCATTAAGGACAAGAAACAATTCCTTGTATCCATAGCTAGAAGCTCAAAATGGCACAAAGAACAAGATAAACATAATTTTGAAGCTTTCTTGTAAATGTTGAAATTAATAAATCATGATACAATTTTTCCATGCCCATTGTATTTAGCCAATAGACTCGTATGCAATGACTTTAATACAATTTTTCCATGCCCATTGTATTTAGCCAATAGACTCGTATGCAATGACTTTAATTATAATTTTGTCATATAAACATAAGTATCAACATGCTCCCACACTTAAACCTGTCTGAATTTTGAAATGGCATATCTGTGACCACACTCACACACACAAAATCTAATCAGCTATAATCACGAGCCATAGGAAACATTCAAAGGAGGACAGTGTATTTTCAAACACAGCATTGATGACACATTCCAACCCTATAAAAGGGCCACTACTATTACATGTCACATTATGAAAGATCGTCCAGACATTCGAAGAGAAAATCCTTGCGCACAGTTAGACACTAGTGCACTACAGAAATCTATTAGAAGGGATTATTTTGTTGCCCACTAAGTGATTGATTGGTTAACACTGTCTGCAAACCTATATGGTAAAAAGACACTGGGGTGCAAATAGATCTTACACTCGTGGTAATAAGGAGGAGATCCAGAGGTATGAAGCAATAATGCCTGTTTTGACCCATGTATGGCACTGAGACCACATCGCATATACCAGTGGAGAAGTTAGTCCAACAGTTTCACTTACCATATTCCCTTGCGGACTGTCTTCCCTATGTCAATGTTGAATGAATGTTTGATACTTTCACATAATCCTTGTGCTCGAGTTGTCATGCACACACACTAACATATAAGTAAAGAACAGACAGCCTTGAACAATACAGATCATAAAAAAGAAAGACTAAAGTCACTATTACTCAAGGAACAATGTTCACAAAGCTTCATATCTCTTAAAACACAAACCATTCTCTTCAGATCAATTACTTATGATAGAGTCATGTTGCACCCTTTGGCAGTTAGCAATCACCTGGAGTTGTATATGTGCAACATACGCAGCTTCAACTCGCGATCTGTTTCTGAATCATTGTCCTTAAATTCCATCTCTGCTAGAGGCAACTCTGCATCATTGTCATATTCAGGTTCGAATTCTTGTCTTTTAGGGTTATAACCACTTAATTCCAGCAAAGGTTGACAATCTTCCCTGATGGCTTTGGTTTCTTCCCTCCAATACTCCGATTTGTCAGAGAATCTGTAAAGAACCACCAGAAATTAAAATGTAGACATACAAGAAGATTATTTTCTAAATTTCTTCTATATAACTGGAAATGTTGATTATAAAACATGAAACAAAATATTAATGTTGTAAGCACCTGCATTAGTCCTGAAAACCTATATGTTTTCCTTAACATTGATGTACAATATAAGCACTTCATTTTCTTATTATCTATCTACCTCAGACACTGGACATTTCGATCAGAAACAGTAGCCTTCTTCATATATCTCATCTTTATTTGGAACATCCCAAGTCAAGAAACCGTGTGAGATCATTACTTTTCTGTCTACCAAATTGAGATCAAAGCAAATTTTGGCATGTAGCTTACGAAGATAAAGGGATTGGATTCATTGTTATCAAGATTAACAAAATAATCCGATGACACCAACAAATGAAATCCAATGCGTCAGGTACAGTTATTGCGAGCCAATACATTCAGCGCCAAAGGCTTAAACTATATAAAATGATATACATCTTTTAAATGGCAACAAATACACTCAACATGGATCAAATGTGAAGAAGTTGAGAACGTTAAACAAAGCATCAGTGAACAGAGCCTGCTTCTCTGGAATATCAAATATGTTAACCACAAATCTGAATAAAGGACTAACCACAGGAGTATTCTGCAAATTCCATACATCCACATATGCTTTTAGCCATACTCACATGCCACCACTAAATTTGAAGCAAAAAAAACCACTAACACCTTATGTTTTTGCTGGCCCCCTGTTACTACAACAGAGTACCATTACAAGTCCATATATCAACTGAATGAAGGAGAGAGAACATTTAATTTCCAAACAAACGACTTTTTATTTATAAACAGCATTTTTCTCCATTCTGTTTATTGCTCTTAATGAGATTGTTTCAAAACATACCTTTCTATTCCTTGTGTTTATGTTGGTATTGTTTTTCAGTTTGCTGTTCTTTACAATGTTGCACTCACTGTGTACTTCGAGTTCTACGTACAATTGTCTCTTATAATAATCCCGATCATATATCTAACATGTTTACTAAATTGTCACTGTAAAATGCAACTACATTAACATCAGGGAACATTTAAAAACAAAGACACTGAATATTTTTCCCTCAGAGTACAGCTCAGGAATTCAAAATTTTACAAATATTCAAACCTAGATGTCAATGATATTTTTAACCCCAATTTCCTCTCCCCTTCGACACTTTATTCATAAAGGTTTCATAGATGCTTCAGACCAAAAGACAAAATCTTTCACAATGTCAGCCACAGTGGATGTTGTGTTCTTTTTGTATGACAAAACTATTTAATGGGGTTGTTTGCTTGGGGTTCCCAACATCCCCGTTCACAACATCACACCCGATCCAGAAATTGACAGATTGTTCAAACCCAAGTAACTGCAGGACCATAACTTTATCCACAGTGCCAAACATGAAGATTTCCAAAAAAAGACACTATTTTTACACGTTAGGGTATTATTGAGGAGGCTCGCCCACAGTCTTACAAAGTCTTTTGCTATTTTGTCGACATTGGGCAGGCCTTTAATTATGTTGTGAAACATCTGCTTTCCATTATCTGTGTGATATTGGTATTTCAGATTATTTCATTACTGCCAACATGAGGCTCTATGACATGGTGGTTAACCAATTCTCAACGCCCGGATCTATCTACTATGTTAAAAGTACCATAGGATTCAAGCAAGGTTTAAACTCTCTTGCCCACACTTTTTAGCATTTACTCTTTGTTGATGATGTCACCCTCTCTCACTCTGAGAATAGTTTACAAATCAGCTTACTTGAGCCATTTCAAACTCGTCTCTGCTAATGGTCGATTAGGAAGAGTATAATTTATTGTTTACACATCGGGAAAGGTCATTAGTTCTAGTAGAACAAGATGTACAATGATTTCGAGCAAGGGCATTTGAAGAGGAAATTATAGTCCTGCAGTGGTTTTCTTCGCATTTATCTTCAGTCATGATCCCAAGACAGCTTGACGCAAAACTAAGGTCCCAGTCTTCAACACATCCAGTGTTTCTCTAACTACGATTAAGTTTCTCTACAATGGTGACTAAAACTATTAATATTGAAGCCGTTACTATTACATTATTGGATGGCTATTATATAGCGAAAGACCCTCTTACATCTAAGCAAGCAAGCTTATCAATAACTAATGAGCTAAAAATAGCTGAAGCAACTATGGAGCTACAAACTAACAAGTAGCCATGAAATAGGCTTTATTGAAAATTGACTAAAGACTAGATCAATATCCAATCTAATTATCTAATTACCTCCCTTAATGACTAAACCATGAACAATTACAAATTTATCTCTCAAATTCACAAACTTATCTTTAGCAATATGTTTAGTCATTATGTCAGCAGTTTGCTCGGCTGTAGGATAATAATAATATGACAAATGTCTTCATTATTTACCAACTGGCCGATGATGGTTATACAACCCATTCACAAATTGACAGATAGTTCAAACCCGAGTAACTGCAGGACATGACAATTTCCAAGGAAATGACAATATTTTTACACATTACGAGATTGTTGAGGAGGATCATCTGCGGTCTTCCAAAGTCTTTTGTTATTTTTTCAATATTAGGCAAGACTTTAATTATGTTCTGAAACATCTTCTTTCCATAATCCGTGTGATATTTATTATTGGTGTTTCAGATTATTTCATTACTGCCAACATGAGGCTCTGTGACAAGGTTGTTAGCCAATTCTCGGCTCCTCACGATCTCTCTACTATGTTCAGAGTAGCATTGGATTCAAGCAAGGGTTGAACTCTCTTGCACACACATTTTTCTCATTTAGTCTTTGCTGATGATGTCACCCTCTCTCTCTGACAACAGTTTACAAGTCGGGTTTCTTGAGCCATTTCACACTCGCAGTGCTAATGCTTGATTAGGAAGAGTATCATTTATTGTCTGCGTCTCGGGACAGGTCATTAGTTCCGATAGAAAAAGATGTACCATGATTTAGAGCAGGGGCATTTGAAGAGGACATATGCTATAGCCCCTTCAGTGGTTTTTTTTTCTTGACATTTATCTTCACTCATAATCCCAAGACAGCTTGATGCAAAACTAAGGTCCTGGTCTTCAACGCATACAGTGTTTCACTAACTATGATTTAATTTCTCTACAATGGTGACTAAAACTATTAATATTGAAGCCGTGAATGCTTGGATGGCTGTTATATAGTGACAGATCCTCTTACATCTAAGCATGCAGGCTTATCATAACAATTAATGAGCTAAACATAACTCAAGCAAATATGGAGCTACAAACTAACAAGTAACCATGAAATAGGCTTTATAGGAAATTGACAATGACTAGATCAATATCTAATTTAATTATCCAATAACCTCCCTTAACGACTAGACCGAAACAATTCCAAGTTAATCTCTAAACTTTATAAACTCATCTTTTGCAACAAATTTAATCATTATGTCAGCACGTTGCTCTGTTGTAGGAAAATATTAAAATAATAAAGATAAATTTCTTTAATATTTACCAACTGGCCAATAATGGTGATGAACTTCAATGTGCTTTGTTATGGCATGATAGACTAGGCTCTTCACCCTCTTGAGAACACTTTGGTTCTCACAAAGAAATGGAGTTGGTGCAATTTGGTCAAGTTGAAGATCCTACAATATTGTTTGAATCCACATGGTTTTACAACCTGCATTACTATTGCTTTGCTCTCAGCTTCAGTGGATGACAAGGAAAATTTAGTCTTAAGCTCGCTCTGCCAGGAAAAACTCCTAAACCAAGAGTGAAAACAAAACCTAGTATTATGCCAGAAAAATGTAATCAGAAATTTAGGAAACTAAATTTGTGCAAACCAAAATTCTAATCATTATCTCAAAGATGAGATGCAGATGAATATTTATTACAATGAGAATGACAGTTCAGTTCATCTCCGAAATGATTGTGAAGTCCACCTTCAGACATCTCTTGCAATTCTACAAGACAAATGCCTACTCCTAGGATTATGTACAATAATATTACATTCCGCCTTGGTCTGTAGGGGTAATTGCGAAACCAAGCATGCCTCTAACCTTTCAAATTTTTCTCTTCCAAGCACCTTTGTCAAGATATTCACTGGCTGCTTTGCAATTGGACAATGTAGCAATTTGACACTACCATCTTTCACATAATGCCGAATCAAATGATATTTGGTGATATTTGGTGTTTACTTGCTTGGTTCATTATGGAATACTAGAATCGCAGGCATTTGGATTGTTGGCATGTTATCAACCATGAGTGGTGCAGAAGAAACTTGTTTTACCTGTAAATCTGCAAGAATCTTTCTAAGCTTCAGTGTTTCCCTACTTGACTCTGCAACTTCCACGTATTATGCTTCTGCTGAAAAAATTGTTGGCACTAACTGCTTCTTTGACTTCCAAGAGATGACTGTTGTTCCAAAGTTCATTAAGAAACATATAGTTGATTTCGTCAAAATCAACAACATAATCTAAATAAATATATCCAACCAGTTTGAAATCCACTGCCCTAGAGTATTTGAGCCCAAAATTATTTGTTCCCTTTAGATATTGAAGCACTCTCTTTGCTGCTACCCAATGACTTTCCCTAGGTTGTTGCATGAATCTAGAAAGAATGCCAATTGCAAAAGAAATGCCAATTGCAAAAGAAATGTCTAGTCTAGTTGTGATTACATAGATCATACTTTTTATGAGCTATTTGTACTTAGTTGCATCTACAAGCTCTGAAGTATCATCTAATGTTAGCTTCAAATTTTGTTCCATGGGTGTGCCTAGTGGTTTACAGTTTGTCATTCTGAATTTCACCACTGTATTTTTTTTGTGTGATGGCGATGTACTTTGATTTTTGAATCACTTCAATACCCAAATAGTGATGAAGATATCCCAAACTTTTCATTTCAAATCCAAATAGTGATGAAGGTATCAATTCTACTTTGAATTTTGCATCATATCTTTCATTGTTTCCAATGAGGAGCAGATCATCCACATATACAACCAAAAATACATTTGTTTTGCTACTTTTGTCAACTGTTTTGACAAATAAAATTGCATCTTCAAATTCAAAACGTTGAAAGTTCATGTTTAGGAGGTGCTCAATGAGCTTTTCATACCATGTGCTAGGGGCTTGTTTCACCCCATACAGCGATTTCTCCAACTTGTACACTTTGTGCTCTTGGTCATCTACTACAAATCCTTCTAGTTGAGTCATGTACATTGTTTGTTTGAGATCGCCATTCAAAAATGTAGTTTTCACGTCCATTTGATGAACTTTCCATCCGCTTTGTGCTTCCAAAGGCAACAAAGTACAAATAATAGTTCATTTCGTTGTAAGTGCAAGGGTTTCATTTTAGTCTATCCCTTCCATCTAAACAAATCCCTTTGCGCCAAGCCATGCTTTGTGTTTGTCAAGTGAGCCATCTGCTTTGTACTTGTTGCAAAAGACCCACTTGCAACTGATTGGTTTTGAGACAATTGAAGGATCAACCAATTTCAAGTTTTATTTTTGACCAAGGCATCATATTCACTTTTCATCGCTTTTCTCCATGCATCCAATTTTTTTGCTTGTTTGGAGGAGGTTAGTTCAGAGTCAAAAGCAATAGTGACGTCTTCTTATGGATAGTCAAAATATGGTTCGTACACGGGTGCACCCTCCAAGGTCCAATTTTCCATTTTTTCTTGAATCTCTTCATGCATTTTATGTATTTACTATTTTTTATTTGTTTTATGTGTTTCTCGTGCACGTTTTCCCAACTTCATCGGGTATGGCATATATTAGTGTTTGTGTGAGCCATTTAGGCATCTTCTTTTGTGTCTTTGGAGGAATAAATGGTGCCTTAATTTCTTGTTGTGAATCTCCTTTCTTTTCTTAAACTTGCTCATCCTTTGATGAAGTTTGAATTTTTTGTAGGAGTGGTTTATTTTCAATTACAAGAGATAATACAAATTCAAATGATTCCCAATTACATGTCCCCACCTCACTGTTTGGGATTGCTTTATCTATCTCCTTGTAAACATCAAATTTGGCAAATTTCTCAAGTTGAATCAATTGTCGATCTATGTTGGTTGTGTCCTTTGTAGTTTCACAAAAACATCTCTTGCTATGAGAAAGTTCTTGTTCTTTTCATCATAACCTATATCCCTTTTGAGGATTTTCAATAGCCTACAAGGATGCATTTACAACTCATGTGATCCAACTTATTCTTTTTCTCCTTTGAAATCAATGCATAACATGTGGATCCGAAAACCCAAAGATGTCACATCAAGGAAGATGACCAAGCCAAACTTCACACAAAGCATTCATTTGAAGGGTTGTTGAGATACACTATTGTTTGAGTTGTTTCGCGCTAGAAATGCAAATTGACTCCTTTGAAATATAACATTGCACGAACCATGTTCATCACAGTTCTATTCATCCTCTCAACTACTCCATTTTGTTAAGGAGTGCAAGCGGTTGTTGGATGAAGCTTAATCTCATTTTGCTTCAAATAGGCCCCAAACACCTTTGAAGTGAATTCACCACCATTGTTAGTCCTAGGAGTCCCAATACAAGATCACACTTCATTTTCAATCATGGTTTGAAAACTTTGAAAAGTTTCAAAGGCTTTTGAATTAAGTTTTCGAAAATAGATCCATGTCGTCCTATTATAGTGATCAATGAACAACATCAAGTATTTTTTACCACCAACGCAAAGAATTGTAGAGCACAAATCAGGGTGAGCTAACAACTCTCTACCGTCTTTCCATTTTTATGTTTGAAATAGTTCCTTTGGGTGTTTAGCTAGAACACAAGCTTCACAATTTTCCATTTTCTTGAGAAGAGTTGGCAATCCTACAACACCATTAATCACCATTCTTTTGCATTGTGTGAATACTATCATAGTTTATGTGCCGATCTAGCATGTCATAAAAGACTTGGTGGTCCTTTAATCTACAAGAAGAGCAAAATTCTATGAGTTTTGGAAACTTCCCTTCCTTAAATCCCATCATTACAATTGCTTTATCACATTTTTTTAGATTTTTACTTCTTCATCATCCAACACAAAGGAGTAACCTTGTCGATTAGTTACATGGACAAGACTCTTTTCAGTTGAGAAAAGTGTATGATATATCTTATAATGACATTTGGAAGATCTGGTAACATGAGTCGAATTGTCCCTTTTCCTTCAAGTTGCAAACTTGATGTCTACGAAGTATACCAGACCACAACTTTCTTCATGATACTCCTCAAATAAGCCCTTGTAGAAAATCATGTGTTGCAGGGCACCGGTGTCAAGGACCCAAGCACCAAAATAGAATGTATTTGCAAAGGCATTATTGACTTCATTTGAAATCGAAAGCATATCTTCAAATGTGAACTGGGTCTTCAAATGTGAATTGGGTAGAGTTTGGTTCTGAGGCTTTCTTCTTTTCTTTGTTTGTTTCTTTTTGTTTCTAATAAGCCTCAATTTTGTCGCACAACCTTTTTACATTCATGAGCCTTATGACTCCCTTTCCGACCACAATGTTTGCAAAATATGTTTTGTTTCTCATTTTGCTTCTCCTATTGTTGACCATTATTCTTGCCAGTTCATCCTCCGTTACCTTTATATCCTCCTTGCCTCTATCACCGAAAGTGGAAGCCTTATTGGAAGAATTGCCCTTTTGATGAACATAACACACACTTTCGCCTAAGGTTTTAATCTTTCTTCTAAAGGCCTTTTCTCTTTCAGCCATGTTAACAACGGTCCTTGGAATCACTCATTAGGACATGTTATAAGTTGTAGTCTAGAGAATTTGCAAACTAGTTCATTTGAAGTTCTTAAAATAGTACGCAATCAGTTGTGTTAAACAAAGCATATAGTTTGTGCAATGACTACATATCAAGAAGTACAGAACGAAAACATTCAAGCTAGAGAGAGAGAGATGAAACATAAAATAGAATTGTATTATTGTACAAGACTAATAACATGAACCAAAATCAGATTAGAATCAAAAATCAGCCCTCAACGCAATGCGCTTACATAGTTTTATACATTCCAAGGTGACTGTTGGCTTTCTAGTCCCTTAATATTCCATTTTCTGACAAGAGAGACTCTTTGCATTCTCCTTAAGCTTAGAGAGCATTACATATCTTCTACTTTGTCCTATCTAGACTATGCATATACCTTAGGTATTGCGCAATATACAAACTTATACAAAATACATCCAAGTCGGCTTTTTGATTCCAATGCATTTCCAACGCTTTCTAGAATGTAAATGGTTCTCATCCCGAGACAAAAGATAGTTTCAAAGTCTATAAGGTGTTTTGTCTTCATTTTTCATTCTTTGATGTTGTTTGTTGCGTTGTGCACTAAGCTATTTTGTTTGCATTAGACACGGGGATGTCGTTTCGGTTTTCATCCCATGTACACTACTTAACCACCCTCACAGGTTTTTAATTAAAATAAATTTTCCAACAGACTGCCTTTCGAGTTTTCAATCTATGTGAGCTTGCTTACAAATATCTCACCAAAATTACACGATTACATTCAAAAAAATCTTCTCTTCAAAATTATAGGGCTTTGAAGAATACTTTTGTTCCTCATGCTGTGATGTTGGGGCTTGCTGTACTTGAGTCAGTGGAGGTACAAATGGTACTGGACCAGCTTGCATTACTTGGATTCTGTGGAGTAGGATGTGAGGAAGTATGTATTATGGAGTGTCCTTCATGTTCTTTGCAATTGGTAAGAATATTTCAAAGTCTGCTTTGTATACGTTCTAGTTTGTGATAGCCTCATCAACTTTGTAAAACTATGCTTGCAATTGTGCCAAGGCTTGCATAACTTCAAACAAAGCATCCTTGTGTGGAATGTCCAGGGTTGGTTTTTGGAGAGATATAACTTGTATCTCCTACATAATGTATTTATATGTGATCCCTCAACCTTTGTGCTTGTACTTACACAAAAGAACTACGTAATGTATTTATTTTCCAGATGCACAGTCTGTTACTCACACTGTCTCTAGCTTGTATGGGCGCTTGCAATGCTTCGCCCAATGCTTTATCATCCATCGCAATTATCATCCATGTGTGCAAACTCTTAGTAGTCTGTGTCTGCCTGATTGACATTCATGGATGCCTACAACAACGCATTCCCATCTAGTAGTTCAAAGGTGATTTGCTTTGCTTATGTTACGGCCTAGTTTAGAATTTATATATTCGAGAAAATTTTGGATTACACCCTTAGCCTTTTTCTTTTTCTAGAGCACTTGGCATTTAATTTTGTGCACAGTCTCTTGCTCCTGCCAATTATCCATCAATTTACAAACTAAAGTGGTCAGTTGTACTTGCTCGCTCATAACTTGGTCACCTACAACTTCAATGACAAGCTTAGGACAGTTGTCCTCTATCTATTGCTTGATGTTGCACAAGTTTTCTACACTGCAGTCTTTTGTTGGGCCAATTGCATCACAGCAATGCCAATGTTTGCTTGGAGCCTATGTGCACTCTCCAGCTGTGATTGCAATGGCAGCTTTTCAATATCCATTTCCAGAGTGCTGACAATGGGTTGCATTGTGGTTGCTTGCACAATTGTCCGAGTAATCTAGGGAACTATGGTGCGCACATGAGAGAAAGGAAGGATCAGCTTGTGCTTTCAAGTCTCACGCAATTGTCGGGATCCCCATCAAAATGTTTGGGTATCCCCTCCTTCTACCTCTTTTCTAGCCATTGGCTCCAAGTTGGAGCTTCCTCCCTCCATGGCACTATCCTTTGGTTCTTTTGTTTGTGCAATTGTCTGTTTGTGTCACGGCATGACTATCGCTAACGTATTATCTTTTGTCTTGAATTCCTCTGTTTCCTTACTCTTTTATTTTGCATCATCATGTCTTCGCAATTGCTTGTTCATGTGTAATAAGTGCATGTTCTACGTGTGCCTTATCTTATCTTATCTTATCTATGGCTTTCTTCTCTTGCTCCTTTTTTATTTTCTATTTTTGCTCTCTTCTCTTCTTACTTCCTTTTTCTTTCTTCTTGTCTTTGGTTCTCCTCTTCTTCCTCTTTCATTTTACTTCTCTTGTTATTTCCTATATCTCTCTTCCTCAAGCTTTAGGCTTTTGCTTGCAGTGCAATTGCTTTTGTTAGTTGCTCGATCTCTTCTTCATTGTGCTTCCTCTTCTTCATCTTGTTGGACTTTCCTCTTCAGCTCAACCTTCTTGTTGGCTTCCTCTTTTTCTTCCTTGCACTTACGTTCATCCTCATGTTCTTGCACAATTCTTGCATCTCTCTCTACCTTCTTGGTGGCTTCTTTGGTAGTTTCTTCCTTTTGCGCTTTTCTTCTTCCTCCTTTTGAGTAGTTACTTGTTTGAGTTCTTCCTCTTGATTTTGATTTGCTCCTTTTATGGGGCGTACACTTGGAGTTTATCAGACCGGAGGTTTTTTCACATTGGTTGTTGGTTCTCCCTACTTCAATGGTGCACTAGCTTATTCAACTCCTTCGGCTCTTGGGAAACTTGATTGCATTGGTGGTGATTGAGGAGAGGGTGCATTAGCAATTTTTGTCACTAAGGCCTTCAAACCTTTGTCTTCACTCTCCTATTGATTTTGAGCTTCTTCCTCTTTTGTGAGCGTTCCTCTCTCTTGCGCAATCTTCTTCTCTACTAGAATTTTTTCCTATTCTTGCGCGCTATTTCTTCTTCAATCAAAGATGCCCTTCTTCTTGTGTTAAATCCTCATCCTAGAACCTTCAATTTCTTATCAAGTCGTGATTTGTGCACTAACTTGAATGCACTTTCTTCTTTCTCCGAGTTCTCCCCCGTCTCGGTCTTTTTTGCGTGAGGTTTCTTATATGCCCTCTCAATTCTCGTCAAGACTATTGATTGCAAATGTGTATCAACTTTGATATCCACCCGTGGGTCTTTAAGGCCTTCGCGCAATGTTGATTATCAATTGTTCTTGTGTTACATTATCTCTCTCGACCGTGATCATGAGGGAGTGAGGCAAGTGTGGTACTTGGCCCATTTCTTCATCTCGAGCTTTCAAGCCACTACTTGGGCTCTTCTAATTGCTTTCCGAGTGTACCACTCACTCTTTCGGGGCGATACATCTTCATGCCCATGTCCTCTAACGCAATAGTGCGCACTTTTTCTTGCTTACCATTATTTTATCAAAGTTGAGCTCTACAAACTAACTTGGCAACCTGGGATCTGTTTCAACTTGTGCCTCACGTCACCCTAAGTGCGCAAAACTTTTCTTTAAATTCTTCTTCTCTCCTTTGTGCTTTTTGCTTGGACCTTTACCTTGGGGTTGTCAATTCTTCAACGGCTCTTGCTTGCGCAGTTGGTGTGGTCTGCGGTCTTCCTTCTAGTGGTTGAGTTGTCGCTTCAGAGTGTACAATGGTTGAACATGACCGGGAATCATCCCATGTTACCTGCTCAATTCTGCCTTGGCCATGTCCATAGTGATAAAGAATGGGAGTTTTCATGGGTGCTTTGTTTTACAACCTTTTGAGTGAAAGGGGATTCCATCATGTAGTAGTGTTAGTTTTCCCCATGGCATTGTATAAATGGGCATTGTATAAATGCGCATTTTTCTTAGAATCCTCATATTTGCACTCGTGTTTCCTTGATATTTGCTAGCCACATTCCACACTTCTAAGTATCATCCTATGTTGTATAAGGCTTTATGGGGACGTATTGTGCAAACCTCTCGTGTGGGTAGTGGTTATTTTCAACTTCACTTATCCCTTCTAGCACTCTTTAGTATGTGAAACACAATAGGATCACGAGGCACCGATACATGAAAGTATTTCCCACATTCCACAATCTTCTACAAGTGTTTGGCTATTACGCCAAGCATTCAGGCCAACTGAATTTTTCACCTTGCTCCCACATCCAAATCAATATATCCACAACTCCCACCGATGATTGTTTACTTCTGCGGGTTGCCTACCAAAATCTTTCTAATATCAGTTCAGCCAAGACTTTGATAGATTGGTTCGCAATTGCCCCCAACAAAATGACCCTTCCTTTGCGTGATGACCTATATGCAGTCGTTGTGGTTTGTTGAACTAGAGGTATGGTTGATTTATATGCCAACATGGATATGCCTATATTTGGTAATCCAGTGGTCTAGGCAACTGTGGTGGCACTAATAGAAACAACATCTTGCACACTAAGCCATATTTTGCATTTATTGTACCTGATCATTATTGTTTGCATCACTTCTTGGTGATTTCTGAAATATGGCAATTTTGAGAGTCACTCCGTGTTAGTTCCTTGCAATGGGTCCTTCACCAATTCTCCTCCATCTGCCCTTGCTTTCTTTGTTGATAACCACCTTGGTAGCCTCCTTGTTCTGCATTATATGGCCTCTGTGGAGGATTCCAACCTTGATTTTGGTTCAGATACCCCCATACAGTCCTTAAGATGAAGGCACACTCCATTGTGGTTTGTGGTTGATTCTGCAACGAAGGAACTGTGCAACCCATCATATTTTGCGGAGGAGGAGCCCAACTTGGAATTTGCTAGGAAGATGGTGAAGTCCACTGCGCATTATGTTGAGGAGACAGAGGAGCCCAACCTCTTACTGGAGCCATTTCTACTTCTGCGGCAGCCGGTTGTGGCTTTGGAGACAATTGTGTTTGTACTGCAAACACGTTCCTTGTTACTTCCTCTTTTAGGTCCATCACCGTTGTCCAATCTTTAGATTCATGCATGGTTGATCTGCAAAAACTGCACACTATGCTCTGGGGGTGACATACATAGTGTTGCATCAAATGACATTTACAGGTAGGATGTCTCCACACTACAAATTTCAAAATACTCCACTCTTCCATCCAAAGGAAACAGAAGTTTAATCATATGAGATTTTGGACAATCATTTTTATAATGTCCCTCATCTCCGCAATTTGCACACCATATACTCAGCTTCAGTTTTTTCTCTTCCTACAATTCCTCTAACCTACACATCCCAACATCCAACTTAACTTTGGTCTTTTAATTGACTCCTACACTTTCTTTTTAGTCCTCAATCTTTTCCACCCTTATGGCAGCCTGAATTCCTTTTGATTTAGTAGCAACTTTTGTTTGCACAATGCCAAACCGGATCTTATTACGTAGTCCTATGAACCAAGAAGCCTTACTAGCATCATCAAAATTAAAACTTGTCTTGTTCGTTACATCAGAAAACCAAAAATCATAGTCCATTACAGATTCTCCTAGTTTCCATTTAATCTCCTTTAAATCTTGAATTGTTTGTCATAGACACTTTTACCTTTTGAATTATGTCATTAGAGCTTCTTACACTTCTTTTAACATTTTTCCGCTCAAGTTCATGGATTATATGAACTCTTAAGGCCCTGCCACAAAAGCTACTATGAGTTTGCATTTCTTTGTTCTCATCAGTTACTCCTTTCGGACCCCGTCTTACTTCGCAAATTAATAAGTAGTATTGCACATTAGTTGATCCATCATAAGGCTGCAAGCTTGCATAAGAGTTATTCATACGAGTCATATTTCTTCCCACAATTGGTTGTCTTCTTATTTGTGTTGAATTGCTATCCAAGCTTGGGTTAATCTGCATGATTTGTTGGTTAGTGCTTGCTACAATACTCGCACTTGCACTCTTGGGTGCGCACTTCAAATTTTCGGAGTCCAAGGACTCGTGCTAGATCTCGCAGACTCAAGAAAGCTTACTCGGTGCTTAGGGATTACTGCACTGTTATCACTACAATTTCCACTTCTTCCTTCACTATTACCAGGAAAGCAAATGCGCAATAATTGTTTACCAATATTCAGGCCTGCCTCTCTTACAAGCTCGTCTACGCCTATAATTTCAGATGATACCTGCAATGTTGCTTGCGCAATGTATGGCTGGCTCAATCTTTTCTTATTTCTCTCAATCCGCCTTGTTGTGCTTCTATCTCTTACAAAATTTCTAATTGCTCCCAATCATTCAAACAATCCCAAGCTATCAATTCCCTATCTAGCTCCAAGAACATACATTCTAGAAGAGGGGCATTGTAATCTTCTATAGGCCTATGTGGATCCCATATGAATTATTTATTAAAAACTAGTCCTTAACTGTCCATGCAATACCATGGTCTCCAAGATGGCTTCTTCGGGTTATGTTCCAACTTCATCATAAACCTACTCCTAACTAATTCCAATCCCATATCTTTTGTTTCCTCTTCTCTTTCCACGTTTCGTTCTATCCTCTTCCCAATTCCACTCTTAAGTTCCACGGCTCCCTCTACACCCTCTCATTTACTTTTGTCCTCGTCTGTCTCTTTTCTCCTCTATTCTTTCACGAGGTGCCTTTCCTCCTTCCCCGCCCACTCTACCTACTTTACTCCTACTTATGTTGATTTAAACTTCCCCACTATAGCACTCAAGCTTCCCCATCTATTGTATTCTTTTGTTTCTCTTTGCAGTCTTTCTAATGTTCTCTTTTCTTCCTTCTGATCCTTCTCAAACCCTTCATGGGCCTACTTTGATTTTGACCCCTTCCCCTTCATGTCCATTCTTCTAGAACTACATCCCCATGGTGCCTACCCGACTGCTCCATGTTGCGCGGAATCGGCACCATAGCCTTTTCCACAACTAGCATCTTTACCAATAAAGGGAGTTGCTTTGCAATTTTTCCTCGCAATTTACTAATGGAACATTCTTCCGCGGATTCAAAGGAACAACTTGTACAACAATTTCAACTACATACCACAATTGTAGTTTATATCTAATGGTCGACAACCCTAGTTCATTCAAAGATCTAGATTGGACAATTTCTCTATCTTCTCTTCCATCCACACGTACTCCTCTTCTCGTCTCATGCCTAAAACAATAATATACTGGTCTATATAATCAAGTCTGCTAGTTGTTTTAGAAGCTCGCACCAAAAGATCTCATGAATGTCTCGTATATATGCTCTATCTTGATTCCTCTTCTAAAGAATTCCCGTTACGGACCCCCATCTTCTACAAATTGGTTCATCTACTCTTGTAAGCCATCTCTCCACATCTCGATGTTCTAGTAGGCATCTTAACATTAACAAGCCCCGACAATGAGCGGTGTTAACAATTCTCCCTGGAATCACTCATCGGGACATGCTACAAGTTGTAGTCTAAAGAATTTGCAAAGTAGTTCATTTGTAGCTCTTAAAACAATGTGTAATCAGTTGTGCTAAAAGAGCATACGGTTTTACGCAATGCTTACATATCAAGGAGTACAGAAGGAAAACTGATGAGGGTCATCAATCCTCTTCATTAAAGAATGTCAATCCGATTCCGTGTCCAGAAGGCTATATGCAAAAGGAAAGAGAGATATTTGGCAATGGTCCCTTCTACCCAAAATCCGCACTTGCATAAATTTTGTGGGAATTAAAACACACTTTGCAGGAATTGAAACACACTTCACAGAAATTGAAATGTCACACTTGCATAAAATTAAAGCACACTTGCATGGAATTAAAACACACTTGTAGGGAATTAAAAATCACACTTGCATGAAAAGAAAACACACTTTGCAGAAAAGGAAATTGCTAAATTGAAAATAAATACATAAAACACTGCAGGTTTACAACAGATTATACATCAAAAAAATAATTACATTGTACAAAGAGAAAGACAACAAAAATAAATACATAATGAAAAAAATAAACAAAAATGTGCAAATCCATCTTCTTTGGAATGAGTGGTCAGCTCATTCCTCGGAAGAGGATTTTAATCAAGACTATTTACAAAATGGATGGAATGGAATCTTGAATTGATCAGAAAAATGGTGATTACATTCTTTGGTGTGGGAGGTTGCATTTATAATTTCATGCTTCCAACCACCTCCTTATTTTAAGGCATACATCTTTATCAATTAAGATTTCAATCTATACAAAAGTGTCAATCTCCACAAAATATGGAGAGAGCTTATCTAACTCTAACTAACAATCTGAATTTCTTATTTTATTGTTGAGAATCAAAATGAATATTGATTCTTCTTTATTTTACAAATAATAAAACACTTACATAAATTTCTATTTTTAGAATGACTTCCAAAAATAGATAACAATGACACCCTTAAAGTTATGCCCGTCGTCAGAACTCCAAAGTATTCATCTCCAAAGCTCTAATATCCAACTACAAAGCTATAATAATCACCTCCGAAGCGATATGGAAAGACTCAAGAAATCTAGGAAGACTTTGAAGCATTTTAGAAAGACTCAAGCGATCTAGGACAACTTCCAAGCAATCTAGGAAGCCTCCGAAGCGATCCGGGAAGACTCAAGCGTTCTAGGAAAACTCCAAAGCAACTGGGAAGACTCCAAAGAGATCTTGGAAGACTCAAGCGTTCTAGAAAGACTTCGAAGCATTCTGGGAAGATTCTGAAGCAATACTAAAATTGCTATAACTTTTGCATATGAATCAAGATGATATTTTTAACTTGCATAACTTTTGGAGAGAAATATGAAGATACAATCAGATTTGGGTTTGGATTTATTCTTGATAGCTGTTTTTCACTATTTTCCAAACATATGCTTAACGAGCCGCTCATAGAATTCCTCACATTTCCGGAGCTAGTGAAGAAACCTCTGCGGAGCAAATGCGTTGATAAAATAACAATCTTCAAGATGATATGACAGATTTTGAAGATCCTCTAAGGTTGGTTGTAGCTGGTGCTTAGTGCTCAAAATGTCTTATTCAACAATTATAGCAAAGTATGAACTGCATATGCACAAATTAACGTCTTTTTCCAAAAAATTATAAGAAATACCTAATAGAAAGATAACAATGAATTCTAAAGAAATGACTATGATATATACTCTCGAATTTATCCTAAACAAACCGTAAGTTCAGAAATTACACTTAGATCCACTTTCTATTGGGGTGATAATGTCAAGTCGATACCTACCACCGTAGTACGCCCCAATAATATTTTAAAAGGTTGTCTATCAAACTTTATTATGAAGATTTTTCACAAAGATCTTCCACATTTAAGAGTGAAGCGGCTCGACTAATTCACCCACCCTACATTGATTAAGGTGATCCCTCTTGGGATTGGCTATGAGCAACTTATAGATAAATACCAGATTGACATCTAGATAGGGATATCAAACTGGAAACTATCTTTGATGATTATTGTATTGAATGAGTGCGAAACATAGCTCTGCAATCATTATGTGAAAGACTAAGGAGTGAAGTGGAAGTGCTGGGTTGAAAGTCTTGTGACTTCTTAATACAGACAGTGCTTCATTATAGTGGGGCTTTTCCTTCGGGTTTCCCCACTTAAATCTAGCGTTATCGTCTCTATGTTTTGTGTCTATTTGCTTTCACCTCGTGTTATTACATTCTGTAATCTGCATACTGTAATCTATAATTCTTGGCATTTTTTGGATCTATAATCATTCGATTATGTATTCCCTATAAATCCGACTTGGTATCGAGATCAAGTGGTTATGCATGTGCAAGATCGATCGAAAGCTTTTAATTAGCTAGAGCGAAGAAGATTGAAGTCTATTTACGGATCTGCAAAGCCCTAGTTGCTCCACAATCGTCTTCAAGCTAATCAGGTTTAAAATTACGATTCCCACCCAAATATTGGTGAAATATTAGTCAAATGGTTGTTTAGATCATGTTTTAGCATTTGCTTGCTTAAATTCGTGCTTCTACATCTTGTTTCAGTCATTTTTCGGTTTAAATCTGTAGTCTGAGCTTAATTTAAGTTTTTCGCACCGGTTATAGTCGTTATAGCTATTTTTGACTATGGATCCGAAAGATTTCTTTAGATCTAGTTAGTTCGGAGCATTTAAATCTGCCCAGACTTTATAAATCTTTATTTTTTGCCTATTTTGCTTTTGCGAATCCCGATCAAATCATTGAGTCCAAGTGGCTTCGTTTGTGTCGCTTTTATTAGATCTTTTTGTTTTGGAAGCTCGAGCCAATTAGAAGGCTACACCTTGCTTCCCATTGTCGGCTTTATTGTTTATCGATTGTGAGTCGCAAAACGCAAGCCAATAATGGCATTACATGTGTCTTCGCATTGTCGACTTGGGTTAAGCTTTCCTCTGTCTTTGCAAAATCCGATCCAATAAAAAAGCTCCAAGTCACTTAATGTTTTGCGTTGTGTGTTGGACCTTTTTTAGCTTGTTTTTGTCTTTGTGAAATCCAAACCAATAAGAAAGCTCCAAGGCTCCGTATTTCGCATTTGAGCTTTCTTTCAGCTTGCTTTCATCATATGCAAAAGTTGAGCCAATAAAAATTGCTCCAAGCATCTTTGTATTTTGCATTTGTCGATTTGCATGTAAATCGATCCAATAGGATTGCTTTCTGTGTGTCTTTGTGTTTCGATTTGCAAGTTTTCTTTTTTTGTGAAGTGGCTTATCCATTACGAATTAGCCACCTTTTCGCATGTGTCGGTCTTTGTCGGACTTGCGAAAATCAAGCCATTAAGAAGGCTCTACGTGTGTCCAAGTTTTGCCTTAGTCTTTTTGGCAAAACTGCAAGTGCAAACCAATTGAATTTTGACACGTATATTAATTTCTGTTGTATCGAGTCTTCCCAAGTGTCGACTTTGTCTTTCGAGGTGTCAGTCTTTACGTTCACTTTGCCACTAAGATAGTGACACTTGTTTTTTGATTTCGGACCCGAACTTTATTTTAAAGTTTGGCTTATTTCGGGGACTTTAAGTCCGCCCGAATCCATCTATTAAAAGTTTGGTAAAGCCGCCAAATGTCTATTCTTTAGTCATTAGATTTTCGACAAGTGGCATCATTTTGACTAAGACTTTGCTTTCGCATTTTGTTTGAAGTTTGTCAAAGTGCGAAATAGCGAACTAATTAATTAAAGACACGTGTATATGGTTTTGTTTCTGCTTTTTTAATAGTCTTCGACTTATTAGCTACACTACGAAGTGCGAGCTAATTTAAAAGCGACACATGTATTTGGTATTTTCACATGCTTGTCAAAATTGTTATAGTTTTTAACACGTGTTTATTTTGTTTGTTGTTCGGACCCAATAAGTCTTCTATCTAATCTAATTTTTGAGACTCCGTGTCGCAATAATTTTTAATTTTGTTACCAACCCGATAAGTTATCTATTTTAATTAAAATTCGGGACTTCACGTCCACCGTGGGGATCTCAGATTAAAATTTGCTGTAAAGCCAACACATGTTCTCGTAGTTGTGGTTAGATCTTCACCACGTGTCCCATCTAAATTCTTTTTGTTCTCATGGATTTTTTAAAAAGTTTGCTTGTCACAGGGTTTAATATTTTCTTTATACTATGGCTTTCTAAAGTTTCTTTGTTCCGTGGATTTTTAAACTTCTTTATTCACCAAAGTTGAAAAAAATTTCAATGTATAGCGGATTCCAAAATTTGAAAATTTTATAAATGTTTCTCCTATGTTCGCGGCTTGTTGTTTGTGTTTGAGCTTTCAAATTTAGCTAAGTTTTTTCTTAAAATGCCATGTTCCTCTAGTTTCTCAATGGATAAATCTCAATTATTAAATGGAACGAATTACAGTATATGGAGAGTTCGATTGAAATCTTGTTTTATGGCTAGGAAGCTATGGGATCTTGTGACTAGTGTGGAAAAACGACCCACAGGAAGACAAGCAACCCCTGAAAACCTTAGCTCCTCTCAGAGATCTCAGGAAGCTCTGTCCATCCTTTTGCAAAGCATAAAAGATGAATTTTTGATGCATATAGGTCATATGGACTCGTCTACTGATGCCTGAAAATAATTAGAGACTATGCATGAAGGCAGTCGATTGTCTAAGATAATAAAGCTAATTTTAGGGTTATTTACAACTCCCATGAAGGGGGATGAGAAAATAGTTGATTATCTAGTTAAAATTAAGAACATTAAAGCTCAATTTGATGGCTATAATCGTGAACTATTTCAGGGATAAGCTTCTTTATTTCATTATACAAATCAATATACATGAAAAGTTCAAAAAATTTATCTCTATTCTTAACTCTAAGTATCGAATGAGAATGATCTTCCTGACTTAGATACTTTGTCTTCTCTACTAATCCAAGAAGAACGAGTAATGGAAAACTTTGATTCAAAAGAAACTTCCTCTCAAGCCTTGTTCTCTCAAAATCATAAGTCTGCTCAAAATAGGATTAACAATAATCCCAATCAGAAGTCTAATATCAGATCTAGATTCAAATCCAATCCTAAGTCTAAGCCTGCTAAAAACAATCAGAAATTTAAAGTGAAATTTAATGGCACATGTAACAATTGTGGAAAATTTGGCCATAAGAAAGAGGATTGTAAATCAAAAAGAAGCCAAATTTCAGAAATAAAGAATGGAATAAATCATATCAAAATCAAGATGAAAATGAAGAGAGTAATCACAGAGCTAATGTAGTAACTATATAAACTACATATATCATCTCTGAATAAATAAATATGCTACTGTTGATTCCTTCAAGTAAAAATTATCAATGGTCTTAAAACATTAGTGTCTACTATGTCAAAGAAAGGCATTATTGTTCATCTAAAGTCTGAGAGATCTGAGCCTAGGAATCCTGTGATATCTGGTTATCAGTTCAATATGAAGTCTAAGGTCATTCATCAAAAGTTATGTTATGATGTTTAGAGACCTTCTTGATCTGAGTTTTCAAGAGAGTTATATATTAAACCAGAAATCTTTGTCTCAAACATGTAATTTATATTGATTCATGATGAATTTTGTCAGTTGTATGATAGTAATCAGACATCATGAACCCCCATAAAGAGTGAAATCTTGAACAAAGTTTGTTTTGTCACAAAGCAAGAAAAGATTATCACAGAGGCAAAGTAGAAGTTTTATATCATGCTTTGTAGTGTATCAAGTGCATTTATACATCATGATAGTTGTACCAAGTTATTTTTAAGTTTCCTTCTCATATGATGGATGTAGACATTAACGGCGAGATCTTTTGTCAAAACAGTCATGTCTTATTTATTGTTGATCTCTTTGTAATAACAAGAAGATAATCAAAAGAAGTTAAGACAATGTTTCACTGTTATTCTTTTTTTTGCATGAAAATCTGATCATATATGACATCTCTAAGCTTATGTTTTTTTTATAAAACATTTTATGTGATTACTAAAATATTATTCTATGCATGTCAAATGACACTCGGGGACGCTGTCTGTATTGGAGACGTCCAATACTGATTGCATCTAATAAATATTTTAAAAGTGTAACATGATTAGTTGTTAAGCATATTGTTATGATCTGATGTCTATTATGACTCTAATCATGTTGATGTTGTGTTGAATTAGAGAATATACATCTAGATTTGTGTTCAAAGTGTTGATGCAAGTGCCATCACTTGAAGAAGCAAAGGAAGCTATGTGGCTGTCAGCTTTTCTCTTCTATGTGAAGGCCAAATTGTTCTTGATAAAGAATCCATTTCAACATCAGAGATCCTATTGCAGATATCTTCACCAAGCCATTGTGTGTTGTGAACTATTGCAAATTTTGTGCCTTGTATGGCCTATATGGCCTATCAAAGTTGCCATCGAGGGGGAGTGGCATGACAATGCCACCTGTTAATGACTTATTATAAAAGACTCGACTCAGCTTTTAAAGAGTGGATCATCACCACCCGTCTTGTATGTAACAAGGTGAACCTTTAGGGATTGGTTACACATGGTTGTAACATTATATGTGAAATGTAAGTCTCATGAGCAAATGTATAAGGCAGTTCATTGTAAACTTTCAATACTTCCTCCATTTTGTAATAAGTAAACAAGTCACAGTATGTGAGTTTACTTGTAAATCCCAGCAAAGCATCAGTTATGGGAATGCCTTGTTTTATAAAAGGCTCCATAATCTGAAATAAGTCTTCATATATAAAGCACTTGGTCCTAAGAATTTCTTGTGGGAAGATCTATATGATTTCCCCTATCTACATGCTAGCCTGAATCATCTTTGATGATTTTGGATCTGTCTTCTTTGGAATTTGGCATGTCTTGTTTTGTTTCTTCCCACTTAACATTAAGGGGGACTATTGGGATGATAATGTCAAGTGGGATACCGATTAAGATGCGCCCCAATATTATTTTAAAAGGTTGTCTATCAAACTTTATTACAAAGATCTTCCAAACTTAAGTGTGAATCGACTCGATTGATTCGCCCACCCTACATTGATTAGGGTGATCCCTCTCGCGAATGGCTATGAACAACGTATAGATAAGTACCATATTGAGATCTAAATAGGGATATCGATGGAAACTATCTTTGATGAGTATTGTATTGAATGAGTGCAAGACATAGCTCTGCAATCATTCTGTGAAAGAATAAGGAGTGAAGTGGAAGTGTTGGGTTGAAAGTCTTGTGAATTCTTAATACAGACAATGCTTTATTACAGTGGGGTTTTTCCTTCAAGTTTCCCCACTTAAATATGGTGTTACCGTCTCTATGCTCTATGTCTATTTGCTTTCAACTCGTGTTATTACATTCTGTAATCTGCATATTGTAATCTATAATTCTTGGCATTTTGTGGATCTATAATCAGTTGATTATGTATTCCCTATAAATCGACAAAAAGAATGTCAAATCTTGTATAAAATGGGCCATTTTTGGGCTCATCAAAAACACTCGAGCTAGATAGAGATGAAACATAAACTGGAATTGTATTACTTGTAAGAAACTAATAATATGGAACCATAATCATATTAAAATTCAAAATCATCCTTGGCGCAAAGTGCTTACAAAGTTTTATACATTCCAAGGTAACTCACAGCTTTCCAGTCCCTTCATCTTCTATTTTTTGACAAGAGAGACTCTTCACATTTTCCTTAAGATTACATATTTACTACTTTGTCCTTTCTAGAATATGCATATACTATAGGTATCATGAGTACACAAACTTATACAAAATACATCCAACTCATCTTTTTATCCCAATACATTTCCAACAAGCCATCTTGTCAACCAATTGATCAAAAGAGAGTCTTCAAAAAAATTCTTGCCTATAAAGACTCTAAATTGGTTAAGTATGCAAGAACATCTTTTATGAAAGCAGGCATATATACATCAATTTTGATACTAAAAACTTCACCATCATGCTTGGTAGCACAAATTTCTGATGTCGAACTCATTACATCACCATTTTTCAACTCAAGATTAAACAATTTTAGTTGCAATTGTATGAACTCAAACTCTAAATGAGAATCATACAAATCCTTGTGTTTGTTTAGTGTTTGCAAGTTGTGTTGCACCCGTGCATATGACGAAAAGCTTCACCATCCACACAGGCCCTCATCAAGGCGAATGCCTTCTCTTGCTTTCATATCTATGATTTTGTCTAAGTTGTTGGTTCCATTGGTTGTTTGTCTCCATCACAAATATTGAACCACGAATCATTGAAGATGAGAGTATTCTCAACTTGTCACGACCAATCCGACCAGGTGTCCTTCCCAATCAATGTTGCGCCAACAATTGAATTTATTATATGCATTTTGCTATGAAGGTAGACGGATTGGTTCCTTATCACTCCAAAAGGTTCTCTTTCCTACATACCACCAAAACAATATACCAAACCTCTTAACATGCCTCGTCTCTCTTAAATACTCATTAATACGTAGAAGAAGCTCGTCCTTTTATATAAATAGTGATACGTGAAAGAGACGTAAAAGCACACGAAAGCAGAATGATATGTGGTACCTAGGCAGTATGTGAAAAGGATTCACTCTTTCAATGACACTTGCTTAGCAAGAAAACCTTAGACGTGGACATAACTTCCTATATAATAGGTATTATCTTCTTTCAAGATTTATGTCTAGCAATAGACACAAATGAGTAATGGAGGGAATGGAAAATGACATTTTCCTTATTTCTTCCCAAAGATTTATAGGGATGATGCCACAAACGTAGTTGTTGTAACTCTATTAGCCGTTAAATGTAATACTTCAATAGAGGCACCGCACATGCCAAACGATGTTATTTGTTTGAGTTTGCATCATTTTTTATTTGCTTGAAATTTATTTTCGTTTTAAAACAACAAAACCTTATATTATGTAAAGCTCAAAACTACATATAGAACTATGCCAAGCCTCGAAAGCTATTAGCCCAAGCATGAGCATTATACAACAAAAAGCAAAAAAACAATCATGACAGAGAATCAAGATTAAGAATAAGTTTGATATCCTCCTGAATCTTATTAGACCACCATGGAGGGGCAATCCATAGCAAAACAGGTCCTTGTTGTCACGAGCCCAATTAGCAAGTCCATCAACAACTTTGTTTCTTTCATGAGGAATGTGACTGAATTGGACCTCATGGAATTTAGCAATGCGCCAATTAGGGGAGAAATCCAATTTGTCATCAGAGAGCAGGTGAATAATAATTTGGCAATCCAATTCGACCTGGATTTTATGCCATCCAATTTTCAAGGCCTCTTGCATACCTTTGTAAATAGCTTAAAACCTCGGCTAGATTATTGGTAGTAGAGCCAAGATTCTCAGCAAAAAGGAATTACACCCCACCTTCAACATTCCTACCAATACCTCCCATTACATCTTTCCCAGGATTACCTCTAGAAGCTCCATCCGTATTTAACTTACCATATCCTGGAGAAGGATTCTTCCATTGGCCATCCTTTGGAACTTTGTTCTTGTTGTGCTTCCTAGGGCAAGAAACCTCCTTAGGATCAATATTTAGCTGCTTACAAATGTTTTCCCAATCAAGGGAAAGATCTTGAGGCAAAGATATCTTATGTTTCAAGCTTTCCGATATGTTGATTTTGGTCTTCTCCCACACAAAAAGGCTATCTTTATTAGTTCTCTGAAGATTCTATTGTTTCTTTCCTTCCAAATATTCCAAAGGAGAAGAGAGATCCCACTCCATAGAACAGGGAGAAGATTTTGGCCTCTAGGGAGGGATTCCTGCCAAGCTCTACAAATCTGATCAAGAGAATCAAAAATTATCCAATGGATCTTAAATAAAGCAGCCGAGTAAGTCGCCACAACAAAATAACCCAAGGACATGAGAAAAAAAGATGAGAAGAGGACTCTTCAGCCTGAAGGCATAATGCACATCTAAAGGGGCCATACAAACCTCTTTTTAGAAGACGGTCTCTGTTAAAACTCTTTTGTGTATAAGAAGCCACAGAAAAAACTGACCTTTGGCCATATACCCGGATGTCAAATGTGTTTGAAAAGATTTTGAAGAGGATGAGGATTCTTATTAACCAATGAGGCATTGCCAACTTATCAAGTCGGGGATGAGGAAATAGGACGTGTACTCAAGATATGAGAAAGCAATACCGTGCACTTGGTGATCCAATGTAATTGACCATTCATCAAAGTGAGTCCAAGAATTCCCATTCTCCCAAACCTAACGAGTTGGTTTACCATGATAGGCTACCCTCACCGATACCAAATTATGCATTTGTTCCATAACAGGTTTAAGCTCGGGATATTGATGAATGATAGGGGCCTGCCCATCCCAAGAATTTGCTTGAAATTGACTTGCACAATAAATGACTTATTTGATAAGTCAAAATAAACTCCAAACATATATAAGCTTTTTCAAAATTTAAAAAAACTCAAAAACAATTATTAATCCTCCAAGATAAATTCAAAGGCTTATATGATCTTTTGCCTTAGAAGGCTTCCTCCTTTACACCCACGTAATTCTTGTATGGAAAGGATGTTGGCGTAGCAACCAATTCAAACATCTGATATATGTCAAACAGATAAAAATGTTAGACCAACACAAAACGGAAAGATGAAACACCACGCCAAATGTATTTACAGCTAGTAAATTTAAGTTATGATCGAGCTCTATTCTCAAAAGGAATCTTGTTTCGATGATAAAATTATATGCAAATCGCTTCGGGAGGAGTAAAAGTTAACGCTTTGCAAATGAGCGTCGATACAAGCCCAAGGTCAAGTGGTGATCAACATTAAATTTAGAAATTTTTTCCCTTCTCCCACTATACTATTTAAAAATGTTACACAAAGACGCTCCCAAACTAGCAAGTCCTGGGACGCCTTGGACATCACCGAGATGGCAAGGAAACATCCCCAAGGGTTTCAAACTATGGAAAACATCAAGGGACGTCCCGAAATGTCCTTTATTAGGGGACATCTCTTATTTTTCCGAACACTCGTGAGCTTATAGGTCCTCGAGAAGATCAAAAGAGGCCCTTGGCATGTCTACACGTCCCTAGCGGCACCTTTTTTTCATTCACATTAAATAAATAAAAATTGGGACAATTAAATTTAGGGAAACTTAAAACAACATTAAAAAAATAGAATAATACAACCCTAACCCTAAAAGTGACACTCTAAGTTATAAAATGACTCTATGGCCTCATTCCATATCACATTCAATATTCCCACTTGAGCAAAGTGAGCAAAGTGGACAAGAGGAAGAGGAAGGACAACTACAAGAGAGAGCAAGAACAAGAGCAAGCAAGAAGTGTTTATAATTTCATTTGTTTACATTCATAATACTCTCTAGTTTTTAAAATTTAGTTTGTATTTGTATTATTTAATTGTTGTTTTTAAGTTTTTTATCTACATTCACATTGTAATCTTGTTTATAGTTTTTAGGATTTTACAAAAATGTATTCTTCATAGGGCTTCATTGTTAGGGTTTAAAAAATATAGTTTAAAATATACAAGTCTTGATTATTGATTGATAATTTGATTTATTATTGTTTTTTAATATTTTTGCATATAGTTATGAACTTATGGCTGTTTTTTTTAACATTGCATATAGTTATGGCTGTTAGGGTCATATTTTTTAAATTTTATAATTTTAAAATATATAAACTCTTGATTATTGATTGATTCATTATTTTATTTTTATAATTTTTGCATATAGTTGTGGATTTTTTATAAATTCATTGCAGCCCCAATAATCATCACAATGAGTTCTTCTAAAAATGATTATGAATCAGAGGAAGTGAGGATTGACATAGATGGAAGTGAAGGTGATGACATTAATGTGGTGGTGAAGAAGTAAAGCAAATTGTAGTGGCAACGCCAATTGGTGGTTCATTCTGCAAGTGTTATCAATTGTCCCTCTCAAATGTTGGCCACATTCACCATAGGATCATTCGATAAAAAGAAGCCATTGCAACAATTTGATCTCATAGTTGCGAACCCCAAGTTTTGGAGGGACGAGTAAACTATAAAAGTGCAATATTTGTTCAGAGACTTGGCATGGCAGCATCACCGGGACCAATGCACACTTGTTCCACCTTACACGAAGGGGGTTGGTGTTTGTAAGCCTCTTTCACTTGATCAAAGAGTAGAGATGGTCAAGCTTTATAATGGAAGTACTACGAACAACATTCCGTAAGTTCATGGTACTAAGACCTGATACTAATACCCCTTTTAGCTCTCATAGGACTGGAAAGAATCCTTTGGCTATTTATGGTTTTAGAAAGACAAGAAATGGAAAGCGGCGGAAGAGAAAGGTCGTGGGGTTGCCTCAATCCAGCTTGTAGATATGTTTGATTTAAAGGTAAAGGAAGAGGTAGATGATGCTATTGAGACAACAATCTTGGATAGAAACTATTCAAAAGTTAATTTATTAATGGAGGAGATGAAGGTCGCATGGGTGTCACATGCATGTAGCATTATCATGGATGGGTGCACGGATATTAGACATCAGCCTCTCTTCATCATTGTCCCCTCCAAAGATGGACCATATTTCTTGAGAATAATTGATTGTTCTAGGAAGCAGAAAGATGTTGAGTTTCAGTTTCATAATTTGAAGGAAGTCATGGGAAGGTTGGCCATTCAAATTTGTACAACTATTCACAAATACAAGGTATGTGTGTAGAGCAAGAGGGTAAGCTAGTGGAAGGTACCTATAATCATATTTATTGGACCTCGTGTTGCGTGCATGCCATGAACAATGCAGTGAATGACAGGGTAGATTCACTAGGTCAAAAGTTTGGGTTGAGACTAGGGAGGTGCAAATGTTCATCTGCAATCACCACACATCATTGGCACACTTTCGAAACTATTTGAGGATGGAATTCCTCAAACCAGTTGACACCCACTTTGCATCATATTTTATTTTGTTGGAAATGATGGTTGAGTTACACGAGCCCCTGCAAGTTATGATCATGACACGGGATTTGTAATGTCCCCTTTTCCAAGCTAGTCACTATGAAGGCCTTAGGCCCATTCCACCTTTGTGGGCTTGAGGAAGGAAAGCAAGGGAGGTGAACATTGCCATAATTGTAAGTGATTGTATTTTCCTTATTTATTTAATTACTAATTATGGCTTGGAGTGATTCGACTAGGTGATGGGTGAATGACAAAGCAAAAAGGAATTTCTATCTTCTCCACATGAGGTCGGTCTTCTTGGAGGACCAAGTGAAGATTAAAAGTACACTTTCCCTTCATTAAGAGGTCGGCCATGGGAATTAGTCCTCTAATTCATCCTTGGCACCAAAGAGGGGTACTTAAGGAGGTTGAATGGTGGAGGAGGATATCATTATTATTCATCATTTGACATTTACTTGGGATTTGGAGCTAGTGTAGCTTCTCTTCTTGCCATTGAAGGACGAAACCCCTTCCTTGGTCACCTATTGAAGACAAAAACCTTCAATAGGATCACGCTTGGGGACGAAAACCCTCTTGTGTGCATTGGTGGTTTCACTTGGAAGTCACAAGAAAGCTTTAACGAGGATTTTTTGTGTGTTTCTTCCCTTCTAACCCTAGGCGACTTGCTTGGGTGAAAGGTTTGGTACCATCTAGGGCACTTTTGGACATTTTGAGGTTATGAACTTGTTCCTCATAATTTATGAGGCTGAATTCTCATTGTTGGTGATTTTTGGAGTGATTTATGAGCTATTTCCAGCCCTTGGTTTTGGCTGTATTGTTGTTGTCATAAAATTAATTACAGATGGGTGTAATCACTTTTTTCTCCATTATTTTGATGTAATTTGGATTGATAAATATTGTCGTGGTTGAATTAATTATTGGAAGCATTTTCAGCTCTTATTGCATGGTTATATGTTGATGTGAAGTCCCTATACAGTTCGCTGCCCTAGGAAATAAAAATCAGGTTCATTGCTAGGGCTAAGTGGTGATATTGTTTCATATGAATTCCTTTTGTTGTCATAAATATTCAATCACTTTAGTTACTAATGATTTGTTTACTCCTCTGGTTTGAAGTGATTTTCAGATCTGATAAAAATAAGTTTGATTGGGGTTTGAGTCCAAACCCTTTTTTATGTTTGATGACCTAAAAGGGACATTATAGTGGTATCGAGCTTGATCTTCCCAACCTGGAGGTTTCATTCAAAAGGAATAGATAGATGGTGAACATACATGATAGGTTTTCCCTAGGGCAAGAAAGATTGGCGAATAGGATGACATAGTTGATCCAGGCCATGCAAAACCACAATGGAGAAGAAGTTCTTCGGGAATTCATAGCGTGAGGCAGCCCTTAGGGTCAAGCTTTGGAGTTGCTGCTAGGCCATTTAAGCCTACCTTCCTCCCTAGGGAAGAATCCATTCCAGGAGATTGAGACACAACATTCGGTGGGCCACAACATTGCTACCATCTATGAGGAGTACAAGGCTCTTCGGATGAGATTCGTGATGCCATGTCACTCGCCGAGTTCATAGGGTTGAAGAATGGTAGAGTGGGAATTGGACCAAGGTCTAAACCCCAAGCTATACCCAAGGAAAATGGGAAACATGTTCCAGCCCTAGAGGGAAAGAATCCCTCCATTATGATCAAAGAAGAAGAAGAACACTCGAAGTTGTTGGGCATGGAAGAAGCAGCCCATGGAAGCCCTAGAAGCACCTATCATTGTTCCTAAGGATGAGCCTTGACTGATTTTCAGAACAACAATATAAAGGGGCATGTGTTGGATGAAGAAACCATGGAACATGAGCCCAAGAAGGAAGGAAAATCAGATTTACAAGATGGTGAAGAAAGGTTGATGGTTGAAGCTCAATTGTAAAGATAAGGATGATGATCAGCTCATTAGGAGTTTCCAAACAAGCAATGAAAAGCAAATTGATGATGTTCATGATTCGGCAAGAGTCATGATGTTGTTCCCTACATGTATCAACAAAATGAGGATGCTTCAACAAATTCTCATAAGGCAAAGAAAGATGAACACTATGAGGACAACCAAAGGTATGAAGGTAATTCAGATTTGTTGCTTTCTACTATGCCATTTCAGATTTGTGGTCATGGGCAATTTGTTGAAAAGGATGACCATGGGGCAAGTTTGATACTCCATAGTAAATCACGGCAAATGGGTGATCATCATGGTGCTAAGAATGGAGAAAAATCAGAATTACAAGGGTTAATGGGGCTAAAATTCCGGGTGACCTTGTTGGGAGGCATGCCCATGGAATAAGGGCCTCTCTTGATGCTCATGTTAATCTTCAGCTCGCTGGAAATTTCATGACAGCAACCTATGGTAAGCAATTTAATCATCTTCTTAACAAGGATTTGCTACATCACCTCATGTTATGTCTTTGCAATATTTTGGTCATCATAAGAAATATTCTAACAACTTTGTGAAGATGAAGGGTACCAAATGGGAAGAGGATTCTACTTCAGCCCTAAGAAGTGAACTCTTTGTTGGCAGCCCTAGACATGACCATCATATTCCAAATTTATTGATTCCTCCTATGTCGCTGCCATATTTGTATCATGGAGGGCAGCATGATCAATTTGATAAGAGGAAGAACATGTTGAGGGACAAAGGGCACATAGATTCTTCCTTGCAAATTCCAGATTGCTTGTACATAGAAGTTTGGGATCGGGAGATCTTTTGAAGAGTGCTGCTACAAACTTGAGGACTGTTGTTACCTACATCCTTATGGCAGCTATAAGAGAATTGGTAACCACAAGGAAAAGGCATTTCTCACCCACGGTGAGGGATGAAGTGTTTACATCAAGTGCAAAATGGTCTCCAACTACCACCATCCCAATTTTGCATGGGAAAATACAATACTACAACCATGGTAAGATATTCTTTCTGAATTCATATTTTGGATGGATAGTACTCTCCTTGGACAGCTGTAGGTTGACATTTATGATGAAGTTCTTTGGGTTGAACATGATGTGTGAAAGGGATTTCAAGTATTGCAGTTGTTGCACCTTTCTTATGTTATTAATATCCAAGGGTTTTGAGTTGGGAATGTTGCTAACAAATACATACAGCCACAAGTTGACTAATTTGAAGAATTCCAAAGTTATATATGGTTGTTACACTCATCCGCCAGCTCTCATAGGATCTAATCAAGCCAATTTTTGAAGAGAATTCAGTGGGGCAGCTTGGAGGCAACATTTGGAATCCAAAATCAGCAAGGTAACTACAATCAAAAGAGGTGAGCGTAAGTATTGGTATGCATTGTTTACATCTTATGTTGGAATTCAAGGAAGAAGAAGGCAATACTTCATGGTAGAGTGGATGGAGTTCCAAAGCATGGCTACCACGAAGAAGGAAGCATATTTTCCAAAATAAAGGCATACCAGACAAGGCAAGAGGTCTATTCTTAGAAAGGCACTCATGATGATAATTTTTGCATAGATTCAAGCAAGGGACATTTGAGTTGTGCAAAAGGGCCAACCAATGTAAGTGTGATTTCAATCTTAGGCCAATATATTTGTTGTTTTCAATTATAGATCTTTTCTCAAAACTAGTTATGTAAGACAATTTTCAGTCCCTACATTACTCATGAATTTGTCTTTTTCCATAAGATTTCAGTTTGGTAGTTGTTATGCCATTTTCATATGGCTGAACATGCAAAAATCAGATTTGGGACTGCCATTAGCAGTCATGAACAGCTGTGAACTTACATTTTCAAAGGGAATTCCATCATGGGTTGATGTGGGAAGAAGGTTATAGCTGAAAGAAACAAACAAATCAGATTTGATAGCCCTGATTTGGATAAGATTCCATGTGATTTATGGCTGTGGTGAATTGTTTCCAGCCATCCACAATCTGATTTGCATCTTGTAATAAGAGAGATAGCTGGTCAAACTGATTATTCATCCATTTCTTGCTTTATGATGGAAACTACAGCAGTTTGGAAGGATTTTGGTACAACTGAGTATGCAAAGGAAGGAGATGTCACTGTTGTTTTTGAAGTGGAAGATGAAGAAGACTTCAATGAAGAAAGGGGCAGCAGAGGTATGAGTTTGTTTGGGTTGAAGCTCCTTCATTTGACAGGCACGGGATCCAGATTATGGGAGCACTACAGCATGTCCCTCCACCTTGATATGATGATACGTGGGCATATGAGTTTGCATTTGCTTGAGGGCAAGCAAATTTGGGAAGGGAGGATTGTAATGTCCCCTTTTCCAAGCTAGTCACTATGAAGGCCTTGGGCCCATTCCACCTTCCGTGGGCTTCGAGGAAGGAAAGCAAGGGAGGTGAACATTGCCATAATTGTAAGTGATTGTATTTTCCTTATTTATTTAATTACTAATTATGGCTTGGAGTGATTCGACTAGGTGATGGGTGAATGACAAAGCAAAAAGGAATTTCTATCTTCTCCACATGAGGTCGGTCTTCTTGGAGGACCAAGTGAAGATTAAAAGTACACTTCCCCTTCATTAAGAGGTCGGCCATGGGAATTGATCTTCTAATTCATCCTTGGCGCCAAAGAGGGTACTTAAGGAGGTTCGAATGGAGGAGGATCATGATATCATTATTATTCATCATTTGACATTTACTTGGGATTTGGAGCTAGTGTAGCTTCTCTTCTTGCCATTGAAGGATGAAACCCCTTCCTTGGTCACCTATTGAGGATGAAAACCTTCAATAGGATCACACTTGGGGACGAAAACCCTCTTGTGTGCATTGGTGGCTTCACTCGAAGTCACAAGTGAGCTTTAAGGAGGATTTCTTGTTTTTTTCTTCCTTCTAACCCTAGGCAACTTGCTTGGGTGAAGGGTTTGGTACCATCTAGGGCACTTTTGGACATTTTGAGGTTATGAACTTGTTCCTCATAATTTATGAGGCTGAATTCTCATTGTTGGTGATTTTTGAAGTGATTTATGAGCTATTTCCAGCCCTTGGATCGGCTATACTGTTGTCATAAAATTAATTACAATTGGGTGTAATCACTTATTTTCTCCATTATTTTTATGTGATTTGGATTCATAAATATCGTCGTGGTTGAATAAATTAATCGGAAACATTTTCAGCTCTTATTGCATAAATAAAATCAGATTCATTGCTAGGGCCAAGTGGTGATATTGTTGGCTACCATATGAATTCCTTTGTTGTCATAAATATTCAAATCGCTCTTGGTTACCGATGGCATTTTCAGTTTGCTCCTCTAGGGTTTGAAGTGATTGATAGGTGGCTGCAATAAAAATAAGAAGTTGTGATTGGGGTTTGTAATGTCCCTCTTTCTCGAATAGTTCGATCGATGACCTTTGGCCCTTTTTGTCTACCCGACGGCCAAAGGGTGATTTCAAGGGTGACTTCGGTTTATTAATTTTATTATATCGTGCTAAAAATAAAGTAAAGTATCACTAAAGCACATATAATGAATTAATAGACTGTTTAAGTGACTTCGACTTAGGAAAGTACATTTAAATAAATTAATAAATTATTTAATGTGCTTTCCTAGGTAAAAAGTGCGACTTGCCTTGGGGGAGGAATTAAATAAGCCAAAAATGCGACTTGCTTGGAGAAGGGAAAAATTAATTAAAAAATTAATTATATCTGCATTGGAAAAAGTGCGACTTGCATCTTTGAAGGGTTTTTTGGTTATAAGGAAAAAGTGCGACTTGTGCCAGGGCATTCCAGATTATTATTATTTTCTCCCGGCAGTTAGCTTTGAGCTTTTGCAGACAAAATCCAAGGACGGAAACCCTCTGGATTATTCCTCTTGTGGACGGAAACCCCAGGAGCAGAGAGAGGAGTTCCTATTCAGGGATCTTCATTGTATTCACAGGTTTTTATCATTTCAGCAGTTTGAAAGAGAAATAAATTGCAGCAGTGGGCATACAGACTTCTTCTAGAGTGGGGCGACTTATTCTACAGTTGTTTTATGCAGTGATTGAGGTATTCTTCATGCTAGTTTATTGTGGTATATTTCAGCCTCAAATATATATCAAATCGACTTGGTTTGAATCCATTATGGCTGGGTTTTAGACAATATTTGTTATTATTCCATCTGCAGATTTCTAATTGTGTTTGCCCTAATTATTTATCATCTGAAATCAATATTGTATTTACGGCTGAATTATTTATGAAGAAATCTGCTGTTTAAACCCTAGGCGCCTTTTCTGTATTCACCCGGTTTGCGGGGTTTGTTTTATTTAATTTATCTCTGCAGTTTGAGTATGGTGTTCTATGGATTCTTTTGATAATATCAGTCCAGATCTGAGCCAGAGCAATATATAAAATATATATATATATATATATTCAGGCAAAGGGGTTTGGGATCTTTCTGTTTGAGTCCAAACCCTTGTATTTTGTTTGATGCCCTAGAAGGGAGATTATAGGATTGAACTAGGTGGCATGACTCTAAGACAAAGAAAGGGAAAAGAGTGAAGGAAGTGGTGGTGAGGAAGACATTTTGGGATGATGGTGAAATACATCACATCAATTATATCTCCACATTTTACCATCATCAAATAGGGAGATTTTGATAGCCCCAATCTTGGTGAAATATATCAATGCGGTGACAAAGACACTTGGAAATGAAGGAAGTTATTTAGGTGAGGAACCCCACACTAGAGTTATACCATGAACTTATTCAACCCATCATTCAACATAGATGGGAGAAATTGAACACCCCACTTCATATGGTTGCATATGCACTTAATCCAAAATGGTATTTGGAGAGGCCAAGTAAAGTTATCTCTTTGGATGATGCGGAGGTGAAGAAGGGTCTTATGAAGGCCTTTAAAAAATGTTTAGTCTTGAGGAGGCATAACAAGTTAGATTGGAGTGGCTCAATTTTACTAAACATAGTGGCTACAAAACTTCGGCAAAGATGGATAGGGTAACATTGGCACAAAAGAAGCCAATGAGTTGGTGGCGACTATATCGGCGTCCAAGACCGTTGCGAACACTTGAAATTCACCTACTTTCCCAGGGTTCTAGTTCTTCTGCGTCTTAGAGGAATTGGTCAGCATATGATTGGATCCACTCTGTTAAGAGGAATAGATTCACATCTAAGATAGCGAAGAAGCTTGTCAGAGTTTGCCACACGGCGCTTTGATCTCATAGATCACAAAACAACCGAGAACAAGCAAACCCCAACATTATGGTGGGATGTAGAGCCCTGAGGAGTTGAGGCGGTTAGAAGAGGACAATACTTGTGCAACGGGGATTGATTGGTCTCTCCGTTAAGAATGAGGATGATAGTTCTAGCGGGGAGGGGTTCGTGCATGTTGATTCTAATTTTTGAGTTGTAATTTGTCCTCTCTTTTTGTAATATTGAGAATTGTTGGTGTATTTAAATTCCATTAATGATATGAATATCAAATATTGGCAATTGATCAATCACAATGATTTTATTTCAGCTAACTTTTGTATATAATTTATAATTTAAATTTATTTGTTATTTCAGCTTATTTAAATCTCAAATGGTTTTATTTCAGCTTATTTAAGTCTCAAATGGTTTTATTTCAGCTTATTTAAGTCTCTTCCAAGTTATTTTTATAGTTTAGTCACTTTATTTTTATATTTTAAATATTTATATATTATTTTAATTAGCACTCCCCCACCATCTCAGAATTCCTGTCCCGAGTCTCAAGTAACTACGTTATTTACCCACTCCAACTATGCTATATCTTCAAGTAAAAGATCCGAAACATGAGTCACACATGGATTCCAAAAAAATTGAAGAAACTTGTCTATAAGAAGTTCCCCTATTGCTTTACAATTTGTTGCATTATCGGTAATAACTTGAATAAAATATTTTTCTCCAACGCTTAAAATGGCAGATTTAATGCATTCAAAAATGAAATTGGCAGTCTTCACATTATAGCTCATATCAATGGATTTGATAAACATAGCATCTTTAGGGCAATGAGTCAAAATATCGTAGGGGCATTCGCTTTATATCAAATCACCCATAACTTACAACAATGCAACCTGATTTTCTCCAGTTCTTTCTCATTTTATCTAATTCACTAGATATGGATATCACCTCCGTTCTTACGCTTTCAAAAGATCACATTGTGTACCCTTTCCCAAAATTGGTGATCCCATCTACCGTTGCTTTTGTATGTGTATTTCAAACAACATTGAAAGGGATGACATTTGATTAAAAACAACCCAACAATATGTCTATCTCGTGTTTTTCTTGTGGCTTTTGCATAGTTTTCAAAGAAGGTTGGGACATCTAATGTCCACTTTTTCTTGCTTGAGTAAACGTGGAGGAAGTTGTTGAGCTAGTAAAGGAGCCAAGTTGTGTCATATTGGATTGAATTTTAGCCCTATTTGAAGATTTAGACGTTGATGCAAGTGCTTTCATTTCATATTTCCTCCAAATTTGACTTATGAATGGTGCATGTAGCCCTTGTTCCATCACCCACTGGACAAAGTTTCACGACTCGCCCTCCAATCTAAAGTTACCCTTGTTATAGACTTATAGTCCCTGTGATATTTGAGTCACAACAATTGCATTTCACGTGTCAAGGATTAGCGTCTTGTTGGATAATGTTTATCATCTCAAGTGAACAACTTGCCGTGGTGACAATGTTGGTTCCCAATTTTACACCCCAAAGACTTGGCAGCAATTTTGAGAAGAAATTGCAAGAAGGACGATAGATGTTTGAAGTATGTCGTTTGTAGCTGTGGATGATCAACATTCTTCCATGACCAAGTCTTGGAAATGAACGAGAGGAACGTACAAAGGAAGTGGCTAATCTCCTCGCTTACTTTTGGCTCTGCTGAACCAAGGTGCGAGGACACGGATGGTGGCTAGAAGGGGGGATACTATGATTCAATTTCCCCTGCAAATACTTGGCAAATCAATCTAAAGAAAGTATAGCCACAAATGCAATGCTCGCCCAAAAAGAGTTGTCACACGAGCAATGCACATGCTCAGCATCAGACACAAGCTACTAGAGACAGATGGGATATGATTTTGAACATCATTCAAAGGATGTTGTTAACAACTTGAGACAAAATGACATTCAAAATGCTAAGCTTTAAGATCAAAGGCAAACCTACTTAAAATATGTAAAGATAATGTGGTCTGCAGGAAAACACATGTTGGATATATGAAGATGATGTAATTTGCATGGGTAAAACAAGATGGTGGGATAGAAATTAAGATGAAAGGGGTGGGGATCTAATGGGGAGAAACAACAATATTCATCATCTTTGCTTAATGCTCCTGTGATGCATTAGAGCTTGAATTCAAAATAACATAAACTTTCAGGGGTTATTTGCATTCATGGACACCCAATTTGTGTAAACACTACCATGTAATCTCTAAAACCTTAACACAAACACTTGTGATTAAAACTTCATGTATCTATTATACCAAATCCATAAAACCTAGGATACCCTTGAAGGCAACAAATATTCACTCCCAGATAGCAATTGCAGAAAGGAATTTTATAATTGAAACAAATATTGCTAAGTAACACTACAAAACAACATTCATTCAATAACCAATCTGATACAATGATCTGAAACATGCTTCTTTGTATTTCATTGATCTAATAGATACAAAATTACAACAAAAAGGAGTACATCTCTTGATTATATCTCTATTTACATTTGGAGATACCAGACTTATACATGACAAAATGGTCGTGTATTCAATTGACAAGGGAGACATGCAAAAATGCTCTCAATGCCTGCTAGTGACTGTACAAGACGCAATCACCCTAGCTAAAACCCAAAATTAGAATGCCTCCACTTTTATACAAGTTTTCTACAAAGGAATAACCCAAGATACCCCATAGAATGTTGAAAACAAGCTACATGTGGGGTTGTGGTCCTTACTTTACAATTTTGGATGGAAATAAGGCGCCCAAACTGAAAAAGATGCCATTTTGATTTGTGCAGCTGGAACGATTCTACTTCATGATGAAACTCATGGAGAAATGGAGAATATTATTTCCTTTGTCAACAAAACTCTTTTGTCTTCTTCTGCAACTATCATCATTCCACGTATATTTCAAGAAAGAGTTGGTTACATACTACAATCAAATCATTTGATTCTCCTTGGAAAAGAATGGATAGAATAAGGAATAAAGAATTAAGGAATGGGGATAAAGAATAAGGAATTGCTAGGGGGCGGGTCAAGGTCCACTTGTTTTCCCTTCAATTCTTCCTCTAGCTTATTCCTGTATACATCAAATCTTTCAAACATACCCAAAATTGGATCCTCATCCGGCCCTGCATGGTAGAGGAATATTATTTCCTATTTGGAAAGAATGTTGTCAAATTCAGTAGAAATAGCCTTCTTCCTCTTAACTCTCTTGGCCAATTTATTGATATATCCTTCTAAATGAATAAATTTTTGTACAGAAGAATAATCAAAATTTCTAGGAGGCTCCAACTCTCCTACAGCATGTTGCTGAAGGATCTCTATCAGCCTGCAATCATCTGCGGATCCCAGGGTATATACATCTTTAAGGGGGAGCATTCTTTCAAGTTTTTAGTCTATGTCATCCACATACTCCCCTGCTTTTTCCCTCATGTCCTGGAGTTTGCTTACGCATCCCTCCAATGTTTCAATCCTTAACTTGATGGCCCATTTGTATTCATATTGTCTTCCTCTACAATATGAGGAGACTATTCCTTCTCTTTCTACCACTTCATCTCCCAAATCTGCTATGGCCTCAAGCTTGGGTAACAAGCCATTCCAATAATCAATCTCTATTTGGTATTTGTCAATCAAGGCTTTACTTGCTTCAATTTGTTCAGAGACTTGATTATGACATTCAATGATGTCTTTGATGGTCTTGCTACCTTTTGTTACCAATTCACTTTCCCACTTTTTTGTTGCCTCTCCTCTATAATTCAAATCTTTTGCATTCTTTATTATCTCTGAGGCAAAGGTTGGGGTCATCTCTTGACCAGTTGGAGGAACTTGTATCCACTTTTGCACATAGGTTGATAGGATATCAACCTTCTCTCTTAATTGCTCCTTGGTCTCTTTATCCTTGTCAATTTTTGGAAGAGACCACTGACTGCCATAGTAACATCATGCTTTAATCCCTCAATGGTCTACTTTCCTAGTGGGATTTTGGTGACTTGATAATCGAAAGGGGAAGCTTCATCCCTTAATACATCAGTTTGGGGGTAGCTACCTCCACAAACCTCTCTCTTTGAGCCCCAACAACTATTCTTGATAAGATTTTTGCTTTCTTTGGGGGCCTTGATGGATTCAAGGAGATGATGCTTTGAAGGTCAACTTCCTCTACTGCACCTTCACCTTTCTCTTCCTTGGGAGGGATGCTCCCAACCAACTTCCAGTTTGAATGTTTCCTTCCCCTTGTTCTTGATATTGGGGAGCACTTGACACCATCATCTACTCTTGGGGTGCAAGGAGAGAGTGACACCAGAGTCCTTAACCTGTACATCTGGCTTATCAAAGGATTCAACAATGTGCACTTGTGTTTCTCCTTCTCTGCCCCATGGTCTTTCACTTCTTCCTCCATCATAGTCGAAGAGGGTTGAGCACTTGTATCTGCAAGTTTTGTGGCCTCACCCCCAAAGATAATCCAATCCAATGACCGTGACCCTAGAATAAGCTCAACTATTTGGATAGTCAGACCAAATATAATCCAATCCTGATTTATCATATAGAATTCATCAGGATCTTTTGCATTTTTAGAAAAACTATTCTCGTTTCTCATAAATTGGTCAGATTTAACAAATCTGAAATAGTATCATACCCTATTTCACTTTTGGGGAAAAACATGAGATACATGAGCGAGTATCTCATGCTCCGGAAATACTTTAGAATCATTAGTAGAAATCTACCTTTGTATTACGAATTAGAAGGATAATACATGAGTATTATCCTTCCTAACACAGATCTACGAAACCCTTTTTTCTATCTCAAGAAAAAAATAGGATTTATTTTGGATATGATAATTCAATGTTATTCATCGAAATGTTGGCAGAATTAACCAATGAATTGGTTATTTGTTGAAATAACCAGATATAGATACATCTATAGAATCCTTAGTAGATGTATCTAGTCTACCCAATTTTCCCTTTTTTGTACTTCTCTGAAGTGGGGATCGACCGAAGAATTGGTAAATTTATTGGACCGGGACTGACGGGGCTCGAACCCGCAACTTCCGTCTTGACAGGGCGGTACTCTAACCAATTGAACTACAATCCCACTAGGTACAGTTAACCTATTACTCTCTAATAGGATTTTTTATTAGTGCCGGTCAAATAAAAAATTTAACCTTTTCCTTTAATTATGAAAGTATCTGTTCGTTTCTTTTCTTTCTATATTGGGTATTAATATATACCTTGTCATCGATTAGATGACAATGAATATCAATCTATGATATTCAGGTTGGTATTGGGCCGAGCTGGATTTGAACCAGCGTAAGCATATCTACAAGTTTTGTGGCCTCGCCCCCTTCTCCTCTAGATGGAGAAGGCTCCTTGGTTGGTTCACTTGATGGCTCTCCTTGACCTTGAGCCTCTTGTTCTGCAACTTCATGAGTTGTAATCACCTTTTCCACTATCTCCAAAGCTGACTGCATAGGCTCCATGGTCTTTGGTTGCTCAACTTCAACCGATGGAACCTCTTCAACATTTGGTTGCTCGGTTTACTTACTGCAACCCCTTCTTCAGTGGACTTTTCTACCTCACCACTTACAACCTTTTCTATGGTAGGTACTTCATGTGATGCTAGGCCTCCTTCCTTCTCCCCAACTGATGTGTCTTGTATAGTTTCTTGAGAAGATCAACTCCAACATCTTGATCCAACCCAAGTAAACTCGGTGAATGCTTTCTCAAGTGATGGGTTTGATATTTCCCCGCCTCTAAGTTTCTTGGGTAAGCACATTAGTAGGAGTTTTAGAATGGGCACATTGGTAGGTACCTCATGTTGCACGGGAGGTGGGGTGGTAGACACTACTCTCGGAACTTGAGGGGTTGAACGGGTATCGAACTCATGGAGTTACCCCCTCTGTTGTTGTCGTTGTGGCTACTTGCACTATAGGTGTTGCCTCCTTTTCCCTCTTAGTTCTTACAAAATGCGAGGGTCACACACTCCTCACCTTCTTCATGGATGGTTTCCAATATTGGACCCATCTTTGGCTAGCTTGGGAACACACTTCCCCTCATATGTTTCACCTTGTTGGATGACCCCTCGAAGAAGAAGTTGGCACATCAACCTGGATGGTTTCCTTTGCTACAGATGTCTTGGACCTTGATGTTGGGTGGGGAACTGCTTGAAGAGGTGTGGTTGCAATAATAAGAGCATCCTGCATGGTGTTCTTTATGTTCTTTAGCATCTCCTTTGTCATATGTGTCAATTTTGATACAGAAGTCCTTGTCTTGCTTGTTGCAGCATTGAGTTCCTCCACAGCCCCTGAAGTTGGTCCTTTGATAGAAATTTGTGGGGACTTTCCCTTCTAGAGGATCCAAGTTTGCAGCTACCTTCATAAAAGGGGGAAGCACATCTTTTATGGCACCACTTGCCCTGTACTCCCTTAGGACTGTTGTTGTGTTTGCAAGGTCAAATCAATTCCCTTCTTAGCTAGCCAAATTAAAGTCCTCTTGATGATATGAGTTGTTCTATCATGCAATGAGGTACTTTTGGCCTTGTCCAATCAACACTTGGGAGAGGTTGTGAGGCTATTTTCTTGTCAATGTAATATTTGCTCACCAAGTCCTTTCCATCTTCTAAGTCCTAAGGAACAACTACAATTTTGTAGTCCACAATATAGATGAGGATCATCCTGGAATAGCCCCTGAATCTTACCTCCCCATTCCTGCAAGTCCATCCAATAGTCCTCATAGTGAGGCTCATGTTCATAGGAAGTCCCCAAAGCTCCCTAAACTATCCATTTGATGTCATAATTGGGCCTAGGAGTGAACTTTTGCAAGGTGATCCTACCCATTTCTACTTCCAAGAGCCTGGACTTGACCAAGGTAGGGCATACATACCTCCCAATGTTGGTTGGGGACTTAATGTTTGCATTATGTTTTCCTACAATAATCTTGTGCACTGCCACCAACTACCTTGACAATTCTAAAAGTGCCCATTTGTCATCCAAGTACCTTGGCAACATATAAGGGGTGTCATGAAAACCACTCACCCTAATATAAGTAAAAGTCCTTAATTGAATGAAATTCGTATTCAATTATTACTTTCCTTGCTTGCAGAGATATTCGGTGATATTCGCATTCAGGCTTGAATAGCATATGAGGGGAGCAAAGAAAGTACCATGCACTAGTATGAAGTTGTAGATGTAATTGTCCAAGTTCAGTTGTGGGTACACATCATAAACCTATGCAATTACCAAAGTCCTTCACTCTATCAAGCCCAAGGAATGACCTATGGCGAGCAATGTTGTAAACCAAATAGGAGGTCATGTAAAATTCTAATTTGTTGGTAGATCCCTCTATCTCGTCAGATGTTGCCATTTTGAGTAATCGGAGATGGATGCAATCACTGATAATTTCTCCCCTGAATATGTATCTTTCCTAGAAGGATTATATGAATAAACTTGAACATCCAGTCATTATAGGGATATGTAGACTCCTTCCCCATAACCTTGTTTAGCAAAGTGATGATATCCCCTATTTCTTCAACAAAGTCAGCCCTGTTCAATGTTTTGGGATCTTAATGGCAGAGATTCTTGGCTTTTCAAGCCAATTGTTGTTCAATATTTTGGAACACTTTGCACTATTTGCATTCCGATATTCCTTTGCATTCTCAATGGCTATGTCATCCGCAATTTTGGTGCATCGGAGAGACCTAGCAATTCCTCAAAAGTTTTAGTGGTTAAGGACAGGACCAAAGCATTGCTTCCATCCCTAACCTCCCTAGTGCCATTGGGTTGTAGTTTTGTGCACACACCCATACCAATGGCAGATATTCTTGGCTTTTCAAGCCAATTGTTGTTCAATATTTTGGAACACTTTGCATTGTTTGTATTCCAATATTCCTCTACATTCTCAATGGATATGTCCTCCACTTACTGGTGCATTGGGGAGACCTAGCAATTCCTCAAAAGTTTCAAAGTGGTTAAGGGCAAGACCAAAACATTGCTTTTATCTCGAACCTCCCTAGTCGCGTTGGGTTGCAGTTTTGTGCACACACCCATACCAATTCGAATATTGAGCAGATGAGGGAAAGGCAGCAACTAGGCGAGCCCACTCCAATCAATCTTCCTCATTGTTTCATTTTTGTCTACTGCGTGCAACCTCTGCTGGATATCAACTAGGTTCGCATTGCCCAAGTTAGTGTCTACGACTTTTTCTAAATTAGAAGGTGGGATGTGGTTGAGACACCTGGACAATTGAATCTTTATGTTTGCAAGGTGAAGGTTTGAAACGTCTACTGAGAGAGGGATTAAAAATAATCTAAATGCACCCAACCCTTCCAATAATACCCACCAACACACTATGATGCCGCAAACTATTCACAATCACTGGAAGAACACTTACCTGTCGTGCAAACACGGCCGCAATTTGCCTTTGAACCGAGGACAACCAGAACGCCTTCAAATCTCTAAAATGAATTTTTAAAAATTTAAATGCAAAAATTTGGTCTTTTACTTGTCTTAGGGCTTCAAAGTGCCTCACAAATTCGAAGATTGGAAGGAAAGTGAAAGTTTTTTGTGAATTCCAGCCATATATTGCTTCTTGCATACCTTCATTAATGGTGGCACCTATTCCCATGGTTTCCTCATTCGTGGTCGTCGATCTTTTAATCTCAACTTTGAACTTCATCCTTACAAGTGGATAGATTGTCCATGTTTGATTCCACTTGAATGACTTGTCATTCTCTCATTAGCCCAGGATTTACATTCCTCCTACGTGGCGTCTTTGCAGGCTTTACTTGTGCCTAGTCACCTTTTTTGGTCGCCGGGGTTGTGCAAACAATTTGCAAACTTGCAAGAATATAAAGTTGCAAACCTACAAAATGCGACGTTGCTTTCCCTCTCAAGAGTCCCGAGATATTGACGTGTCTCCACCTTGTTAGATTGCGGGAAAAAAAGTGTAGTTTGCAATATTGCAACAACTACAAAGTTGCGAACTGCAAAATTGCAGAGCTGCTTTCTTTATCTACCATCGCTAGATCATGACACGTGTCCCCCTATCGGGCTACGGGGATGAGATTGCAGTTTGCAATTTTGCAATAATTGCAAAGTTGCAAACTGCACAACTACAGAGTTGCATTTATACTCTATGGTCCCAAGATTCGTCGAACATTCCATTTCGCAGCTAGGGGACGAGTTTGCAGTTTGCAAACTTGCAGAAATGCAAAGTTGCAAATTTGCAATAATGCAAAGCTGCATTTTTTTATGTAGTTCCAATATTGTGCCATGTGTCCCCTTTATCGGACTTCAGGGACAAAAGTGCAGTTTGCAATATTGCAATTACAAAGTTACAGACTACAGAACTGCGAAATTGCATTTTTCTCCTTGGTTTCCAAATTCACCGAAGATTCGTTTTGGGCCTCGGGGATGAACTTGCAACTTGCAATTTGCATCAACTTTGACTTCTTTATAAAAAGTAAGCAGGTGGAGGAATATTCCCAAAATGTTCCTTTTGCGGGGTTCGGACTTGTATTTGCAACTTGCAACTTTGCATAAATGCAAAATTGCTTTAACGCCCGCTTCCCCTAATACCTCGAATATTCCATTTTGTGCACTTCGAGGGTAGAAAAGTAGCTTGCAAATTTGCAATCTTGTAAAAAGACCAAGTCCCTCACATGGGAAGCTCTAATTCAAACATTTGATAAGAACGTTGAGATTCAAACATATCACTCGCACCATTAGACCTGCAACTTCGTCAAAGCACCAAAATCAAAGGAAATGTTAAGGTGTTAGTGTAAAATCACGTAGCAAAGTCGAGCCATGATGCAGCTACGACATTGAGGCACAAGGAACCACACAACTTCACAAATCGAATGGAAAACAATGGAAAGGTTTGATTACTCCAATATACTTGGGGGAACTCACAAAACATGCCAAGATTTCAACTAGACCAAATCAGGGACCAACAAATAGGTTGCCATCTTTAGCACTGCAAAAAGTTTTATATAACATTTTTTGTTTGTAACACATTTAAAAATATACAAACACATTAAATAAACCCAAATCACAAATTTTATTGTGTACATGCTTTTGTTTGTAATATAACCTATAGAATTAAAAATTTCAAAAATTACGTAAACTAACAAATATAAACTTTATACTATAAACTATACAAATAGTTTTTAGATTAACTAAATAGCCAATAAAAAATAAAATTAACAAAGCATACAAATAAAAACTATAAGAATATTAATAAAAATAATAAAACTAGCATAAAATAACAGTAATAAAATAATAATTTGTTTACAGTATGTAACAAGATTTTAATTTAATCAAATTATAAAAACAAAGAATAAATAAATTTAATATGAACTCAATATTAAAATTTAAAACCTATGTATGGTATACTAAAAACTATAGACAAAGGACAATTTTTAAAAAAACAAATAAGAGACCTACCTCCTTCATAGCCTGCTTTTTTGTCGAACACATTGCCAAGAGCATCAAACACACTGCTAGGGCCATCAAATGTCGTCAATCTAAATCTCATGTTGGTTGTGATGCCTTGAAAATGTGCAAAGTCGACCTATAGTTCCCGTGTAGAGTGTTCAAACCTGAATGCCTTCACTCTGGCGTTAATGCCTTCAATATGGCGTTAATACCTTCAATCTTGCCGAAAATCACTGATAAACACCTCTTCCACTACAAACCACTTTCTCTACTCTTCGCAGTCCTTCATATCTTTCATATGAGATTTTTAGGGTGCGCTATGCATTTTAGGGTTTTTTCATTTTATTTTTAAATGTATTAAAAAGAACCCGAATCGGATTTGGATAAATCCGAAAAACTCAAAACAATTGCACCAAACTAGATTGGCCCAAATCTTTGATCGAAACAGCTCATACACAGAGTCAACTTTTAGTGGTAACCTATGTGCATGTCTATTTGTACTGGTTTTCAATAATAAGCGACATGTATTTTGTTAATAAAAATAAGATATAGTTTTAGAGTACTGGTTTCGAGCTTCATTTGAAAAATAACAATCATGTCACGAGAACAAACACTTCTAGTAAATTAGAAAGTTATGACATAATTCAAACGATCTAGAGCACGGCTTAATTATCCTCGACTCCTAGATAAGCCGATAAATAAAAACTCATTCTATAACTTTCATTTACCTTCATTTGATGCTGTACTTCCAGCACGAAGCCCATTTGAGCCTTCCTTAACTTGAACTGCAGTTGAAGCCATTTTTCCCGCACCTAATGAGCTGTTCAGTGCACTATTAGCACTGAGGCCATTTGCCTTGCTCTCTGCATTTTCTCCTTCTGTTCCTAGACATACAAGACAATACCCACCTTTAATTTGTATCTCGAAACTCTTATATCAAGAGCAACAATAACAAGATAATTATTTTTCAGGAAGGTTTCAAAATTTCAATACACCATAGCATCCATAACAATTGACAACTCCCACAGCACCTGCTGCAAAATTTGATGGTGAACGGCCTTCAGCTACTGCATCTTTATTAACATCCTCCATCCTTCATGAACAAGAAACTTCGGAATGAGATCAAACACTTATTTGTACATGCAAATTGCAATTGCATGTAATGACCAAATATGATATTTGGCATAATGATAAGATGAAACATTCTCCTACTTGATTCTTAAGGGAGATATAGAAGGCTCTTCTTTAGGAGGTTTTGATGCGCCAGCATCCCCATATGCAGAAAATCCTGCGAAGAGAAGATACAAAGAGCATATAGAAAAATTATCAGTAAGCATGCGAATAAGGATTAATTTCATGACAAGAACAAATCAAAATCTATGGGTTTCATTATCGCTATAGAATAGGGACCATGTTGCTAAATATAGAAAACCAGCTCGCATCCATTCAAAAACACACCACTACTTACCTGGCCTAAAGTGTCCTCATCTAATGTAAAAGGAAGATACAAGTTCCTCCCAGTAAGGAAGAAATAATGAGAACCACTCCAGTAAATACTTTAGTAATTACTTTCCACCTTTTGCCTTTTGCTTTTTGGCTTCTGCTTGATGTTACGCAGCTAGTACATACCCTAATTATTCCACACTAATGAAGGGTGAACTCTCCGTGTTTTCAGTTGACCATTTATTTTCTCTTTTAGATTGTTGCTCTGTGCCCTGAGTCGGTTATTTCACCTCCACCAGCAATGGCTTCCTTACAGTGATCTACATCTTCTAAACAAAACCCATAAAATAGGTGTCACTATTATGTTGAAATATATGATAGTGAATGGCTTCCCATAGATGCTAGTTTTTGTCTTATGTTTGTAAGCACCTTGATGGAAAATTGGCCGTCACATGACATGGTCTATGTTTTATTTAGGGTGTCAGTCATGATAACCAAGATTAGAACCGATAACGTAATTCTTGGTCATGGACAACTCTGCAGCATTCAGCTTGCGGCTTTGGGCCAGTACAATTCAACTTCTTGTTGATTGTTCAGTGCCAATGTCCATCCTTCCAATTATGGTTTTTGTCGTATCTTCAATTACACCTCATCAGCATGCATCTCACCCATTACAAGATCTATGATTCTGTTTGGGTTGTTGACTACAACAGGCCAGACTTGTTTGCTATAGAATTTTTGGCTAGTACTAAGACACTTCTTGCTAATCAATGCTGTTACTGTCGGATCCTTTGCCCGTAGTTCCTTGCCTGATATTGTATTTGCGGCTTATGGCATATTTCCTGCCAACAAACACGTGTGAATTTCTCTGACACGGGTTTGTGACTGTTAATTCATTCCCAACTAGGGATTGGCATTTTGCAAGCTAAGGTACTACATTCAATTATCTTCTTTGAAAGTCATACTTTTCCAAACCTCAAAATCCTTGTAATTAAGTTCATATTAAAAGTGAATTTATTTTAATATTAATAATTTTCATGTCTCAATATTGTGGAACAACTTCAGAGTTTTCATGTACAGCTTGAGATAGAAAAACAATCCCCATAAGGGCTTCTGTAAGGGGGATCTCATACACTGAATTGGTGTCTCCATAGATTTAAACCTTGGCAAAACTCTGTGAGCACTTATCACTCATCTGTGAAACAATATCTTGGCACAATACTCGCGAACAGAGTTATGACTAAAAACTACCAGTTTTAACTGGCTGAAATTAGCCAAAACTTGGCGAGTCTGCACACAAAACTCAACTATTGCTGCATAAAACAGTGTCGCGTGAAAAAAATGTCTGTTCTAATCCAGAAGCTCAGATTTTCTTTTCTTTCTTCTCTTCAAGGTACATGGCTTTGGGTATAGTTTGTATGCATCTCTAGTTAAAGGATTTCTCCATATGCATGTCAGTCCAGGCGTATAAACTATAATTGTGAAAATACCTGCTAAAGTATATTTTGCATTCAGAGATCTCTATGTGAGACAGAGTGAAGTATAAAAACATTTTAAAACCTCTGTGAAATAAGAATAGACATTAGTAACTGCATAAGATATTTCATATTTGTATGCAATTCTGTAGTTGCATGAAGGGAAATAACAATGAGGAGAAATCTGAAAACAATTATGTTAATCATATCTCTTACTGCCTAAGTCACAAGGTTCGTGTTTGAGTTCATGCTCGACGAGGATAAAGTTCAGTTCAAGTTCACCAATTGATTAAGTTCAAAAAAACTGTCTACAAGTTCAAACAAAAGAAAAAAAAAATTATCATTTAATTTTTCTTACAAAATTCATAAACATATTAAAGGAAACAGAGTAGAGAGAACTTGGTATATGTATCCGACGTCCGTGTGTCCGTGTGTGTGTGTGTGTGAGAGAGAGAGAGAGAGAGATAGTGCAAAATTATGTCAAAGACTTCCCAAGTTAAATAATCGAGTAAATGTTTGACAGTGATAAAGTTCGAAGATTTTCCATAAAATTCAGCATACCTTGTGACATAGCTTATTGCAAGTGTAGAAGACATCTTTGAGTTAGGATACTTTCCATGGGTATGGGTATGAATGTCAGAAATAAAAATAGCTGTTGGGGAACCCCTACACTTTTTTATCTCAATGTTAGGCTATGAAAAGTACCATTTGGTAGAGAACCCTAATACACTCGTTATTGATAAACTAGGGAAAATATACTTACATGAGCTCTACATTCATTTCTCATATATTTAAGAATTTTTATATGTTATTTAAGTTTATTTTATGAACTTGAATTTTTTTAAGTTGCAACAAATTTGCCGAGTAATTCCCGAGTCCTGAGTTAGAGTCAAAATTTTAGGTTGTTGGGCAATTGCTGAGTCCAGGTCAAAAATTTTGGCTGCTGAGTAAAACCCAAGTATGAATGTTTGAACTATGGGTATCTCGCTTGGCATTGACCTAAACAAACAAACCCTGTTTTAAGGTCGTGAGCAATCTTTGTCGAATTCATAGTTTCCCAACACCGGAAATCCAGTTCTGTTTGAGGGAGCAGAAAACCAAAAATCCAGAATTAATGAAAAAGTTTGAAAAATCTGGGCCAAAATATATACATATTCTGTACGAACATAATTTTATAAATATGCAAAATGGCCAAATACGATGAAAAAATTAATTACGTAATATAAAATATTAAAATGTTAATATGTTTTATATTTATTGCTATAAAAGGTTGCTGGGTGTTCTTTTTATGGCAAAAAAACTTCCAAAAAAAGAAGAAAAACTTATTTTCGAAAAAAAAAAAATTGCAAAAAGAACAGGAGTGACCTGGACTGAACTTTATCCAGGCAGGCTGAAAAAAACAGAAAATCCATAATTTTTTTAAAAGTTTGGAAAAATCCGGGCCAAAAGATATACTTATTCTATGTGAGCATGATTTTATGCAAAATTGAGAAATAAAATGAAAAAATTCAATAACGTAATATAAAATCTTAATATATTTAATATTTTTTTATTATATAAGACTGATGGGTGTCTTTTTTGGCAGAAAAGTCATAAAAGAAAAAATTGCAAAAATAACAGGGTCGACCTAGACTGAACTCATCCAAGCCGGCTGAAAAATCCGGATCCATCCTTATCTATACCCACAAACTGCGGCACACTGGAATAACAATATTTTTAAAACAAGTCTGCAAAATGCTGCAAATAGTTTCATCTAGAATTTGAAATTCGAATCTTGCTTATAGATTTCATCAAGGTGCTAGTCTCCTTCCTATCACTGGGGCAATTCCAATTCATTCTCCAATGTTGCCATATCAACAATTTTTCGTGTCAATCCTTCTCAAGCTTGTTCATTGTCTCTAGGGCCATCAACATCAATCATTTGAGCATTATTAAAAAGTGATACAAGGTACAAAAGTATTTGTTCAAATTTCAAGCAATATCAGATAATGTGTATCTTTGTTGAATGAAAATTAATCTCTTAGATAATAGATGAAATAAATGTAAATGAACTTTGTGTGTTTATTCAAATATTAATATTTGTGTTTCAATGTGTATTTAAGTGTTCATCAAAATTAGAGAGGCGTTCCATTTTTACATGGCATCGACACAATGTGGCAAATGTGTATATGGATTTCAATTACCCAGGCTTAAAACGAGAAAAAGTAAGCAAACAAAGTGTGCATTTGAGGAAAATATATTTATACAGAAATCTGTTTTAAAATACTCAAGAATAACGTAATCATAACTTATTCCCTAATTTTTCAAAAATATCAAGCTTTTAGGGTGAAACCCAATTTTGACCCAAAATAAGGCACATAATTTTAATCAACATAGGTAACATGGAAAGCTGCAATTACTCAAATTATTTGCGATATTTTCTACTGTGATCAAAAGATATTTAATATTTATATTGGGTAAATTTATAGTGTAAGACAATGTTTAAATTTGGGCTCTTATCCTCTTAATAATGCATCCAAGATCATAAACAAAATAGTGTCAACCTTTACTAATTTGTATTTTGTTGATCATAATATTGAATTTTATTAGATATTTCACTTTAACATTTCTGTCCAAACATAATCATAGACAAACTTGAACTCAAAATTGAACCAAATGACTTGTGTCAAAAACTTATTTATTGGTTCTATGTAGCTAGCATGTTTCATACCCCAACATTGATGGTGGCTCGTCTTGTCATAGTACATTCTTGTCAATGGTTGCATCCCTTCGAGATATGAAAGGTGCCCGAAGAGTTGAGAAGGGGAATCTAAAATGACATAAGTAGACATGTAAAATACAAGAATAGCGGTGATTCTTATACTGGCCTTGAGAACTTATAAATTATGATCTAGTTAAATTTGCGCGGCTAATAATTTTATAAATATTGATCAGTTTTAATTTTTATCTAATGTTTAAATTTGTAATAATAATAATTTAAAATTGACAAGTATTACATCAGAGCGATTGATTAAAGCAAGAAGAAAGTAACATCTAATTTATGGGCACAATGGATATGATATATGATAGGTTTGTTGTGCTGCCTCCAGCGCAAAAGTTGTTGAAAGGTAATTCTCTATCTTCTGATGAGGTTTTTCAGGTAGTACAACGTAAGCAACATAAAAAAATCCACCTGGTCAAAGGGTGCTTCGAGGGATTATATTTGTGTAGCACATCAAGTTCAAGAGAAATTTGTGTATGGAGAGCAACCCAATCTGTCTTTGAAAGAATCTGGAGAAACTCTATGTGAGCCAATGTAAAAAGGCTGAGAAGGTAATTCTTTCTCTTTTGATTAAAAATTTTAGGTGATGCAACATAAGCAAAATAAAAGGCCACCTGGTGTAAGTGTGCTTCCGGGATCATATTTTTGTAGCACCTTAAGGTCAAGAGAAACTTGTATGGAGAGAAACCCAGTCATTCTTTGAAATAATTTAGAGAATTTCTATGTAGGCAAGAGCCTGAGGTCCCACGAGAAATGCTGTTGGAAAGCATGGTACCCCTCCTGATGAGGTACAAAAATTAGCTATGAACAGAATAGAAGATTGTGGGAGCCCCTCTCCTACCATGGATCATCTGACTACATGTTTTGAAGAGGGACAAGACTTGCAACTTCAAATCATCAAAAAAAGCATAGGAGCAAAATTGCAACATCATGCAGAAAATTGATGGTTTTATTTTGCCTTTCTGGTTTGGATTTATTTGTCAAAAGCAGGCATGCATGATCTGAAAATGAAAAAAAATGCAGGTATGCATACATGTTAGCAGTATACATGCAAGATAAAAGCGGGATCATGCAAAAATCATGCATGTTCTTCTAAGTAAGCATGCATGTTTTTTTGTATCTTTGCATGTTGGATCATGCTTTTTGCAAGCATGATATTTTAATAAGCATGCAAAGGTGGGACTCGAAAACATGGAACATAGAAACTAGGCTTACTTGGTAAAGCTAGAAACTTCATGTAAAAGCAAGACGTAATTAGAAATGTTTGATAGTAATACATTTTCTAGTTACAAAAAAAAAAGGTAATTACTATAAATTTATTTTTAGTTTTGTTATTTATTTCTCTTGATTTATGATCTAGATTATAATCAAGACAATTTAAACGTAATGTGCATATATATGTCGTATCCAACCGTATGTCATATCCAGCAACTCTACCCTTTTCATTGTTACATCTTAAAAGTTTAGGAGACTTTGATTGTTATTTTGAGTTTATATTAAGTGGATCATGTTGATGTTTTATCAATGACAACCATTCAAGGCTAGAGTATAGCAGCAAGAAATTATAGCAACCTGAAAACAACAAAAGATAAAAGTAGTCTTAAAGGTATCTGTGATAGTGACTTATCAATGATGCCCAAGAAGAAGCAATGACTTGTTTTTATTACAAAAGCAGGTAAGGTCCTAAAAACAACTTCATAGATGGATCTATTTCTTTCCATCTACTTTCACCAGAAAATATGACTTCTGAACTAACCTTTTTACCCTCTCTGTGTGCCTTGGACATGGTTAAAAGCTCTGCCCTTGTCTTTCCAGTAACATGTGACATGTCCTGCAAGGATTGGGGACTGAATTGTTAGTCTCTATTAAATGTTCGAGCATCAACATTTTACATGCATTAGGAAAAAGTTATAAGAAAGGCAAAGCAGAGAAGGCACCATACAGGAAGAGGGTAACAAGGAGAATTGATGTATGCCTTCATGTAATGGTCGTAGCATTGAACTTTTGTCTTTGTTCCTACATGCTCTGCAACTACTCCCCAGTTTCCTAAACCATACATTTCAACTCCCTGCAGATATGAAGACAAATAATTCTTTAAGAATTAAAAACCTCAAAAATGAACCAAGACAAGAATTATACTAGCTCAGAATTAGCATGTGGGGAAAGTATGACAATATGTATAGAACCAGAAATCTTGTGCATTATCATACCTCTAAGAGCAACATCTCTTCATCCGCATTCCAGTCTGGGTGAAAGAGGGGGAAAGAGAGATTGTCCTAAGAAACAAGAAGACAAAAGAGTCGTTATGACATCCCCTAAAACAGCAAACGCCCAGAGAATTTTTTTTCCCCTACACTCAGTTTCTAAAACTATCTTCATGCACACATGATTATAGTCGGGCATAGTCTATAAGGGATATAATGACAAGATGAACTATAGAAATACTGAAAATTGCTTTACGCGAAAAGAAAAAAATTCAAATTGCACATTTTACAACTCTAAAAGTTGCTACAAAATTCATGCACAATTGAAAGGCAATAGGGACATGGCAAAAAGAAGGCAGTCAACCACAATTTCCTACCTCACGGTGGCATCCTCCTCCCTGAGATAACAAGATATGCATGCAATGTATCAAGGTCCAAATGAATATACTATTAACTTTGCCTCAGAACCACAAGTATTTTTCAAATTTATGTCTTGTGCAATCAAAGTCAGTAGGGTCGATATCATACTTGCATGTGATAAAGTCTCGCAAAAAAACCAACATATCCTGTTACTAGGCTGAAATTCTTTGGGACAGATGAATTATAGAATATATATGCAGAAGCTTCTTGAATGGAGATCGCATATAGATTTGTGGTCCATCTTGTTCTTGTTTTTATTCACCTTTTTTTACTTATTTTAGTAACATGCCTCCACACATTTTACCTACTGTAAAAAGTAAACATATGGACAATTAAAAACAAATTATTGTGAAGCAAAGCAATTTCAAAGAAAAGCAATTCATCCACGCCTCACAAGATCAATGGAAATACTACAATGAGGCAGCCATGGGAGGATCAAAAGCAGACCAATATGGGGGACCATTTCAGAACAGTAAATAAGGTAACCCTGCCCCTCAGCAGTCACTCAAACCCTCAGTTGTATGTAATGTCCCCTTCCTTGGACATTAATTAAAAATAATTATGGAGGACCTTTAATCCACTCCCCTTGGATTAAAGGAATTAATTGGAGGAAAATCGACTATCCCTTGAGTTTTTAAAAATAATATTTAATTTAATTGGGGCAAGTCAACTACTCCATGTGCTTTAAAAATTATATTTAATTCCCCTCTTGTGTTTTATTTAAATATTAATTGAAGGGAATTAATATTTTATTGGAGTTTGACCTTTTACAGGAAAAGAAGGCCATTATTAAATGATATCTCTCCTATCTAGAGATTGGCGCCAAAATTGGAGGGAAAGCTTGGAGATTTGTGTTGCAAGATCTATAAAAGGAGAAGTGGCATCCCCTTGGAAGGTTGTCGATGATTTTATTGAAATTTTTCATGCTTGAAGAGCGTGAGACTTTCTAAAGCTTGCATTGAGTGAATATTATATCATATATTCATCCTATGTGTGGCGCATTTATTAAAGAAGGATATTTGACTATTGAATTTATTTATACCAAGTCGCCTTGCATAGGAGGTTATTTTGGTATGATTTGGTGGTTTTCAAGTTAGATCTGTAATCTGATCTGTTTTGGTATAATTTTCCAAGTGTGGGGCTCATGATTTGAAGGTTATTGTGCTCATATTTAATGTTGCAATTTATCTAAGGCAAATCGACTGGGTTTGTGGTATTTTGCATCATATTTTGAGGTGTTTTTGATAGATCTGCAAGCTGCTGCAATTTAATAATTATTTCAGTTATATGGGCTGATATTTTGAGGGTTTTGGAGGAATATTAAGAGCTGGAAGTAATTTATATGTTTTATCCTAACCCTAGCGACTTGCATTCAGATTTTGGGGGTCTATTTGAAGGGGTTTCAATCATCATAAAATTCAGAACCATAGTTCTTTGGAAAGGCCTTGATTTATAGAACAATCTGCATTTTATTTGATGGGAAAATATTGAGTTTTGAGGAAGATATAAATTTTTGAAATTTTCACCTGTTCTGGTGCATTTTAATTAATTCGCTGCAACAATTATTTTCAGATTTGAAAAGATTAATTTTCTAGCTAGTTCTCTCATCTAACCCACCACTTTGGCTCACTACAACCCCATTTGGGTTGTATTGAAGCTAACATTGGGTTATTTGAGGTCGAACTGGGAGGTTTTAATCCTTCTAGCATCAATTGGTTAAGTTGAATTTGCAGATTTAGATAATATCCCAAAAGGGGATATTACATTGTAACACTAAATTTGGCGAGAGAGGGATCCGGACATTCTCCGGAAGACAATTCTAAGTCCTGCAAAAGAGAGTGCTTGAATGTGAATTTAATGGAGATTGGCCAGGGTTTTCAGAGATTAGAAAATGGATAACAACCAGATCTACTTAATAAGCTTTCTCTTGGTAGGGATCTTGCACATTGTCTTCTCCTCAAAAGAAGAATAGGAACATACTTTTTTAGGAGGGCCATCATTGATGGGAAAGGTTGGTTTATACATGAGACCTACGTTGCCGTGGATACGGATACGAGTATCGGTTTGGATACGGATACGATACGCGGATACGTCAATTTTAAAAAACCCTTGGATACGATACGTCTTGGATATGTCCATACATATATATTAAAAAATAATATATATATATATATATATATATTTTATTTTATTTTTAATTATGTACATCTGCTCATTTTACTCATTTTTTAGTCCATAAAAAACTGAAATAGTAATACAAAACTTGAATCAATGTTCAAAACATTCAATATACTTAAGACTTTGCATTTTTATTGATCATGTGGCTGCCATACATATGATATACGAATATCATGTCAACATGAATACGAACAAAACTTGAAATTTGAAAAATATACTAGGATCCATGTTCAAATTTTCAAAACATACAATATACTTAAGATTTTACATTTCATTGTTCATGTGGCTGCCATACATATGATATAGGAGAGGGTGTATTATTTTATTCATTTAGTGTTTAGGGTTCAGTTTTAGGGAGTAGAAAAGTCAAAAATTAAAAAAATGAAATAAAACTTTAAAAAGACGTATTTCTTTGCAGGATACGTGCGCCTCGATACGTCAGTACGCCACGGATATCCGTCCGCGTATCCGTGATGTCCCCGACATATCCCATACGTATCCATGACGTATCCTGACATATCCCATACGTATCCATGACGTATCCGTTTCCGATACGTATTAGAGGGGATTCGAGGGGGTCTTGGGCGTATCCATGCAACGTAGTATGAGACATTGGAAAAAGAATTCAACTAAGCCACAGAGCCGCTGAGATTTTAGAAACCCTGTAACGGTAACAATGTTGGAGAATTCTATCGGATAGCAGTAAGAGATGCCAAACTGAAATATGGCATTCTAAACTAAAATCTGTGTTTTGGTGCATCTCATCCAACTACTCCGAAAGGCAGTAACATGAGTTCAAACAATGGGCTATGAAAACCAGCAGAAGAACAACGCCAATGAGGACGGATTCCAAAATCTGCAAAAAAATTAGCTAGTTGCTAATGGAGGCTAGTCAACAGAAATTGCAATGGGAACTTGAACACTGGGCAAGTTACCAATGTGATGAGGAAAACTTTGGCAACCAAAGCAGCAAAATAATATCAAATGGAATATAGAATCAAAGAATGATAATTCAGCTTCAGTGTCAGAACAGGAAATGGACAGAGTACCTAGATTAGCTGAAATGGGGTAATATCCAGAAAAAAATACAAGAGGATCAAACAAGTTGATTCCTCCTCTCCAAATGAACTCGGGCAACAGGATATGATTCCTTTTGAAACACAACTGGGACTTTGGAAGAATCGACGCAGAGGAAATTTTCACACCATGCACTTTGGGGAATCAGTTATAGAGAAAAGAATCCCTAGACACAATTAGCATAGGCAGCCAAAATCAGTCAGTCTAAGAGTGCAGAAAAAGAGAAGATAATAGTTGAAATTGGAAAACTACGTTGCGAGTGGTATGGGTACGGGTTTGGGTTCGGGTTCGCAGATACGTCAATTTTAAAAACCCTTGGGTACGATACGTCTTGGGTACGTCCGTACATATATATTAAAAAAATTTAAAAACACACACACACACACACACACACACACACACACATATATATATATCTATTAGTCCATAAGAAATACAAAACTTGAAAAATATAGTAGGATCAATGTTCAAAACATTCAATATACTTAAGATTTTACATTTTCATTGATCATGTGGCTGCCATACATATGATATATGAATATCATGTCAACATGAATACAAACAATCTAGAATATATCATCTAGATTTTCCTCAAAATCAAATTCTTGCATGGCACTCCCACTAGCTTCATTCTCAATAGCTCCGCTCTCCACTCCTTGTAAACTCCTTGAATGTCATCTTCGTCATCAAATATTGAAAGTTGGGCAAGAGTGGTTGTAGAGGCATCCAAGTCTATAGTCTCTAGAAGAATATCCCAAAGTTTGTGAGGACCTCTAATATAGTCCTCAAACTTGTGTGACAAGAGGCACAAATTGGAATGCACATATACCAAATCCTCAGCCTTTTTGGATGCCAACTTGTTTTGTTTAGCTGAGTGGATAAAGGTGCGAGGTGAGAGCATACACACAGTTAGGATGTTAAAAAAATTAAAAATATTTTGCCTTTACATAAATGATAAATGAGCTCAGCTGGTCAGGAAGACCTCTCATCAGAAGGATGGGGGTAAACCCACCACCGAAAGTAGGACATGAAGGACAACTTATGGAAAATAAGGGCTATGGAACACTTTGCAACAAAGGGCTAATAAAGGCCTTGATTTCAAATCACAAGTCAGATATTATCATGTTACGGTAAACTAAGACTAGGTGAACTTTTTTGGAAGCCAAATTAACGAAAATGAGGAACTGCCTGAATTTAAGATAGTAGAAGAAGCAGGCACATCGAGGGGTTTGAACACGGTAGGGAACCACCTCAATCTATCCAACTCAATCATAGACCCAGATGAGAACAGGATCACAGAAACAAGTCATACGCAACATCTATGAACACTCAGACATCAAAAATAGGCAATAGGAAGTTTTTGCTAGAAGAAAATTTGCAGTCTTCTGGTAGAGATCTGTCTCTCAGTCGATGCCTGATTTTGATGAACTCGTTTCTAACTTAGGCCCCATTGACATTGAGTCTCAAATTTTCAATTCACTTGGAATAATAGTAGGTGAGGTAGAAACTTCATGGCAGAAAGTCTGGATAGATTGACAGTCTAGTGGATTGATCATGTGAAATCAACATCAAATAAAGACGAGCAGTTTCGGGAACTTCATAACTTCATCATGCACTCAAAATAGAGGAATTATTCCGTAGACAAAGTTTTAGAGCACCCTGGTTGAAGGAAGGAGATCATAACAACACAGTTTCCACCTCACCATAAAGATTCATGGACAGAATAACAAATTCTCAAGAATCATTACACCATGAAGGCAAGAACTAATAGAAATTAATGAGATTGAATAAGAAGCTGTTACAAACTTTCAAGAAATGTTGAGTGAATCCGGAGAAGGAAACGAAGACGCAGAATAAGCTCTCCTAGAAAATATACCAACACTTGTCAACCTGGGCCAGAATCAAATCTTAATGAATCCATTATCTCTAGAGGAAGTGAGTGAGGTGTTTTTTTCATTCCAAAAGGAAAGATCATTGGGGCCAGATGGCTTCCCAGCCGGCTTCTTTCAGGAATACTGGGACATCAAAGAGGATGTAGTTCAGGAAGTGAGAGAATCAAGAACCAAGTAAGTGCTCTTTAAGTGATTAAAAACTACTTTTATAGATCGCATTACCAAAAAATAAGGAGCACAAATACTTAATGACTATGTCACAAGATTCAGCAATATTTTGACATGAAGTTTGAAATTCGCTGAATTTTTGATGTGCCAGAAAAGTTTGAATATATTCAGGAGAGCTCAGCCAAAAAAGAGGCATTAAAGTTCATATATATCCAGGCATGTTCTGTTGTGTTTTAACCTGTGCATGGAGGCCCGAAGATAAAGGAAGAGTCGTATTAAGAAGCTGGGCAGACGTGAGTTGGGCAGAGCTGGGCGTGAGATCTAGACATGCATTGCGCATGAGCTGTCTGTGTGAATTCTGCAGAGAAGCTGACGGACAACAATCACCGAAGGAGCCAACAGCATCAAACTGGTCGGAAGTGGGAGAATGAAGAGCCAAGTAAGTACTCTTTAAGTGATTAAACACAACTTGTATAGCTTTCATTCCCACACAAACAAGGAGCATAATACTTAAAGACTGCATCACAAGATTCAGCCATATTTTGACATGAAGTTCGAAATTTGCCGAATTTCTAACATGCCAGAAAAGTTCTGATATATTCGGGATTGTTTGGCCAAAAAAGAGGAATTAAAGTTCAGATATATGCAGGACTGTTCTGCTGTGATTTATCCTCTGCATGGAATTCCAAGGATAAAAGTAAGAGTTGCACAGAGAAACTGGGCAGACGTGAACTTGGCAGAACTGGACATAAGATCTAGACGCACATAGCGAATGTGTCAAAGCTGGACATAAGATCTAGACGCACATAGCGAACGTGTTTTGTAATGTCCCCCTTTTTTATAAAAAATTAAAAAAAAGATAAAGTCGATTTGCACATGTAATTTTAAAATGAAATTTTATAAATTGTGCAAATCGAATTAAAAAGGAAAGTTCGACTTCACCTTGAAAAAGTAAATAAATGTTTTTAAAGATAAAACAAGTGACTAGGCAAGTCGCATTTTCCTGGGAGCATGTAATAATTAATATTTGAAATAAAGTGATTATTCCTAAGCATGGGTCGACCCATAAGAGCATCTTTTTAATATCCCTATGCATTTAATATTTGTTGTTGATGATTTTCAGGCACATTTTTAAATGAGATTTCCTCCTAGATGATGGCACCAAAGATGGAGAAGAACTTTGGAGGATGTGCAAGTAAAAGCTATAAAAGAAAATGTGGCTACTCCTTTTTTGGCATGTTAACGGTTTATAAAACTTATCTTCATGCTTGGAGAAGGGATGTATGCCCACTTATGATCAAAATAAAAGGTGTTTATTAACACCACCATTTGTGAAGTGTGTGTGCCCATGAAAGCTTGAAGTAATAAGTTTTGCAATCATTTCTCATTATATATATACAAGGCGCCATTTTTTGGAGATGATATGAGCTTGCTTTGAGGGTTTGAAGTGTGATTTATGATGATTATCTTTCATTACATGCTGCTGGTTTTTATCTAATGAAGTCGACTTGTTTGGGCATGTGCTAAGAGTATTTTGGAGTGATTTTTCAGTATTTATAAATCTGCTGTTTGGATTTATTAATTGCAGATCTGGAACTGCATTTTATTGACTCTTAAAGTGAGAGAAAAGTGCAGAAATTGTATTGCAGATTTTACCCTAACCCTAGCGACTGGGTTTGGGATTTTGGGAGCTGTTTTGAGGGGTTTCAAGTGTGTGAAAAGATCTGATTTTAATTTTGGATTGAAGCTCATAATTTTCCCTTTCCGCTGCACTTGGTTTCATATCAAAAGAGTTAATATTTTTAAAGTTATGGATTTTCAAAGTTTTGATTGATTTTCAGCAGTTTAATTTATTATTTTACTTCTGCAAAAGTATATTGGAAAAAGGAGTATAAATACCGACTGGATTGCCCATCTAAACCCTCACCTTGGCTCACTCCAACCCCATTTGGGTTGTATTGTAGCTGACACTAGGGTTAGTTGAGGTAACCCTAGAAGGGTTTATCTTCTAAGTTGTTTGTTTTTGCAAGTAAATAATAATATATTATTAATATCCCACAAGGGGATATTACATGTTTTCTCGCGTGAATTGTGCGAGAGAAGTCGATGACCGATGGTCACCGAAGGAGCCAACAACATCAAACCTGGTAGGTTAGGATCCCTTTAAAAAAATTAAGGTTTTTTTCTTTTTAATTTCATTATGTATTTTAAATTTTTTATTTCATGCTTTTTAATTTTACTTTAATTACTTTTATTATTATAATTATTAATTTTATATTTCTAGTTTAAATTTAATATTTTATATTTAATCTCACATTCATTTTTTAATATATATTTTTTAGTTTGTATTTTACATTTGGTTATATTTTATCTAAAAAAATATTTTATTATTTTGCTAAGGATACACGATCATCGTCCCACACTCGCCGTGGACCTATAGAAGGATGGGAATTTAAGCATTTAGACCGCATTATCACGGCATAGCGCCCTATTAACAGTGGGAATCCCTCAAGCAGTAGGGTGTCTTAACACGGAGTGAAATTTGAACCTTGGACCTCCCATTAACAAGAGACATCAAATTCCATTACACCAAATCCAAAGGAAATTAATTTTAGAAACTACAACATTGAGAATTTCAAATCTGGCAGACAGATTTGGGGGCTAAGCTGATCTGGTAACTTTTTGAGGATCAGAATCCACTTTACAGTAGAACCATTCAAAGTGAATACATGGAGAACATGTCCAGATCAAAAATGTGGCAAATGAACCACCTTCCAAATGGATCAGATGTATGGAATCTCATGAGGCATTGCTTCCAAGCTATTAAACCGAACATGGATAGCAAGTGAGTAAAGGGCATGAAGTTAAATTTTGAGAAGAAAATGGTTTCAAAGGACCCCCTAGCTGAAGACAGGCTGAATATACCTATGGCACCACTTTAGCATAAGTTTGGAGTGACTCCTCAAGATTACCTTTATCCAACAAATTCAAATTTGGAAACGAGAGAGTGCAAGCAGTTAGAAATTAAGAAGGGCACATCTGCCCAATCTTCAACCAAGGAAGCTGCTGGTTACTCACAATGTTCCTTCATCCATCAAAAAGGACAATTTAATATGGAATGAATCAAATTCTTGAAGTTATACAGAAAAAGATGGTTTTAGTTGGTTTACAATCCAACATTTAGAACCCATGAAGGATTCCTATGGAAACAAGTCTGGATCAAAAATGCTTTCCCAAGACAGCATACTTCCAATGGATAGGAGCTCAATTGAGCATCCTACACACATGATGCCCTAAGAAAGATCTCTTATGACTATCCATTTGTGTAATATGCAGAAAATTGGAAGAGACAGTTAATCATCGATGCTCCGATGCAAATATGCCCACCACATTTGGACTTGGTTCTTATCCACTTTCCAGATGGCTTGTGTCTCTTTACCAAACTTGGAGCAAGAATTAAGGCCTTGGAACTCACATTTCTCTTCGGAAAACTTAGAAGAATTTGGAACTTAGGCCCTTCCCTCATTTGTAAGAAACCTTTGGTTAAAAAGGAAGCTTAGGATTTTTAATAATAAGCAAAGAAAACCCATTAGTGTCATCTCCGTGGTAGTGATTGTTTTTGGGATGCCCTTCGGACTTGGTTGTCATGTTCCTTTTCGAGCTAATTCCAATTGAAGACCTTGGCCCATTTCCCTTCCTCATGGGTCCAAGCGAACAAGCTAGAGGAAGCTAGCAATGTCATCATGTGCTTCATTTCATGTTCATTTCTTAATTGGCATTGTAATTGTTGGTGAGCCTAGCGCCCAACAATAAATTAGAAATAAAAAGCTATTGGTGAGCATGTAGGCTCCAAAAATACCAATTAGAAATTAGAAAGTACTTTTCTTAAGAGGTCGGCCATCATTTACATTATAAGCCCCCTTATGGTTATAAAAGGGAGGTCGCTTGGCCATTAGAGGATTATGTTATGTGGATTTCTCATTTTGGTAAAGGATTGCTTGTTAAGCATCTTTTCCTCTCTCTCAAGGACGAAAACCCTTGATTGAGGCACCCCCAAGAACAAAAACCCTTGTGGAGAAGTGGTGTGGATGAAACCCCACACCACCCTTCGGTGGATTTCTCTCTATTGCTAATTATAACAGATTTCTGCACTAAGCGACTTGCTTGGAGGTGTTTTTTCAAGGAAATTGCTCGTTTTTATGTGATCTCTTTGGCATTTGCATGGTTGGACTCCCTATGATTTATAAAGGTGAAATCTTCCATTTTATCAATTGTTTGGTGCAAATTATATTTTATTTCAAGTGGGGCGACCTATATTGAGGTGATGTTTTGGTATGTGCGGTGACATTTTGGCAAATCTGAAATTATCATCTTATTCTCTATATTTCATAAGGCCAATATCTCGAGTTTCATGATTTTTGGTGCTTTCTAAGTTGAGTTATGAATTTTTAAAAATAACACTGCAGACAAGGGTTTCGTGAAATTCATATCTCCATATCTAGGGCATTAAAAATCAGATTTCTTGCACTACATGATTGTTGAGGTTATATCATAATTTTAGAAATTCAAGTGAAGCTAATTCGAAGGGTTTTGAAGGCTCAAAAGTGGGGTTGAAACCCCAAATCAGGTCACTGCCCTAGAACAGGGTTTAATTTGCAGATTTGCAGGGTTATAACAGCAGCTCTGTAAATCTGATTTGAGAGCTTTTGGCCATTTCCTGAGGTCCCCCAAAAAGGGACATTACATTGGCCAATCAGGAGGTAGGCAGATCCAAGGTGCATTCTGAAAGGTTAAAAACTGGGACAGAGAACTCTTCCATATCCTTGATAAAGAAGGTCAAGCACTAAAGAGTAAACACCCTCTGGTTAATATAGCCTCTGAAGAAAGAATGGTTAAGCTCAACTTTTATAGCACTTCTAAAGGTAATCCTGTCAGCCTGAAGAGGAGGCATTAAAGACCCTTGGTGAATCTCTCATTTGTTATGCTGAGTACATTGAGACAACTACAAACAATACCCTGGTGGTCCGAGTGCTCTTCCATGGTCTTTAGCTAGCAATTAAGTTAGGATTATTTAAGCTGGAGATAGAAAAGGATTCTAAGATCATTTTGACAGCTTATCCAAGGGCAACTCTGAATATTGGAAGATGCAACAAATCTTACAAAATTGAAATTGTGGAGGACCTCTAGGAACCAGAGTCGGCATGTTTATTGGGAAAGTATTACAGTGGTAGACCACCTTTCCAACTTGGAATGTAACTTATCAGTGTTAGTGGTATGCATTCGCTTGTGGAGCCCGCACCCACCTCTTCTCCCTTGTTTAATGTCATTAATAAAGATGACGAACCTTATAGCAGGTAGTGATGACAAAGATGGAGACAATCACACACACATGCACAGGGTTATGCTCTTCTCAATTTCAGTTCAGATATTCACTGTGATAGATGACTGGAATTATTTTTTCTGTTATTTTCGTTATTATTAGATTGTCATTTGAGGTAAGTGATCTAAGTGCATATATGTATAGCCTGAAGAACACTTGGCCATTTTGATGAATTTTCTATTCTTTTTGTCTGGAAATTCGTTTTAAACCCCGCCGTCTTTTCTAGGCCTGAGGACCTGAGATTATCCCCATAATGGTCTCGCTAATCTTGAAAGTGGAAACCCTGCTTAGTATCTATATTTCAGCCATAAGACCCCACCAGTCATGAGACAACTACATATCACACATACAATGATGTTCAATTAGATGACCTTGATACGTGGTGACATAACTTCATGTTCCTTTTCGTATTCAAGCACATTATTTAATTACATGTGATCTCGATTTTATTGTCCAATGAATGAAGAAAAGAAAATGTATGTGTGTGTGTGTCTATATATATGTCATAGTTACCATGCTCGAAAAGTTTGGATAGTTCAAAAGGGGAAAAAAGTTCAGAAGTTCGAAATTTTTAAAAAGATTCGGTTCTGTATGGTTTAGAAAAATTACAAATATAAAATATATATAAATAATAAATACTATACATATGTGATGAGATTTGAAAAGAAAACCAATTACACATAATAATAATAAATATATAATCTAGGAGTTTTTCCTTCGCGTGCTTAGGTATTAGTGTTTCTTGTTTCATTTTTGGTTTGTATTAAAGTTCTTTTAATTAAACACTTCAATCTTTTAATTTAAAAAAAACGTAATGTTCAACCGAACTTGTTCGGTAAGTTCGGTCAGATGAAAAAGTTCGGTTCAAACCGATTTTTTACTAAGTTTGTAATTACATGGTAAATATGATGTATGTGTATATGCGTGTGTGTGTGTGTATCCTGTTGTATAAGGATGAATTTATAAGCGTAAAGTTGATCTATTGTTATTAATTAGTATGTTGCCACTTCAAATATAACTTCAATGTGCCTCTTATTTGCAACTTTTGCATTCCTTGAAACTATGAAAAGACATTTCAAGATTTAAAGTATCTTAGTACCATGTAAACCTCAAGCGAACTTGGGCAATAATTTTCAAGATATAAAGGTTACAATTGATCACTTGAATCTAATGCTTTTTTGCCTAATGTATAAAGAAAACGATTCATGTTGTACTAGGATCAATTTGCCAATATAAAGTCAATCTATTGTTAATCATTAATATGCTGGCAATTACACACTTTGAATATAACTTCAGGATGTGTTTTATTTGTGTTGCCAAAGGAGCTCTCAACCATTGTGGGCAACTGAGCTATGTTTCCCCTTTTTCTAATGCTTTAATGCTTTCACTGTTTCCGTTGAGTATTTTCAGTTAGCAGGAGCTTTTGACACTGCGTGAAGAGGTCTGGGGAGTTGGAAACATTTCAAGCATCTTTTTCTCCACGGTTTCATTCACTTGGTGGTTTCCCTTGTTTTTCACCTTACAGCCTGCATATTCAGTTTTGGGGTGGTTTTGAGTTCTCAAAGGAGTTGCAGTCACATTTGAGCATATCCCCAGCCTGCCAGGGATAGAACAACATTCATAGTCGGCCCCAGACGAATCAGAACCCTCAATTGTGCCACAGTTCGTTTTGGAGCGTGTTGGCTCATTTCACAATGTTCATAGTTGATTTTGGATGATTCTGAGTTCTCAATCACATTTATGCTCAACCTTGGGGTGTTTTCCAATGCCTTAGTAGTCGAGAGAAGGCCTTGGCGAACCTCTATTTGCCCTGGGGTTCACACTATGCATTCAAAAACTTCAACAATGGTGGTCACCTTGTATTTCAACTTGGGATTTATCCCGAAGGCACGGGCCTTTATATATAAAAATGCTTCAGAGTTAAGTGAAGCAAAGGCTCCACGTACTCCATTTTGGCTGAGCTCGAAATGACTAAGGCATAAAGGGAAGAAACGGCGGCCCAAAATCATGACACATAGCAAGCTTTGAATTGAGCAACACAGCACAATCCCAAAGAATCAAGCACCTGGGCAAGATCGGCCATAACTCAAAGTCTGAATTCTGTAAGCGCGGAAGCTTGTGAGTGGTGCCACGTGGCACCAATGACAAGCTGCCACATGGAACAATGACAGGCATTCGAAAGTCGGGCAGAGTCCAACAAAGGTGGAGAGAATAGAGTAAGGAGGCACCGTAGCCTGTAACAATTAAAAATGGACACATGGCATCCACCACGGGTTGGCACAAGGCATAAATTAGAGCACGAAATGGTGCCACATGCCACCAATGTCAAATCGCCAGTTCCCGTGAACGTATGGACCAAGGTGGAAACAGAGCTGAGAAATGGAGGCTCAAGAACTCATATCCAATGATATGAGGACACATGGTAATAGCTAAGTAAAGAGCAGAGACCTTGTAGCCACACAGAAGGAGACACGTGGCGAGGGCAACCTACTATGTTGAATTTGATGGCCTTGTGACCATCATCTGCATTTCAAGCCAAAGACCCCAGACTTACCACGTGGCCTAATGAAAAAATTGCAGGCAACACTATAGTTTAAAACCCAATTTTTTGTCTCCAAGCTTTAATGGCGAGGAAACAGCATATCTTTGCATTTTGCCCATATCTTTTGACTGGGGCCACCAAATCAAGCAAAATCAGTCTCATTTGAAAGCTCTCGAGAAATGCCATTGAATGGGACGCATATTGTGCCCTAAGCCTCTGTGTTTTTGGAGCAATTTGCTTTTTAAGCGCCAGCAAATCGATTTTCACATTAATGCAGATCAGAGGCGAATTCAGAGCTAGAGAGTGTGCCCAGCATCTTGTTTAAGCAGCCAAACCTGTTTCCCATCAATGCACTACCCATTTTCAGAGATGTGAAATTTGACATTCCTTCTGACAAAAGATTTTGCAATTGGGAGTCAGATCTGGGTGTTTGTTGTCTACAACCACTTTTGGGAGGTTTTTTGGAGCTCCAAGAATTCAAAATCCCTCTCTCTCTCTCTCCTCCTCTTCTCACTATCGAATGTAAGGCTACTCTATTTGTGAGAGCCAAATATTTCTAAGTGTTTAGCCTCTGTTTCTCATTCCTGCAACATTTCCAGTGCCTCTCCCATGTATGTATCAGATTGTGCAAACTTCAAACAGCAATATAAGGTTGATTGTGGCCCATAACAGCCCTTCAACACTATGTTTTGTTATCTTGCCTTTTATTTCTTAGTGGATATAGTGTGTGTGGCTCTTATTTGCAGGATTTTGATTCACTATGCTGTCAAAACCAAGGGAGAGTGACCCCAATTTTCTGGTGCATCACCAACTTGTTTTATTTTCTCCTTCTCCCTTTTTCCCCTGCAAGTTTCAGCTTAGGAATTAGTTTATAGTGTTACTGGAAGTATTAGAATAGTTGGGTGCAAGAGTCAGCTTTCTCTGGAGGTCTGCTTTCAAAGAGCCCCAAAGGTCACACACTTTAGAAGCATTCACATACTGTTGTCTGTGTTTCAAGGGTGCACATATTTTCACACCAACAGTTTGCAACTTCTGGCATCTGCATTTCCTGAAACTGCGAAAAGATATTTCCAGATTTGAAGTAACTCGCTCCTGTCTTTCTGTACCATGCAAACCTTGAGCTAACACGGGCATTTTATTGCCAAGATACAAGGCTGCGATTGATCATTTAAATATAATACTTTTTTACCTAATGAGTAAAGTCAATCTTTTGTTATTAGTTAATATGTTTGCCATTTTCACACTCTGAATATAACTCCAATGTGTGTTCTATTTGCAACTCATCGATTTCCTGGGACCGTGACAAGATATTTCCAGATTTGAAGTAACTTATTCCTGTCTTTCTGTACCAGATATAAGGTTCCAATTAATCTCTTGAATCGAATGCTTTTTCGCAATTTTTCCAATAGAATTACCCATTCACATAGGATTCTAATAATGCATGCATTGCACATACATATGCATACTGAAGCAGATTTCCTTTAATCCAAGGAACCTCGTCTTAGTGGGATTTTAAGGTCTCCACAATTACTGTAGAATATGGCAATCGTCCAGTAAAAGGCTGATTAAGATTTAGACATGACAGAATTTGCACTCAGATTACACATATGAACCCACGACTCAAGTGACCACAACAAGTGGAGTTCAACAGCGATGAGTTAACCACAACAAAACAAAATTAGTGCCATTCAAAACTATACATGTTTCATCATGGCCAACATTTTTCACAGTTCCTATTTGGAATGAGAGAGCAGGCAAGGATATCTCTGTTCAGGGGAGCAGGACATTAAAGGAAGAACCAATTTTACACTGCAGTTTGACTAGAAAGTTAATATGCCCAATATCTCCCCTCAGCTACTTTCTGGGGTAAAACTCAAAACTTGCTTTCCAAGTGACTGTGATTGAATCTGTGCTAACATTCAAGGTTCTAAGTGTCAATGATACCTTAAGAGTGTTAAAAGAGGGGGCAAAAGTTGGCCTTTTCAATTCGTTTGAAAGCAATAGAATTTATGGCGCAATGGCACAGACCATCAGAAATGAACCCACCAGAGGTTTGTGTTGACCCCTTGACATCCAGATCTCCCACAGGGAAATGCTGAGCAAATGAGAAAAAAAAACTTTGCATCCATATATTCCTTGCTTTATTTATGTTTTGGCTGTGCATGTGTAGCGAAAAATAACTATAATAATTATACCAGAAGTAAAATCCACAAACAGGAGTGGACCGTATGGAAAGAGTAATAAAGTCGAAAAGATACAGAAGAATTGTGAGGCCTGGTGAAGCGACAAAACAAAGCAGTGGCTAAAATACCAAATCAATTGGATGACAAAAGACGGAAGTAGCATAAAGGGGAAAACGAAAGCCAAGAAGGTACTCGCACCTAACTCCAGGAAAAGGGTATTTAGCACACCTATGCAAGAAGAGAGAGCCAGAACAATAATCCCTAAGAATGAACCTCCAAAAAGAAGAAAATATGTGAAACTATAACTAAGTTTGATGGTAAGTAAAGGTACAAGAGTTACTGGCCTAATTGAATTAAAATTTTACAAATCTTATATGCATTCTAAGCAATGTCAATGGTAAATGATGAATTTTAATCAATCAAGTTAGAGAAACTCCTATTTCAGGGAAAACTGTAAAAATTTGGCTGACTGTACATTTGCTTGCCAAATATTGTTTCCAAAATTAAAGTAGCAACTGAAAGATTGCGCTTATCTTAATCACCTACCATAACCCTGTAAGGATGATTGCTCTTGTGAGGTGTGACCTCACCACCTACCGAAAAGCACTCAACACAAAGATCAAAATCAGGGCATTTAGCACATTTGATGCGTATTGTCCCAGAAATGTCCTTGTCACAGTAGTTACAATGATAAAATGCCCTTTTTCCTTCATTTGTCCCTGCACAATGCCCAAGAAGGGGGAAAAGTTAACAGGAATCTAACAAATAGTGTTCGACAAAACATGAGCTCCTCACTATTCGGATTATTTCTGGAAACAAAGGTTACTTTCACATTTGAGCATTTTGTTACAATTATAGGCATAGTCGATAAATTTTTTTGAGCAATCAAGATGCAATCATATGAATTCTAATTGAAACCGAAATTATATTAATTTCCACAGATGACCAAGGTACGTCAGAGCATGGCTACAGACAACATCCAACCTAAGCAAACAGAGGAGGAGTAATGCCTCTGGCAAGAAACAGACATACAGACCTTAATTAAGCCAGCAGATCTGTTCTCAAGAAATGGGACCAACTTTTAACAAACACAAAAATCTCTTCAAAGTAGGTCAGAGCATGGCTATGGACAACATCCAACCAAAGCAAACAGAGGAGGATCAGTACCTCTGGCAAGAAACAGACATACAGACCTTAATTAAGCCAGTAGATCTGTTCTCAAGAAATGGGGCCCAATTTTAACAAACAAAAAAATCTCTTCAAAATAAAATAGAACACAATACATGTGCATAGATTATACAAATACTTAAAAGTCTTATATAATGTTTTCTCAACAGAGAAGAATTTATAAACCTAGATGACACAAGTCTTGGGGTCTGTAGATGCGAAAAATGGGGATAACCATGGAAATCCTAGCATGATAGAGTAAAACGTAAGCAATAAAAAACTAAGGGTCTTCACATAACCCATAGCGATTATGAACTGGTGTGACAAGGTGCACAACTATAGCCTGAAGATTGAAGATCTAGCCGTAAATACAAAAAAGGAGGGAGATCTGGGATTTGAAAGGATGTAGATCCAACTATCAACAATAAATCAGCTATTCTATGCTTCTTCCAAACTCCAATGATAAATGAAAGTGAAGCATGCAATACAACAAGATAGCTGTACATCAATTCAACCACAAGATCTATTTGTATTAAATATATTTTGAATGAAGGGAAAGGGGTAAGAGAATGCACTATTCACAACTTCTTGATTCCCACATGCAACAATATAAATACAAAAATGTAAACCCTGAAGAAATCTAACATGCCGAAGGGAATATTTGAAGCCAAAGCCTCAATATGAAAAGATAGTAGTAGGCAATATAAAACACTTTCACCATTCCGAGTAAGGTGCCCTTGTATAGCCGCTCCACAAGAGGCATGTGCAAAGACTCCTAACCTATTTTCAGGGATTCCAAATTTGCGTGGCCATATTGAGGGAGCACGGATGTGTCAGCAGATGAATAACAACTCCCACTCCCACCACTCAGATCAGACTGCAACAGGCAAGTCCGTGGCCAAGTTCCACCACTCAGATTAGTCATCATGGCCATGATAACGAAACAAGTTCACAGAGGAATTAGCATATTTGTTCTACCAGTGAACTAAGCCATGACTATCATGGCAAGAGAGCAAGCACATGCATATGCATGAGCACCATCTATACTAAGCAGCTCAATCATATCAAAGTGGCATGATGGGGAGGATTGAGCGTCAGAACATTGGTGCATCTTTGGATCTATGAGAGATGGCCGCCATGCAAGCAAACATGCTTAATAGGAGCTTTGAACTGGCCAGTGATCAAGGGGAACACAACATGTGCATCAAGATGGACAAGATTAGGACAAGCCCAACAATCTGATTTTGCTGCTGATGTACCCAAGGAGAAGAATAAATCAAAAATATGACAGAGGAAGCAGATTGTATAAGCAGCTCAATCATATCAAAGCAACATGGTGAAGGGGATTGAACTTTAGGACATTGGTAAGTATGGATCTATGAGAGATTGCCACCATGCAAGCTAACACACATTTTAGGAGCCTTGAACTAGCCAGTGATTGAGGGGAACACAACACGGGCATCACAATGGACAAGATAAGGACAGGCCCAGCATTTTGATTCTGTTCCTGATGTACAAAGGAAAACCATAAACCTAATACATGGCAACCGTCTGGCCCTACACGAATGCCATCATGAAGCCACAGATCAGGACGACCTAGTTTGAGAGTCGATGAGGGTGTCTTCCTCCAACCACGAAGATGTGACGCTTTGGTGAGAATGAGGGAGGGCACCACAAGGGCCAAGGGCCCCACAAGGGAGCCAACAAATGCCCCTTATATAATCCAGGTCAGCAACAACATATCAGCACACTAAAGTTACATGTGACCGCAAATCATACAATAATGGGGTCAAGGATGGCAGGTATGTGATGCCCATATATGATCCAGACTGTAATAATAGGAAAAGGAGAGCTCCAATAATTATACTGAGGTCGGCTTTTAGCTTCCTTTTCAAATGCAGGCTGCAAACCCCAACTATACTGATGTCAGCTTTTAGCTTCCTGACACATGCCCAAACAACAGGGATTCCCAAACCGATATGGGATTGCCCATCATGGCCCATCCCATATACAGCAGCTAGATATGAAAATGATCAGCTTGCGAAACAACTCGCAGAAAGGCCACCATCTCCAGCAACAGGGCAACCTTCTCTCAAGGTGAGATTGGCTATCCTAGAGAAGCAGATCTAAGGAGATCTGCAATCAACGGACAAAGAGGCCACTCCATATATATAAATAGGGCCCACTATGGCCAGACGTCATATGATGTATAGCACATTTATTGAGGCATGTGATGCCTGAGTTCCTATGAATAAAGATATATCATGAGAGTATTGTACCATATGATTTTAAATTTTTAAGCCATTGCAATATATATAGCCTTTTTGCTTTGATGTGTGTTGTGTGTGATTCAATTTATTATATTACAATATATATAGCCCTTTTGCTTTGATGTGTGTCGTATGCGTAAATCAATTTCAAATGAATATATTTTTGCAAGCACATTTATGATTACCAACACATATGGATGTATCCTAAAAATGAACCCACATGAGCACACATGCACAAGTCTACCCATGTGGGGCTGCATAGCATTAAGGAAGGAGATGGGGAGGGGATCCACACTACTACCAAATATGGAGATCCCTAAAACCCTGCACGAGCCATCAAGTATATGAGGTACAACCCATTAACCGGGTTTTTGAGAGGTTCACCCTCGAAATTAGCAAGGCAGTAAGCACCATTTTCTAACATCCCAATGATGATGAAAGTGCCAAACCAGTTTGGAGCTAACTTGGCCTTATTTGTGTACTCTGTCATAAACAAGCACTTTGTCACTAACCTTGAAAGAACAAAATGGACGAGCTTTTAAAAGCACTAAAGGGTGGCAAGAAGTTCTTGATTGAGTTCCTTGGGATCAAGGTCTAAGACATTTGACTTCAAGTTTGTTGCAGGGAGAGTCACTAGAAGAGACCAAAGAGATTTCCGAACCCAGTTGGTGATGAGAGAAAAGGCGATCCTTGTGGGATGAATCATGAGTTTCTTATATGCCTTTTTCTCATCAAATATTTGCCAAGAATTGATCTGTATAAGCTAACACACAAGGCAGCTTTCTTGAACAATGTATTCTTCATGAAAGGCCTTCATTGTCCCAACCAGTATCATTGAAACTTTGGCACTAGAGCAAGCTGCAAACCAATCAAGAAGGACAAGATCATCAAAGATATTTGCAAAGAGGAATGAGTCAGCAAAGACAATAGCAGAAATAGTGAACGCTTCTGTATATGCCTTAGAGCAATGATAATCCACCCGGACATCAAACACCTTATAGTCACTAGGAACAAACTTGATATCCTTAACAAGGCAAGCATCAACCACTGATTCTTCGGTAGATATTGCAAGAGTTTTATTCTTATGTACAGATTTGGCATCAACCCATGCCCAGGGATCAGAATCAGTTTATAGTTATCTCGGGAGGCCAAGGGCCCCCAATCCCCCATGTGTGTACGTGTGTGCGTGCGTGCGTGCATGCATGCATGTATGTATGCATGTATACAACCGACACCATGGATATGTAGGCCGCACAACGCACCCCTTTATTCTAGACAAACCCCACCCTTCAACCCATGATCTATAGGCCTTGTGAAATAGTCTCCTTATGGAGACCTAGCTCAATGAGAATAAGAGTTCTTTGATCCAGGAAAACATTCAACAAATCCCAAAGGGAGTTCCTAGCAAAGACATATTGACATTCTACAATATTATATGATCAATGATCGAAGCCTAACAAGTGGGACTTTCTGTAAGAAGTCAACTTTAACTTTGGGGATGGCCGCCCTAAAGGCTACACCAGAGTAACCTGCTCCACTAACATCTTTGGAGGGGTTGATGGTACAGCCCAATGACGTAGCAGCAAAACACTCTTAGCTAGGATTATCTGCCATCTCTATAGCAGCAATAAGTTATGAATCCTTGCATGTTTGGAATCATCCTCAAAAGAGTGGAAAAGGAGTAATCAAAATTAAAAGAGCAGTAAGACAGAGAATGGGAGTGTCATTTTTTTTCTTTTTCTTTTCATGGTCAAGAAGGGGTTCCTTACAAACATCCAACTTACAGTTGGGCTCAACAAGAGATGTGTCTTCAAAACTCTCCCTCCCTAGCTTGTTCACACTTTCAAGCGACACATCTTTTGGTGGAATGGCCCTTAGCTTTATAAAAGTTGCAATACTTGGAAGGCACGTGAATTTTTCAGGTTTCTTTATGTCCTTAACTTTACTAGCTTCTTTGTTACCAACGGCACTAAATTTACGCAAGACACTTGTATCTTTATTCTTTATGGGATAGTCATTTATGTCACCACCTATTGCATTCTAGTTGCGATCACAATGAGAGGAGGATCCTTAAAGGGAGGAGGGTCTAGTACCAACAGAGATTTCAAACACTTCAAGTTTAAGACATTGATTCAAATATGGAGATCCGTAAAATCCCACACAAGTCATACAGTAGAACCAGTTAACAAAGTTCTTGAGGGGTTCACCCTCAAAATTAGAAAGGCAGTAAGCACTATTTTATAATACCTCAAAGACGATGAAAGTGCCAAATCAGTTTAGTGCTGACTTGGCCTTATCTTTGTACTTTGTCAAAAACAAGCACTTCGTCACTAACCTTGAAAGGACTTCGACAAACAAGCTTTTCAAGCACTCAAGGGCTGGAAGTTCTTGGTTGAGTTCCTTGGGATCGACCCCTAAGACATCAACTTCAAGTTTGCTATGGAGTGTTCTAGAAGAGACCAAAGAGATTCCAGAACCTACTTAGTGATGAGAGGTAAGGCAATCCTTAAGGGATGAATCATGAGTTTCTTATACGCCTTTCACTCATCAAAGATATGTCGATGAGGAGAGGCAAGGCAATCCTTACGGGATGAATCATGAGTTTCTTATACACTTTTGCTCATCAAAGATGCGTTGAGCATCAATCTATAGAAGCTAACACAAGAGGTGGCTTTCTTGAACAATGGTTCATCGTGAAAGGAACCCACTATCCTAACTAGTGTCATTGAAACTTTGGCACTAGAGCAAGCTACAAATACTAGGAACATACTTGATATCCTTAGCAAGGCAAGGGTTAAACACTAATTCTTTGGTAGATATAGCAAGATTTTTATACTTATATTTAGATTTTGCATTACCTAGTGCCCAAGGATCAAAATCAGTTTATGGTTATCTCAAGAAGCCAAGGGCCCCTATTTCCCCGTCTATATGTGGGGCACTCAATTTTCTTTGCCTTTTATTAGGCTCAACTCCAAGACTCTATATATATAGTCGCCCCCATGGATATATAGGCCGCACCACCCACCACTATATTCTACCAAACACTTGGCCCTCGCCCAATGATCCATAGGCCCTCTCCGCCTAATACAACAGCATATGAATACGCATAATAGGCCTCTATATATATATCTATATAGTGGCCTATTATCTATATCCATATGTTTTTGTACTAGCGGGAGATGGCATATATATATAGGCCCTCTCTCCGCCAAAGTATAGCAGCATATGGATATAGGTAGATATGAGGCCTACTATCTATATCCATATGTTGTTGTACTCTCGGCAGGAGAGGGCCTCCCCATGGATATATATATGGATATATATATATATATATATATATATATATATCTTCCCCACACAGTATATATAGGCCCTTTCCCACCAGACAACAACATATGGATATAGATAAATCTGAGGCCTACTATCTATATCCATATGTTGTCAGATCTGGCAGAAGAGGGCCTCCCATGGATATAGAGAGTAGGCCTCGGATGGGAGGCCAACGATGCCTTCCAACTTTCAGGCAAGGCCCTCACCCCGGTATTCTCTACCAATCCAAGTCACTCTACTAGCTTCTATGTTTTTTTCTCTACCAAATGCCCCTAATCACAATTCCCTATATAGGCCCATTATCTATTGAACCATTCAAAAAGTAGTAGTCAAGGCACCCTTCATATCAGCAATCTAGGCCAATCAAGGATCCAATTGTATGATAAATCAAGATCAAGCACACTAAATTCAAAATTACGGTTTTGGGCACTAATTGGATGCAAAGCTAACATTGCTGAAACCAACAAATTTATGAACATATTTATAAAGCTCCTTAAGGTTAATTTTGAAAAGCCTCGAACACAAGCATAGGCATGATGTTCAAAGCTGCTCCCTCCTCCACAACACACTACTTGATGCAATGTTTCTTTGATTAAAGTCTCGACATGAAGAGGGAAAAGAGCCTAAGATGGAGGATGTTAGGATCAAGTAGCATCAACAAATCGAAGCTCAACAAAGGACCATCACTAAGATCATGAGTTATGCAAGCCTTCAAGATCGCCTTGCGAAATAGTCTCCTTGTGTTGACCTAGCTGATAATTAGAGTTCTTTGATCTGGGAATATGCAGCAAGTTACAAAGGGAGTTTCTATCAAAGAGATATTGATGTTCTACAATAGAATATGATCTATGCTCGAAGCCTAAGATGTGGTGGGATTTTCCGTCGGAATTCAACTTTAACTTTGGGGATGGCTGTCCTAAAGGCTACACCGGAGGAACCTGCTCCACTAACATCTTTGGAGGGGTTGATGGTACAACCTAATGACGTAGCAGCAAAACACTCTTAGCTAGGATTATCTGTCATCTCTATAGCTGCAATAAGTTATGAATTCTCGCATGTTTGGAATCATCCTCAAAAGGGTGGAAAAGGAGTAATCAAAATTAGAAGAGCAGTAACATAGAGAATGAGAGTTTTTTTTTCATTTTCTTTTCAAGCTCAAGAAGGTGTTCCTTACTAACTTACAGTTAGGCTCAACAAGAGATATGTCTTCAAAACTCTCCTCCTTAACTTCTTCACGCTTTCAAGCCATGCAATCTTTTGGTGGAATGGACCTTAGCTTTATAAAGTTGCAATACTTGGAAGGTGCACCACTCTTTCAGGTTTCTTTACATCCTTAACTTTCCTAGCTTCTTTCTTACCAAAGTCACTAACCTTGAGGGAGACACCCGTATCTTTCTTCTTCATGGGAAAGCCATATATGCCATCACCAATTGCATTCTAGTTGCAATCGCAATAAGAGGAGGATCCTTAAAGCGAGGAGTGTCTAGTGCCAACACTGATTTCAAACACTTTTTAAGTTTAAGACATTGATTCAAATCTGGAGATCCATAAAACCGGCCACGAGCCATCAGATACAGTAAGTCATAAGGTAGAACTCGTTAAGCGGGTTTTTGAGGGGTTTACCCTCAAAATTAGCAAGTCAATAGGCACCATTTTCTAACATCTCAATGGTTATGAAAGTGCCAAATTGGTTTGGAGCTAACTTGGCCTTATTTTTGTAGTCTGTCAAAAACAAGCACTTTGTCACTAAGGACAACAACAAATGAGCTTTTAGAAGCATTTAAGGGCAGGAAGAAGTTCTTGGTCGAGTTCCTTGGGATCAAGCTCTAAGACATCAACTTCAAGTTTGCTATGGAGAGGATCACTAGAAAAGACCAATGAGATACCAAAACCTAGTCAATGATGAGAGGCAAGGCGATCCTCGCAAGATGAATCATGAATTTTTTATACACCTTTTGCTCATCAAAGATGTGTCAGGCATTAATCTATATAAGCTAACACATGAGGTCTATTTCTTGAACAATGGATTCCTCATGGAAGGCATCCTCTATCCCGACTTGTGTCATCAAACTTTGGCACTAGAGCAAGCTACAACCTTAGTCACCGCATTCGGTAAATTTTATGGAAAAAAATGGAAAATCGTCAACTGTGAAAATCGCAAATGAAATTCGTCTAGATTCGTGAATTAAATTGTGCCCTATTTGCAACATGTTTTCTTGTCATATTTTATGGGTGCGGATGCAGGGCTATGAAGTTGGACGAGGTTGGAGGTTCAAGTGCTCATTCAAGACATGAAATGAAAATGAAGTCGTGATCTCGAGTTTACGATACAAACAACGAAGGTGGTTATGGTGACCCGAGCCAAGTAGTGAACGAACGCTGAGTGGTGAGATTGTGCACCGTGAGTCAAACAAGACAAGGTGAAGCTAAATCATTCGAGTGAGGCTAAGGCAATAGATTTGCGTAGGGGTTTTGCGAATGCATTGATAGTGGTGATATGCTCACAATCTCGATGACGTGGAGCTCAAACCATGTAGGATGGATCTGACTCACATGCACCCAAAGAAAGCAATCTCTGAAGCAAAACACCAAGCACTCTCATGACGGAAAACTTGGTTTATTCCCTATTTGAAGTTAGAAATGGTGACGGAAAACCCTACCTGCGATCATTCATGCGACAAACCTAAAAATATATTTTATTTTTATTTATTAAGATTTTGTTTTGTTTTTTATAACTTAAAAAAACTTTTTATAATGTTGTTTAATAGATTATAGAATTTAATTAAATAATAATTTAATAGTTTTTAATAATTTATTTATTATAATTTTATTGTATAATTTTTATCATAATAATTTAGATTAATGTTTCTAGTTTAATGCGGTTTTGAAATGTTTGCGAATATTAATTTTTTTAGAAATGTGGGATAGTTGAATTTAATCACAAATTTTATGGTTGATTTTGTAAGTAACGATTTTTTTACAAATTCAATCCTCCCGAATTCGAACACAAGTGACTTAGGCAACAACTACCAGGAACAAACTCGATATTCTTAACAAGGCAAGGGTCAACCACTAGTTCTTGGGTAGATACAGCAAAAGATTTATCCTTACCTTTAGATTTTGCATTACCCCATGCCCACAGATCAAAATCAGTTTATGGTTATCTTAAAAGGCCGAGGGCACCTCTCCCCCAATCTATGCATGGGGCGCTCGACTGACTTTGACTCCAATTAGAGCCCAACTCCAAGACTACATATATAGCCACCCTCAAGAATATATAGGCCGCACCATCCACCTCTTGTATTCTAGACAAACCTCGACACTCACCCCATGATCTATAAGCCCTTTCTCGCCAGTAAAACATGATATGGATACAGTTGACCTCAATAGGGAGACCAACGATTCCTTGCCCATCGCAGTCACTCTACTCACCTCTACACTCTTTTTCTTTACAGGATGCCCCCTAATCACAATTCCTTGAATAGGCTCATCTATCTATTGAGAACGATTCAAAAGTAGAAGGGACACCCTTCATATCGTAGTCTAAGGCAAACAAGGATCAAGTTGCAAGATAAATCAAGATCAAGAAAATTGAATTCAACATCGACAGGCTTTGGGCCCAAATTGGATGCAAAGCTTAACATTGTTGAAACCAAAACATTCATGAACATATTTCTAAAGCTGCTTGTAATTAATTTTGAAAAGCTTCAAATGAAGCATGGGCATGTTGTTCAAAGGTGCTCCTCATCCACAACACAACGCTGATGCAATGTTTCTTGATTAAAGTCTCGATGTAAAGAGGGAAGCGAGCTCCGAAATGGAGGATGTTGGGATCAAGGAGCATTAACAAGTCGATGCTTGATAGAGGACCATCGCTAGGAGCATGAGGTATACAAAACTTTAAGATTGCTTTGGGAAATAGTCTTCTTAGGGGGACCTAGATTGTTGAAAATGAGAGTTCTTTGATCCAGAAAAATATGCAACTAGTCTAAAAACGAGTTTCTAACAAAGGGATATTGGCATTTTACAATAGAATATGATCAAAGCCTAGCATTTGGTGGAATGTTCCATCAAAAGTCAACTTTACCTTTGGGGTTGGCTACTATTAAGTTTTAAGGCTACACTGGAGGGACATGCTCCACCAACATCTCTAGAGGGGTTGATGGTACAACCCAATGATGTAGCAACAAAACACTCTTAGCTAGGACTATCTGCAATCTCAATAACATCAATAAGTTATGAATCCCGCATGTTTAGAATCATCCTCAAAAGAGAAATCAAAATTAACAAGGCGGTAAGATAGAGAATCAAAGTGTCTTTTTTAATGGTCAATGAGAGGTTCCTTACAAACATCCAACTTATTGTTAGGTTCAACAAGAGATGTGTCTTCAAAAGTCTCCCTCCTTAGCTTCTTCATGCTTCGAGTCATGCAATCTTATCGTGGAATAGCCCTTAGCTTTATAAAAGTTGCAATACTTGGAAGGCGCGTGAGTTTTTTCAGGTTTCTTTATATCCTTATCTTTCTTAGCTTCTTTATTACCAATGGCACTGACCTTGCAGGAGACACTCGTACCTTTCTTCTTCATGGGAGTCATATATGCCATCACTAATTGCATTCTAGTTGCGATTGAGACGATACTTAAAGGGACAACATGGATCTCAAACACTTCAAGTTTAAGACATTTATTCAAAACTTCATCATGAAAAGTAGGTTCACATTTAGAAACCTCCGGATGGACTTCATGCGTCATGGCACGAGTGAACAAATCAAAATTTTGAAGATTATTGAAACCATCCTACATAAATAAACGGCCATACGCCAACATCGAACAAGAACAAAATTGGAATCATCTTTATCATGTTTCATATTAGTGAGAGATTGGCTGCCTAGGATGAATGATCTAGCCAAACATCAAAGAAAGGAATGAAATACTTAACAAGGTACTAGAAACTAATGAGATAATCAAGAAGGAAGTTTTAGTACCAAGCAAGAGCCTCACCATCCAAAGTTGGAGGAAAATATTAAGAGTCCATTGCCAAATTCCCAATCCATACATGCCATCATGAAGATATTAACATGCTCACCTGGAGGGACTGCTCCACCAACATCTCTAGAGTGCTATGGAGGATACCTCGTGCAATGGATTAGGAGAGGAATGCCCCGACATGAGGAGCTAAAGGGCTTATTTTGAAATCCTAAAATAGTTGGTTGATGACAATGGGATATCTTCCCCGCATAAGTGGCACAAACACCACTCCCTCAAAATGAGTCATCATAGTGACCACAATATTGGAGATGAACATACTCAACTACAGGAGAAGACCGCCACACAAAGGATACTTACAAGGAGACTCGTGGTAAGGGGTTTCATTCATACAAATTCGACAAGGGTGATTGTCCCTATATCACTCAAGAGAAGGCAAATGAGGAGTTTTTATAGGAAGGCATCCTAAGGAAAGGCCTTCGGAAGATATACTAAGAGAAAGCTTCCGAGAGGAGGACCTATACCACACAGATTTGCACTCCTCAATAGGGCGGAAATTGACATAATGGAGGTCTTTATGATCCCTACTTCTATCATAATAATCGCCTTTATCGTCACACCTCGAGACCATAATAGATCGGATGGGAGGACTAGAAGTCTTAAAGTGATCATCACGACCTCTATCAAAATGCTCTCTATAGTCATGAGTCACTAATAGCCCAAGGGGAGAATGACCCCATTGGGACATCTTGCAATAACTAGGGGAGAACTACTTCGACTAGAGTGAGTGCTAGACTTTTAACTAATATTGGAATGCCTACACTCTTTTTATCAAGTTTGGCGAATTTCTTAATGTCTTTTTGGAAAGGACAAAAGGCTCTACGAAAAGCTTCCACCATCAACTAAAATGTTTTCTCCTTTCCTCCTAAAGTGTATAATCTCTTATAGAGGAGGAGGGAGGCAAGGATTGGTTTGAATGGAGGAGGGTCAGCCCCCTCTCAACTAGGTGAGTTAGGATCAAGATAATGTATAGGGGAATCAGATCCCCACGACCAAACATGTCTTCCCATTAGACTAGTTAGGGCAAGGAGAGACAATCATTTGATTTAAGACAGTTCTCAAATCCTTTAGCACCCGAAGGTTGGATTTCTTGCATTCAAAGGCCTTATGGGCTCTTTTAGTCGATTCGCAACAAAAATTGTTATACATCAACACTTCACAAAGATAGAAATCCATGAAAAGACACCATTTCCAAGGGGCTCAAAAATGTACGTTGTGAATCATACCTAAAAATATAAAGCAGACACAAGGGTCCCACTAGGCATGCCAAATATGTAGATGCAAAAGCGGGATAACTATAGAAAAATGAAAGGATGGGGTAACAAGCAATCAACAAAAGGGTCTTCACATAGCCTATAACTAAAAATTACTGTGATAGGGTGCACCATTACAAACCAAATAAATATTATCTTGCTAGAAACATAACAAAACCATATTTGGGTTTGGAAGGATGTAGGTCTAACTAAAAACAATATATTTATCTATGCTAATTTAATGATAAATGAAGGTTAAACATGCAATATAACAAAATAAGCCTAACCTCAATTCAACCTCAAGATCTAACAAATATTTTTGTATTTTTGTCATTTTGAATAGAAGTTCAAGGATTAAAGAATGCAATATTCACAACTTCCTAATTCTAACATAAACAATATGATTGCAATATATAAATGTTAGCCCAAATGAACTCTAATATGCAAAAGACAAAATATCAACCCAAACTTTCAATATGCAATACATAGAAATTTCACCTTACCAAGTTAAGGTACCATCATGGGCACTCCACAAGAGGCATGTGCAAAGATGACTAACCCATTTTTAGGAATTCTAGGTTGTGGCAATATTGTAGAAGGATGTGAACAATCTAAAGTAGATGACAGAAATTGCTCAACCAGACCCAACTGAGGAGCCAATAGGAATATCTGTGAAATGTGTAGCATGAGAAGCATACAAAGCAAGGCAAAAGTCCCCTATGATCATTGTAGATCCAATAGACTGATAACTCTGATTTAGATAGTTATAAGAAGCAATGAAAATTATTAAACCGAGTAATAATGAGAGTACGTGTGTGTAATAAAAATTTCGTGAGGATTAGAAGAGTTTCCAGGCTAATATTATTATAGTGATCTAAAATGTAGGGATAAGTGCATCACCGCATCATAATCCTAGAAATTAGGTAGCTGAAAGGTGAAATCAAGGAAAATTTGTCCTTAATCGTGCCTAAGGATCCAAATAATAGTCACAAGAGGCAGCAGCACGAATTTTTAAAAAGGCATGCCATAAGGCAATGTCATGGATTTCGTAGAAATTTGGGATTGAAACATAAGTGGACCTCTTGAGGGGAAAGTCCACAGCCGGAAGGTGAGAATACCTCAAAAGAAGTAATAGCTTCGAAAAAGCAAACCACAATCCTCATGTTGTACAGATTATCAAAATAAGCATTTCAAGATCCAATTGCAATTACTAGCCATGTAAAACCAAGGTTAGAAGGGAAGTATAGAAGACAAAAGATTATTTTTGTCTATGTAGGCAAAGACAACGGAATTTTCAATTGAAGTTTTGAATACAAAACAATGTGTCCCCTAGGGACAATCGACAGTAACCAAAATTTGAAAAAGACCCACAAAACATGTGTCACACAAAGCAGCAACAATAGCCAAGTTCAATAGAAATTACAAATAACACAGTTCAGCAAATACAAATATCCATAGTCAAAGTTTAAAGATTATTTTCCTCAGTACTCCTAGCAGGCTCAGCAGAAATAGGTCCCAATTATGTATTTGATATTTTGGACCCTCATGGTCCCCTTTTCCAGCTCAGGTCCCTGTGTAGGCTCATTTTCTAGTGATTCAGACTTCAGGAAGTCACTGGCCCCTTCTTTGTCCTTTCCTGCCATAAGTTTCTTCAATTTTTCTTTGTTCCTCTTGTTCTCATCTGCTCTCTTGACAATTTCTTTTAAGGCCTCTATTGTCCCTTGCACCTTAGAGTCAATTAGAATCTCCAGCCATTTAGGCACTTTTTCCTCAGTATTCTCTGTGTCTTCCTCACTGCTACTATCTTCAGAGCACAGCTTCTTCTACAAGCCTTTATCTATAGAGTTCTGAGGCATGAACAAGGGTTTTATCTCTATAGATAGCAAGAAGCTCATTTTCAAATTCAAAACCTTGAGTACTTGCCAATTGTGGGTCCACAGGGATACATTGTTCAAAGTATGAGTCCTTAACAAGACCCCACTCATTATCAGTGATAATAACCTCAACAGCGGATGGCTGGAGCGTAGTCCAATCAGGAGATGGGAACGCCCCCTATCTATATATGGGGGCCAATGGCCCTATCTCTCTATCTCCCTCTATATAGGCTTCACTTCAATGAGCCTAATCAGTGCACGGCCTATATAGATGTGGAGGTAGTTCTCTATAGGGGGCCGCCTAATCCGGCCCCGGGTCGGTCGTTGCCTTTCATTTATGCTCCTGCAGGATAGCAGGGTTGTCTGGCTCCCTAATGCCAATGCCATATAGATATATCGGGGGGTCTTGACCCCCTATATAGATCTATATATATGGGTATATGGGAAAAACCATAGATAGCTACAGCAATGGGATTTAGCGTTTAGCTACCCGATGGCAATGGGGTTAATGTCAGTTGATGCCAATGGGTTTAATGCCTATATCTATATAGAAGGGGGTCTCGAGTCCAATAGGCTAATTATGTATGTATGTATGTATGTATGTATGTATGTATGTATGTAGATGGATAAGTATTTTGTATCTATTTCTCACCTCGACCCGTTTATGACCTTAACCCTCTTGCAGTCAACAGGCCCGACCCCACAACCAATAAAAGGTTGACATGTGCGAATTCAAAGGAAATAAACATGTAGGCAAGGCATTCCCCACTACCAACCAGAAGCTTCCAGTCACCACGTGTCAACTTCCTATTCATCCCGACTTGCAAAACTTCAAATGGCCATAACTTCCTCCAGAGAGCTCCAAATTGTGCAAAGTCAGTCTCGTTGGAAAGGTCTCCTTGTGCACTTCATTTTGGAATTCTCATAATCACGATTTGATGAGGTTAGTTGAGTCAAAAAGGATAAAAATAGTCAAGGCTCCATTCGCCACTCCATCCACAATTACCTTCAAAAATATATTCTATTTTGCCAATGCCACAAACGTTGATTTTAGATAATTCGCCAACCCAACGAATCTGGTTCCGGTCATATTTGCCATGATTTCTATAAGTTTTTTCAGGGGGTTCCTTACGCTTATCCCTACTCAACCCCCTCTACTCTATAGGTGGGGTGGGGCAAGGTAGATAGCGAATAGATAGTTCGGGGTTAGGGGTGCACCATATATAGATGAGATACCCTCAGCCTCCCCGGGAATAAGTAAAGGTCTAACCCACCTATCTATATGGCACTTTGGATTGCCTATATATCTATTTTATTCTATATGGGGGCGGCCTGATGGCGGCTCTCTATTCTATCTAGGAACACATCTCGCCCATAGAGAGATAGGGGCCTGCCGAGCCCCACCCCACCCCTATTATTATATGGCGCACATCACCATGTGTGGCCACCCCTGAGTGATGATCATGATCTGATCGGTTCTAGTTATAGGCTCCATATCATAGCGAATCCTTGACCCAAGATAGGGCTCCCCAAAGTATTCTATAGATATAGATGGGGAGGGGGCCGAGGCTTACTATGCTATATAGAGTTTAGTTACAATCGACACTGACCCCCCCCTTTCAATTTCTAAGGGCTATATCGGCAACCAATCACACTAGATCCGACATAGAACTCTATAGGGCCGCTGCAAACTAAAACTAGACTATGGTATGATGGGGGGGCCTATTTACCACCAAGACGAACAAAGGACACATCCACCGCATCTATCTATATAGAAGGGCATACCCCCTACCCCAAACTATCTAGTCTAGAGGGGTGCGCCCTATCTCTATCTATAGAAGGCAGATGCACCTCCTCGCCGGTGCATATACAAATAGGGGTTCGGTCACAATCGCTCAAGGATATCATAGTTTAGTCACTCCGATCCGAAAGCCCTATCTATATATGGGCAGTCTAGTGTTTGTCCAGTCATCAGCCATCAGTCATATCACGTATAAAATAGAATAGATGGATGATGGATTCCATATAGAGGGGGACCCATATAGATCGAGATAGGGCCGCCCATAGATAGATGTGGTGGCCTATCTATGGGGATGGATGATTCGGTGCCTTGACCGAAGGCCCCCTATATATAATGTGAGCTATAGTAGACGCCATATAGATAGATAGGGCGGCCGAATTGGTTGGCGACCAACAGCCTATGTAGATATGGGGACCCCTAAAGAAGATAGTTCGGCCCCATAGAATCGAAGGGGCCAAGATATGGACTTGACAAATGAATGAAGATAGGGAGATAGGGTCAAGATACCTAGATATGACACTCTGTGTTATGTCTAAGCTTCCCTCATTATCGAGAGGGGGCCTATAGTTCTATCTGGGAGCCCTGAACTATTTAATCTATCTGATGTGATGCCTATATATCATTTCTATACAGGGGGTGGAACACAGCGACAGCGATACTAAGAACTAATGGATGGATCATGTGTGATGATCTACACCGAACAATACAAACAGCTTATCGTATCACGTATCGCTCAGATATAGAATGGATGATGCGTGATGGATGGCCTGCTGCCAACCACTCCCCCAGCAATAGAATCTATATCTAGCCCCCTAGATCGGGGGGGCTATAGATTAGATAGGATGCCCTATACCTTATCTATAATTCTATATAAGACCCAATCGGTAACCGGCTCGACCAAACCGTGCCAATATCCCATATAAATCTAGGGGCAACCACCAACCAATGCGTAACGTAGAATATAGGGCTAGGGAGGTGTACAATATAGCCCATCTATATAGTAATGGCTCCACGAAGTCATAGTCCATAAAGTGTGTAATGGGAACTCGTTTGGTGTGATCGATAACGGATTCGGTATGAGCGATCCGGGTCGGGGGATGAGGCCCTTACCCCTATTTGTTCTAGTTGATTGATCTTATTATGTATGTTCAATCCAGGATAACCCTCGAGGCCAATAATATGTTTTGTAGTCACTTTGAGAAGACTAGTTTTCAGGAACTTCTCCAATTGTTCTTTGGGTATATTCGGTTGGAGAGCTCCCCGCATATGAACCAATCCACTAATGACTTCTCGAGAAGTTAATAAGGGTCCTAACTTCACCTTCAAACACTTCAAGGTTTCTTTACTTCCACAAGTACCATATCCAAGAAGATTTCTCCCTATAAACCATCTCGCTCTAATAGGGAGAGCTTGGCTGGAATGCATTTAGCACATATACCTTTGTTAGCTATAATGGTGTCTCCACTCACATCAGCAATAAAAGGGAGGAGTAAAAGGAGAAGGCTTGTTTGATTGCTTCTATGTTTTCTATGATATTCCCTCCAATATCAATTGCTTTTATTTGCTCTTGATTGTGCTTAGCTTTCAAGATTCTAAAAAAGTATTTTGTGCCCTTGTCCCCTTCAACCATACCATTCGAGACCTAATTTGGGCTCCTCTAGCCATATATTGTTGGTGAATCCTATGTTGATGTTTGATATTGACAAGCTCACTGAGAAGAGAAGGGTTTTGAGGGTCCTCTTGTAATGAGGCTTCCACTTTGATTAACTGTTCTTGAACCATTCTTTGCTTCCTAGATCTCAAAATTGCTTTTGACTGGCCATATGTTCTCAAGAAACTCTTACACAAGTTAACTAACTTATCCCATGATGACACCTTTGAGACATCTCTATCAAGGCTTTTGGCTAAGATCCATGCAACTTGAATTCCCTCCAAATAGTCAATGTCCCTGAGATGAGAGGTGTTTAGTCAATGTCCCTTTCAATTTATTTATTTGCTTCCATAGACGAGGAGTTATCATTAAATTTTACACTAATTTCCACAAGGGAGTGATCGAGAGAGTCAACGGGGAACAGTAACATCGTTAGTTACCTCTTTTTGCATTACAATGAAGAAATCCAGATTAAGGTAAAATCTATCAAGTCTAGAGAAGAACCTCTTCTTCACTTGTTGGCTATTACACCAAGTGCACAATATATTGTTGTTGATATTCTTTTTCCAGCCGAGAAGATCCTTGATTTTTAGCATTCTTTTAGCTTTGGCCCAAAATAATTGTTCATTGCCTTTCCACAACAAAGTTCTCCCTCCACATTTGTCTTCCTTGTTTTCACTTATGTTAAAGTCACCTCCTATAATCCACGGGATATCTGGCAAGGAAGTAGCATTTTATCTCTATAGTCATTTGGCACATATATTGAGCAAATTCCAAAGGAGTGGTTTTCTTTACAAAAGGTTGTCCATATTACGGTGGGGAGGGGAGAACCCATGCTTGATTAACCCTCAATCCATTCTTTATTTATGAGCAAGGCAGCCTCCTCCCCCCGCTGCCGCCCTTTTTTGTGGTTTGTGAAAAGGGGGCTACATCCGTGCTAGATGTATTTTAGTGCCAACTCCAAGGCAAAGGCCCATTCTTTAACCTCTTACAAAGAGGGAAGAATTTTATCTCTTGTCTAGAGTTTCTAAATTGCCTAACAATTGGCTTCCTATTCAGAGATTCCAGACCTCTGACATTCCAACTTAGGATTCTCGTCCTTCATAAAAGGATTCAAGAGGCTATTAGTCCGATACAACCTATCGAAACAAAGAGGAATCCGAGTTTCTTTCATAATTTTTCCCATCCCCTTGACCAAGGTTCCCTTTTTCCTATCTTCTTCCATCTCGGAGAGATTTAGGAGCACCATACTCAACATAGGTTTCTCTTTTTTGTCTTTTTGAACCCATATTGGAATTTTTGCATGGTTGTTCTATTTCATTTAAGACTATAGGCTTTCTAACATCGCTTCGCTATGGGTGGACTAGGGAAGGACAACTCCTCTCTAGGAGAATCAAAACCGCATTTTTTAAGCAAGGAAGGGGGTATAATATTTTCCTTATCATTATTCAAGAACTCATTTTTCATAAATTCTACCACATTCAATGGTTTTAAGCAAGGGGCCTCCACCATTTTGGCAAGTACGAACTCATATTGAAATTCTACCAACATCATCCAGGGAGGCAAGATATCACTATTTTGTTGTAAGTGGGGGTAGTTTCTAGTATGGGTATGCACAAATTTCCATTTCTTCCACACCACCCAATTCGTTGTTCTTTCCTTCTAAGCAGCAATCATGCCACAACTGAATTTCAATCCCTTCCCCGACGCCTCATTTACTCCTCCCGAATCACTAGTCTATTCGGGAGCACAAGCAATCGCGGTAACCACGTCCATAACTTTCCCCATAATCGCAGTAAGGGCTATTTAGCAGTTTCTTCTTGTTGTTTAACAAAGGGCAATGCTTTTTAATAGGCATGTCGCTTTTGCACAGAAAAGATGTTTTTCAGTCTTCCTAACTTTAACAGCAAGCAAGAGAAAACCTCTTTACAGAATCCAAATGTGATTACATCAGGAGAGGTACAATCAATTCAAGGGCCATTAGAATATGAGAATTCATGTTGGCGAGGGTTACTCTGGTTTCTTCAATTTTGAGAACTTTGCCAAGCGGTTTTGGGGCATTTGGCAACAAGTACCAAAGTTGTATTGGCACGCTTCGGAGTTCAATCCATTTCAAGGTTGTTTTGGCATAAAGTTCTTAACAATCAAGGTTCGAGTTCCGAGGAGGGTTTTGAACAAGGATGGCTCTACGTTCTGACAATGGTTTACTAGTAGCTCTTCTCTTCATATTAGAGTTTTTAAACAAAACAATAAAAAACCCTTTTTACACGATTCTACGGAATGAAACATACATCCCCATTTTTCCCCCAAACCGCATTAATCCAGCTATCATAAAACCTTATAGAGAGAAGTCCGTTACCATTCAAATAAACAAAGAAAATTCCCAAATTTTTTATTCTATTTTCTTCATTATGAATATATTTACACATATCCACATTATGGCTACCAAGTAGGGTAAAGGGGCAGCTAGGGCCCTTGCCCTTTCCTCGCTCCCTTTCTTGTCCATCTCGAGCTTTGGGAGGTTGAGGGTCACAATTGATAAATTTTGCTCCAGCAAAGAGCAACGCGACCTCTTCTTGTCGAAGTGCTTCATCGAAGGATTTTTGGCAATCATGTTGCTAGGAATTCCTTTGTTTTTGACCTTGCCAGTTATTAGCATCTTAACAAAGATTCCAATTTTTATTTTCATGGCCTATCTTTTTGGCCAACTTAGGGACTTTTTCAGGCACATCCGCAGATCCGCCTCGCCCATTAACTTCCCCTCCCTACAATCTTTCAAATGCACGGAGCCATCAGTTCCCATCAATTTTGTAAAAGGAATGAAGACCTACCTATTCTAGTGTATGATAAGCATTCAATTTCTCATAAATTTTCCAGGCAAGCACAAAGTACAATCAAACAACATTCAAAGAAAAATAAATAAAAAGGCACAACAATCAAGATGGACAAAAGGCTCAATGATGGACCAAATTAATGCAAAGAATCAGGAAGCCAAGTGGACCAAAAGAACCAAAGGAACCAAGAAGCATTCAAGGAAAGCATGAAGATGCTCTCATGGAGAATGACTTTCCTTCCTACAAAAGTTCAGAGTATTTGGAAATCTAGATCCTTTTTAAAGACATGGTCTTGGTATGGGTAGTGCTTGACCAAGATTTGGCACTCAGATCAAGACATCATAACGCTGGTTTGTGGAAAATATGAATCACTTGGCCACATATTCTGAACATGCACTATTGCTAAATGTTTTAGAGGACATTCCATGTTGAATTCAATTTTTGACCTGTTGCATCATTCTGAGAAGGGGTGATGAATGATCAGGGACAGCTGCAATGTACTCTGGCATACAATTAATCTGGCTACCATTAGTTCTTTGTGGAGATCAAGATCTAAGGCTCCAGCTGGACAAATCCCCTTCCAATGTAATGGGAGTTAAAATTGTTCAAACAAGATGTAGCTCATCTTATCAAAGCCAGATTTAGCAGTTTTCATAAGGATGCGAAATCCTGCCACTTGGAGCCAGACCCATTAGTTGTCTTTTCTCAAATTCAAGGGGTGGGATTTTAACCAACTTGTTAATCTGATGTAATCCTCGTCTCCGGTTGTAACATAAGATGCTTTTTCAGATTAAAAAGCTAAATTATATAAATAACAATAGAAAATAGACTAAATAGGTACAGCCAAAGAAATCGCCATTTGCAGTCCTCCAAGAACATTAGTGGAGCAATATTTGATAACATACTAGCATTATTAGAACCGTAAAATTTTCCATGCTGTACAATACTTAGATCAAGCTCCAGATTTACCCAGTCAAACCAGTGGGTTTTTAAAAAGACACCATGTAATTCAGACAGCCAATTTTTAAACACAAATCAAAAAATAACAATTCATTAAAAGACTGCAATGGACTTCATGTTATAAAAGGCTTGCAAATGTTTCTCGGGAAAATGTTTTGCGTCTTTTTTATTTGTTTAATGACATTTTCATCATAGTTATAATTTTCACATTCAATTCATATTATCTGTTTATTTTGAGGTTTACACTCTATACTTGGCATGAATTAATATAATAAATTCATTTTGGTATTTTATGAATACAATATTGATCTTTTAATGTCGTGTTGCTGTGTTTTTTTCCATTTTACACTTGTGTAATAGAAAACTTAAATTTTTGACATGCAGTCTCATTGCCATGCTAAGTCACAGAAATCGCCGATTTTCGGCCAAAAAAATCGAAATGCGTCAGATTTGAACAAAACTACAAAAATCGTTGCAAATCATTGCAAAAATCGAATATTCCATTTTTTACTTGATTTTGATGCAAACCATTAAAAAATCGCGGAATCAACGAATTACTCAGTTGAAAATCGTTGAAAAATCTTTAATTTCTTTCAGATGGAAGATGCAACTACAAAGCACAAGTTTGAAGTTGCAGAGGTTGTCGCCGCTATAGGAGCTAAGCCCCAACCCTTCCGCTGTCGTTGCTGCCGCCACAGGAGCTAAGCCCCAACCCTTCCGCCGCCATTGTTGCCGCCACAGAGCCAAAGCCATTGATTTTCATTGCAGTCACGATCTGTGAAGGCCCAAGCCTACCGTCACCGCCAGAAGAGCAGAGGTTTCGATTTTAGCATTGCCATCGAATGATTAAAAAAATCAAACTCCTACGCCATTAAACTCTAGGTTTATAATGAAAAGTTAAGACTATAAGTCAAATTTTATTATAATATTTTAAAATTTATTAATGCCATTAACTTGTAAGTAGTTATAAATTAGTATTTTGATCAACTTACACGTTATAAATATGTTTTGACATCATTTCATAATGTTTTTTTGAAGGTATTTAATAATATTTGTAAATTTTGACCATTCTTGTATATTTTTATTTATTTTAAAAACGTTGACCATAATGTAGATTTATATGATCCGAACTTATTGACAATTTTTTTTCCCGAACTTTATTGGTTGGCGAATTTTTATCGAATTTTATCCTCGCTGAACACGAATACGAACATGAACCTGGTAACTTAGTTGCAATGTAAATGAAATGCTAGTATGTTTGATATGCATTGTTGCAGCAATATCAAGAAGTACACAACCTAATCAATGTTGGTGTCATTACAAGTGTCAAATTGCAGCAAGCCCAAACTGTACCACAAAGGCCATGTTATGTGTATTGTCAACCGACTTACTGAAGAAAGGATAATCTTATCTATTTAAGGTATGTACCGGTTTTCCATGTTCACATTGAGAGTGGAACCAGTTTGTATCATAAAGGCCATGTTATGTGTATTATCCACTGACTAACTGAAGAAAGCATAATCGTATGTATATAAGGTATGTACCAGCTTTCCTTGTTCACATTGAGAATGGAACTGGTTCTTATATAAGGCAACAGTAAAAATTATAAGAGTTCACATTTGCTTTATTAATGTCTGGTGTGTAAACCCACAAGTATCAACAATTGACATGTTAGGTAGTTTGTTGCGATTGTTTATATTATATAACACATTGTGGCGACAGCTAGCATCAACTGTAAAATTATAAGAGTTGCCATTTGCTTTATAGATGTTAGTGCCTGGTGTGTAAACCCATAAGTATCGACAATTGATGTTAAGAAGTCTACTGCAATTGTTTGTAACAAGTTATGGCAACGGCTACCATCAACTGTAAATCTGTAAAATAAGATAATAAATAAGTGGCATCAAATGTAGTGGGCTATAGTGAGATTGTTATAATGCAAATATAGTAGGTTACTGATTGGAGAATCGGCGTGTTAAAACAACTCACTAGCATATACTCGAATTTATTCAGAGGTAGCATATGAGTGTGCTCAAGAGATCTCACTGCTCAGGCTGCTAAAGTGCATGACATGTTTCCCATTTTTGATAAACAAGGCCTCTATTTCTCTTTTATCCACCCTGTGATTATCTTTCTTTATATTCAAATATTGTACATTCTTTTGGTGCCTTATTACTTACTAAATGTGCTAACAGACAAAATTGAATTTCATTCACATTAGTTAAGAAATTATTAGTGCTGTAATATCATGCCTTGTAGGGAAAATTAACCATATGTAGACATCTAATTCTGGTCTTTGACAGCTGGCAACATTGGTTTTGGCACTCTGATACACTTGGCCGATTGACATACATCTAACTCTTTCTCACACCTTCCCCCTTCCGATTACCCATGCATCATCTTGGTCAATGCTATCTGCCAGTTATACTTGCTCAGGATCACCTCCAGTCTATACAATAACTCCTTAAAACCCCATACAAACAATCTCCATTTCACAGATTCACGAATCCTAACCCCTAGGATACCACCAATCACCTTGGACAATACTGTCCACTGAGACTGTCCACCTGCCGGTATTGTCCCTATGTGGGCAGCAACTATTATTCAAATATGGGCACTTTTATTAGTTCGCCCTAGGCTTGATTCATGGGTCAGCTTGTGCAGGAAAATAATGAAGATTTGCCTATATAAACAACTCTCAAGATCACAATGATCTAAGGCACGTCAACACCCCTCAACACTACCTCAGAGATCACTTTACAAAAGGCTTCTACACATCTCAAATCTTCAAAAACAGCCCTAGAGCAGTCCACAAAGCTAAATCTGAAACACAAGGGTTTGAAGTTGCACAGTGCCAAGAGTTAAGGATCAACAGAAGGATAATTCTAAGTCGCATTTCGATTTCATACTTGCCTTCTCATATAGGAGTTGGAAAAAACTACACGCATCTTGATCCCTCTATGTATTGGTACGTAGTGCAGCGCTCACAGGCATTGGGGCATGCTGAGATCAATCTCGCCCAATAGCTCCTAGAGTATTTTATTGTGTTGTTATTCAAAAGGATTGTTAGGGTTTGGATAAAGGAGATATCAAAATAGCAGTTACATGCATTGGGGCATACTGAGATCAGTCCAGCCCAATAGCTCCTAGGGCACTTTATTGTGTGTTGTTCAAGTGCATTAACAGGGTTTGGACAAAGCAATGTTTTAAAAATCGGAACCGGACTCGGAACCGGTCGAGGGTTGGACCGGACCGGAACCGGAACGGACCGGTTCAAACTCTATGAACCGGTTTACTAAAAAACACATAAAAATTACATTTTTAAAGAAAACAATATATTTGAAAAACTAGAAACCATGATTCCAACAATTACACACAAAATATGCAAAGTTTGCTCATGTATATAGTGATAGTTGGAATGCTCGCACTCGGCAAATACTCGGCAGACCCCAAAAAAAAAAACTCGGCAATATTTGGCCAGAATACTCGCCGAGTTTTGGAAAGCTATCCAGTATTTTTAAATACTAAATTGTGTACAGGCAATCAAAGCTCATGATTCTTTCAGAAGATTGCAAGAAGCTACTTGGTCCAAAAAGGTGCAAAAATGGATTTTATGAAAATAAGAAAAATATTGCCATCAATGTGTAGAGCTCGAGAAAATATGCACTTTTAGAGAAAACGACACCTGAAACGGAGCCACAAAATGAAAGTTATGGCACATGCAAGTTTTTGCTGCTACATCTTCCCGGACCCTTTCCAAAAATGGCAAATTTTATTCTATACTTGTGTTTTTTTCACCAAAAATCCAAAAAAGGAAAGAAATGCTGTCTTTACATAACTCGGCCGGTTCAGGATGAAACCGGACCGGTTTGACCGGTTTTAGCCCAAACCGGCCGGTTCCGTACAAAACCGGCCGGTTTGGGCTAAAACCGGTCAACCGATCCGGTTTACTAAACGGTTCGTGCTTTAAAATGTTAAACCGGTCAAACCGGCCGGTTCCGGTTCCGGTTTGACCGGTTTTTAAAACACTGGGACAAAGGAGAGACCAAAACAGGTTTCATCACATCAAATCGCAATATTCCACTACTCTGTCGAGCCATCAGACACTACCGGTTGCCCTCGACAATACCATCCACCGGTACTGTCTGCCTCAACCAGTATTGTTTGGGCGCAATTTCGGACAATCAAATTCACTGAAAGCTTGACAACACCTTTCTGAGCCAGATCCAAGTCCCTAAGTCCATTGTACAACAATCTTTCAGGCAGAATCAGGTTGGGTCTTTCCATTGTGTACTTTCTAGCATTAGTTTTCTACTTACTCTATCTGGAATAATCAAAATATTATCAACCCTAATGCAGGTTCATATTCCTGTAATTTTATGTCTTTATTCATATAAACTGAATTAGGTCTAGTTTCTCATTATTCTAGACCCTTAGATGAAAAATAGTTTAAGGATTTTAGATAGGTTTGTATTAGCATTCAAAAGTACGGTATTTCATTTCCAACTAGTACATCTCTTTCTGAAAGTGTCTTGTTTAATGAATAATTGGATTGGAATACTGTAGATATCAGTAAATTATCAGAAGATATCAATCATATTTGGTCTCTTATCCATAAAAGAAAACTTCCAATTAATTTTGGGCATAAAGTTTTCATTACTTACTAACAGTAATAACCCCGCTAGTTCAAGAAAGCCACCTTCGGAATAATTAGGTTTCCATATTTCTATGTACACTTGTTCACTGTCTTCCATGGTGGTTCTGCACACATATACACATAACCACATGCATGCACATACACATTTACAAATTTGAATGAACCCTTGTCAAAATTCAAAGACAGTGAGCTTGACGGACCTAAATGATTTACAATTCTAAAAACCAAAAACTCCAGTGATGGACACAACAAGGAGAGATCTGCAACTCAGCAAGCTATTGATATCACATTTTCCAATCAATCGGCTACCAACTGCTGCTGTGAATCTCCCCTGTTACCTAAAATTTAGGTTCAAGTTTACAAGGACCTCTTTGAAAAATCTGCCCGAATAGAAAGAAAGCTGCAAAAACCTGGGAAATATCTTCCTGAGGCTTCAACCAGCAAGTTAGTATGCACCTACTTATAAGACAAGTTATCCACGATGATAAATAAATAAATATATTCAATATTGCATATAAGAAAGATGGTCATACAGAAGATATCATTCTCAGCATACAAACTTATGTGCAGAAAAGGAATTATCAAATGTCAAGGCCATATAACAGCCCTCAACCGGGGTCCAATACAAGTCCTCAAACATAAGCATTCACATTACAATCAGGGTGCATACATATTAACACTATTATGAGCTCCAACCAAGAAAGGACGCAGCAGAATAAAGAATAAGCAAGAAAAGAGAGAGCAAGAAAGAACGCAGACAAGATTGATGATGGAACCGCTATGCTACCAGATAGAAATTCCACAGAACACACTGCTTCCAGGATAAAAGATAAAGTATTACAAAAATGAGATATATGATGTACAATATTATTGTAGATTAGTTGTGTATATATCTAGTCTATCCATTTTTTTACGTATAATGAGATTAGTCGGCTTACCAAGCCAACTAATAATCACATGTTGTGTGAGCCCTAGGGGCACAACACGTCACTCAGGAGAAACCCATGATTAATTGCAACCCACCATGTTTGACATACTACTTTGCGAGTTTTCAAAAAATAGTTCAGAAAAATACAGATCACAAGCAGACAAAAAAATAAAGTTTAGGGTTAGGGCATTTAATTTGTTTTTCTGAATCATTTTTACAATTAGGGACAGAAAAATACAGATCACAAGCAGACAAAAAAATAAAGTTTAGGGTTAGGGCATTTAATTTGTTTACATCAAATAGTTCTATTTTAAAAGTTAAATTTTAAACCCTGATGAGGTTTTTTTTTTAATTATAACCTGATGAGGCTTTAGATATGTCTCTAAAACAGTAGACTGTGGTTCACAATGGGACGGCCTACTATTTTAGGCCTGGCCATTTTTTTACATATACCCTCTTAGGATAAAAGTATAATAGTTTTTGTGATTCGCATTTTATCATGTTTAAAATCATCCTGCATGAACCCTCCACAAACTAATGATAGATCATGTAGGGTAATCCAGAACATTCATGAAACCCCAAATAGATCAAAGGTACGTTCTATTCCTAGAAACCCATTTTTTAATTAACGTGACGGAAACCCCAAATCTCTTACAACTATTCATTATTAATGATGTTGAAACAATATTTGTTGGTAGATTTCAGCACTAGAAAAGATTTGTACATTACATCAAACACTGGTTACAATAGTTCAATAGTGTTGTGATTCTTACAGTTGGATCATCACAATTTACAAATAATTATATCCCTTATTAATTACCAATACAGACATAGTTAAATAATGCAGCTTCAAACTTTGCATCTAGCCTTCCTATGTAGCCAAGATAAGTTACGTCGAAATCAAATTCCCTTTACAGAAATAAACAGATATTCATGCTCAAAGAGAAGGTATAACTAGAGAAAATAACTGCTTCAAGACTCCCATGAGCAAAATAATAAATAACCTGAAATTACACTCTCCAGATTATCTCCACCTGATGCAACCCTTCGCCTTTTTGACCTGAACATTCAGGTTAAATAATTCAGTCTCTCATGAAATTACAAAACAAAGCCTACTTAATAAACAGGAGTCAAACAATTTTCCTCAACAAACCATTCAGCTATTACAACAGCTAGAGACTAGAAACCCCCAATTTGGATTAGTCTCAAACAAACTTGCAATAACAATTTTTTAATATAGTCTTATGTCTTATTGAGGGTGAAGATTATTAGTCTTGAAAATTAAGACAATTGTACCAACAGTTTTCACCTCTCAATAAGATTATCTTTCATATCACGAACGAGTTTCATCGAGACGTTTATAAGATTGTTGCCCTTTGAAATTTAATTTACCTCGGCTATCCCAAAAAGTAGCATACATTCATGTTTGTATTTGCTATTTATTGCACAACCTTTGACCAGGAACCATCCATACATATAAAAGGCCATCACAACTCTAGAGATAGAACTAAACATTATTTGTTCTTCACGTATAAGAATAGATTTTCCTTCGAACAATCATGAGAATATTATATTACTTAGGTGAACTTATTTTTGAAATACATAATAGAAATGTGCAGCTGTATAACTAACATGCTTTAAACTACACTTCAAAAAAAAAAAAAACATATTAGGAAGCACTACTGGTTAACGAGATTGGAAACACATATTGTTCAACAAATATGAGAGCCAAGGTGTCATTAAAAATTCTATAATGTGTTGTCTACTGCCCCTCCCACAAGCCTTAATGAATAATTTTAACATTATGCTCGTGGTGCATTACAATTCTGTAATGAGGACTATTTGATATATTCTCCGTTACCAGAGTTCGTCCCCCTCCCCTCATACCCTGCCTGATACGTATCCGGTACAGATACGTGCAGGTACAGGTATGGATTCATCGTGGATACGTCGCGGGTATGTTTTGATGTACCTGGGACGTACGGGACGTATCCATGGCGAACCCGCAGGTTTGGACGGCAAAAGGGTTAAAAATAAGGTTTTTTTTTTTAATTTTAACTTGGTTTCTATGCTGCTGCTTCATTGGGGTCCATAATATTTCTATTGGTTAAGATTTGGATAGGTTTATATTGTAGATCTTTTCTGCACATTCTTTGAGCAATGAAATGCAAAAATCATTACATGCCCCAAGGTTAGGTTGCAGTATGAACCTTTATTGAGTTGGCTTGGTGCAACTCTCTTGTTTCAATGAGAGGATCTACAATTTAATACTCTATAATCTAACCCTCGGGAATATTTGATCACTTCTTTTCATTTCCTTAGTATTTCCCGTGCATATGCGATTCAGTCAGTTTTTAACTATGACTCATGTTATTAACAGAGCAGCTGGATATCCATATACGAGCCCTTACCTGGTGCGTATCTGATACACCTAGATATGGCTACCCAGTCATCCCGAGCCATATAATAATAATTATAAACAGTTTAAAAGGGGGGGGAAAGGAAACCTAAAACCACAGTTACCAGGTTGCATACCCTCAAAGCTATGATTTTTGGGATAATCCCTAGGTTGCATGCATGGTGCAGATGAAAATGATTAGAAGGTGATTTTGGATAATATGAATGCAAGGACCAACCATTGGACTGACCTCTTTAGTTATCATTGGCAGGTTAGAGTCAACCTAATTAAATAGGTCCTTTATGGCCACCATTGCAACACAAAAATTAATCTCAAAGGAAATGGATGAAACACAAAGGAATATAATATTCATATATCATAGAAAATGTAAAATCTTAAGTATATTGAATGTTTTGAACATTGATCGTACTATATTTTTCAAGTTTTGTATTTCTTGTGATGTGACATTATTCTTTAGCTTGTGTGGCATATCTCCCTAGATCTCCTGCCACCCCTTCCCATGAATACTCACACACGTTCATTGGCACGTTTTCACCACTGCCTTTCGCACTTTCCAACTCTCATCCCTTAAATTGACTCCTTGGTGGTTTATTGTTTCATTCATGTGCCCTGAATTCCCTTTCACTGTTTGTCCTTTCCCTGTTTTTAATGGTGTCTGGAGCTGGCCCCTCTATCCATGATGAAGCAATTGAAGGTCCTGTTACCCATGATTTAAAATAGATGGCATGGCTGGAGGATTTCATCAGGCATGTGCTAGGTTGGAGTGGCATTGCAAATATTCCTGGAGTGAAGCACTCAATTTCTTCAATTCAGCACAAAAATTAGCAGAGCAACATCCCCAGCTTTTTACTCCTTCCAAATTAGTCAAAATTGCTTTCCGCTGATGGTTCTTCCTACTGTAGCTGAACTAAAGAGTACATGGGAGATTTTCAAGCCATCTTTTGTTCTCTTTGAGCTAGATGAGGATGTCAATTTGCTGTGCCCAGAGCCATTAGCTAAGGCCCTACAGACCGAGGCCCCCTCAAAGATACGGAAAGAAGCTGCGATGGAGGAGTCTGAAACTCTGAATGAGAGAATGCAGACACTTGAGAAACATATGAAATCACGTGATCTTCAATTGCACTCTGTGTTCTCTTCTTCGTCTACTTGCTCCAAGCGAGGATGCAAGCCAAATGCAGCCTCTGTATCACGATCCTCACCTTCTGATTCACCTAGCTCCTAACTTGAATCAAAACCCAACAAAAGGAAACGACCTACTGCTGGCATCTCTGCTGAAGATTAATTTCACACCTTTAAAGGAAAGACAGAAGTGAAGCCGGACATCATGGATATTCTTGCTGGTCCCCCTAGAGCACTCATGCAATTAGTCCAGCTGAGCATGACTCCTCCTTTGTTGCAGCTGTCAGTTTCGGCCCTAGCTGCTTGGGACAATAAACTAGAATTTTTCCTCTGTCATGAAAAGCTTCTGTCTCAATTTGGTCAGCCTATGTTCTCTCCTGTCATACACAACAGCTCTGTTGCACAGAAGAAGGGCAAGACACAGCAGCAAAAATAGATCTCTTAGTTCAGTTTCTCCATGTTTTCTTCTACCGTGTTTTATCTCTAGTCTTTTCGCACCGCATGGCCACCCCACTTCAGGCTCTGCAGTATTTGGTCAAAACTTCAGAATTTGTTTTTTATCAGAATGTTGATTAAGTTTCAGGTGATGCATATGTTGCATCCTAAGAAAGGGTATCTTTAGCCCTTCAAGCATTCCTCGGATAACATTGTATTCTTACTGTTTTCTAACTTTCCGTTATATGTAAGGGCCCCAATAGACCCATCATTTTATCTATCAAAAAAATCTATTTAACATAAATAAATGACATTTCATGCCATATTAAAAATTAATAAAATCTGATTTAATTGTATATCATAAGTATAAAGTTGTGTAGAATTTGAAAGGTCATAGAGTGGTTGATCTGTCAAGAATCATTGTGAATAAGATTTTTATTAGTTTTATGGAATGGTAAGTTGATGGGCCATGAAGCAAATCTGATACCTGCGTTTTTTCCTCTGTTGTTCTCCTCTCTTTACATGTATCAAAACTAACATGTAACCTTCTTTGCAATACAAAGACAATTCAACCCCTACTGAAGACAGTTAGGTTGGTTTGAGAAATACTAAATAGGTCATAATGGTGAGAGAAGGCGTAATTGCAAATTAAGTAGATGGGTAAGGACCACAGGCCGAAAAATAGGTTATTTTTGAATATTTTTGAAAAAATACCTGTAATATATCGCTGGATTCATTTCAAGAATATTATCATGACGCTTCTTCGAAATTGGAATTGGAGTTATGGTTAGAAAGATGTCACAGTTTGAAGAAATCGAGATATTGTGAGAAGAGGTTTTTAAATTACAAATTGAAATCTATAAATAGAGAGATAATTTACTCATTTGTCATTTTGTGTTTCCTATTTATAGAATTTTGGAGCTTTGGTTTATCTTTACTTAAACGAAACAAAAGACGATGGCCAGTATGTGACGTAAAAGTCTTGGTGGGTGAGGTGACAACCAAGGAGGCTGCAACGGATCCTCGGTGCACGTTGCGCATTTGAATTGGGCAGGGATAGTTCATAAAAAGGTGTAAAAATAGGACTTAAGGCAAATCTGGTTAGCGAATTTTTCCTCAAAGATAGCCAAAATGAAGATCAGGTCTAAATGTAGGTCAGTTTGGGTGCATTTTGAGATTGACCATCATTAGGGTTGATTTTTCAGTAAAGATGGAAAAAGACGCACGACTTTTCTGCAAACGGCATCGACCATGGTAGGCAAATAATGTAGTAGGGAGGCTGATGGCATCTGATGAACTACAACATGGTCGATACCATCTGTCAAGATGCTCAATGCCATCTGGGAAACCTAACATGGCTGATACCGCCTGATGAATCTAACATGGCCAATGCCATCCGGAAAGATGGTCGATGCCGTATAGATTTTGTCAGGGGTTAATGTTGTTTGCTAGCATGGCCAATACCGTAAAAGTAATGATTATTAATTGATTTTGCAGTTGTCATTGATACTTTATGACTTCTTCTCTAACTGAGACTAATAGGTGCTTATTTAAAATTTTGCAGGTCACATGGAGGATCTGACTTTGGAGATCGGTCAATGCAACATGGTTGTCAGCTTTATTAAAGAGATTATCGACAACAAATAGGGCCTGATTGCAAGTGTTGGGTTTTGGAGGGATTATGCAGATGGGATGGATCGCCTTGGATCCATATTTGATTCAAATGTTTATTGGTGCATGGTAGTATCGCACCAACACTTTTAGATGGCGGGTTGGCGCGGTCACGATTGAGATCCCCTTTACATAGGAAGATGTACATGTTATTATGGGACTTTTGATCTAACGGCCACGCATGTTTTGTGATGTTCCCAAAACTGCAGAGGAGAGGAGAGGGCTAGCACAGTGGGAACAGGCTCAAATGAGTATCATCGGATGTCAATTATTATCCATCTTGACAATGTTTATGCTTTGGGGATTTTGGATATCTAGAAAGTCATTATTGGGATTGTTGTGACATGGATTTTGTGTCACAAATCAAATGGAGTGTCGGTATTTGCCTCAGTAGCTAATAGACATGCTCTAGAGTAGGGTGCTCAGTTCAGCAGGGGTGTAGCAAATTGGGCACAACTTGCCCATGATTTATAAAGATTGCGGGTGAGACAAAAGCAGGCAATTGATCCCATTATTCTACAATCATCAAGGATTTATGAGTGATTTCCGATGTATAGGCCTATCGAGATGCCACTACACTTAGCAGTTGTTGCCCCAAGTATGTTGTTGTGGGAGAAAGGAGAGGCGGAGAGGGCCAGAGTAGGGTATCCAACCCTACACACACAAAGCAAGGCCGAGATCGTGTGGTATGGACTCCATATGTGGGATCGGTTGATAGATGGCTTTCATGTCCCACGACACAGGCACAAGATATAGTGGAGTTCACAGTCACTACCACGGGTGGGTAGAGACACATTTTGTAGACAGAGTACCAAGTAAGTCTGGGAGGCCACATCCTATTGTACCATTGTCAGTCCCACCGTATCAGCACAACATGCTAAGGAGCCATGAGGAAGAGCAAGTGAGGGACCAAAGGTTGTCGTCTCATCATTGAGGCCACACCAAGATAAGCGAGCTCCCAAAACTCAACAAAGGTAGGAGAGAAGGTGACCTACAGGCAGGTCCACGTTTGAGGTGAGGGGCAACCTCGTGAGGGACGCCCTGTAAGGAGGTGATATAATGGCCCTGTGGATGGGACCAGGAGTGGAGACCGTGATGACCAAGAAAAGGCTACTTTCTGCTCAAGGTGCGGGGATCAGCATCATTCTTGTCAGAGATCTAAGGAGAGCGACCCGAGCACGAAGCACGGCCCCTAATGCCGGTACGTCGAAAAAGATGGCAGCAGTTGGTTTTTGCAATGCCACAAGACGACGGCGATGATATTGTGTTGGGTGGCGGCAGATGAGACAGTCGTAATGGATTGTCCCGCTCATCGAGGTATGAGTTTATACTTGAGTTATTTCCTTTCCTAGAGAAGAGATACATGTTAGGAAGTGACATGATGTATTGTGTGCTAATGTGTTTTATGTGATGTTTTATAGAGGAGCAATGCGGTCAACTAAAGGACCTCGATAGAAGGTTGGCACGACCATGAGATATTGGACCCAAATCTCTAGAGGACGGACATGACATTGATTTGGATCTAATGGTGCCCTCAACAAGTGAGCACGTGGGTGCACTTCGATTGGCCGAAGAGGCAGCTAAGAGCTAGAGCGGTGCACAGATACACTCAACTTACAAAGCAAGATGCAAAGCAAGGAGATATGGATACCCTTTTGTGCATGCTTGGGCAAACTTAGGTGGCCCTAGTTGTGGAGCAGACTCATGCGCTTAGTTGATGTCCGTATTGTAGTGGATAAGATTGGTAGGTAAGAGGTTAGGGTTGTTTGAGCAGAGGGTGAAGCTTTAAGTGCTAGTCAAACCCCATCTATTTAGAACATCGCACCTCCTTATCCGAGGGGCGAAGGAGGTGTATGAGAGGCAAAGCGGCGATTGTATCATGTGGCGTGGTCACAAGAAGAATGTTGTATGAATGGAGAAAATTGAAGATCGTGACCTTCACTCTATCTAATGGTCCGCATGGTAATAAGAAGGCAAATGCTTAAAATTGAAGATCATAACCTTCACTCTATCTAATGGTTCGCACAAAGAATAAAAAGCCAAATGTAGCACATGAGGGGAATTTGCCTTCGGTCATACCCTTGACATGTGCTACATGTAGATTTGAGATTGTCAATAGAATAACCAAGAGACTTGATGAATTCTAAAGAAGTGACACATGTGCCCTAGACTACATCAATGAGAGTTCTTTTCATCCGCACATTGTCGATCTTGACTAAAATGAAGAAAGGGGGATCGTATGCTCAAGAGCAACTCACCTAGAATCATAGAGTTAATGGGAAAGTGAAGAGATAGAGATTGATTTGTGGTTCAATCATTTTGGATTGCAAGTTGTTAGCATTGTTAAAGTATGCTCTCATCATAACCATGTGAGAGGGAGTCTTGCCCCAAAGCTAGTGGTGAGGGTATATTCATTTCAAAGAGGGCTTTCCTAAGTTGATTGAAATGTTTAGAGAAGTTATGATTAATTCAAAGAAGGGAATCCGACTTGAGAGGTTTGAGAGTTCCCTTATGGGATCCCAATTTTACAAGCAGGCTAATGAAATATTGGTCCGGGCATGAGGATTTTTAATCAAACTCTAATCAAGGGATTAAAACCTCAAGTTAGATCAAATTTTTATTACACCGCCCAACTACATGGTATCGGTCATGCTAGACGCACATTGGTTGATGACGTCGGGGGTGGTAAAGGAGGAAGTAAACGGCATCAACCCTACAGATTTAAGGTTGTTTGATGCATCCAGAAGGCGAAAAGGAAGTAAACGACATCAGCCTCATAGGTTTAGAATGGGTGATGGTGTTAGGGCAAGATAAGAGATGACATACGACATCGACCTATAGGTTTAATGCGGTGATGGCGTCGGGGATAATGGGAATAGAAACATATGGCATTGGCCCCGTTGGTTCGTGATGGATGATAGCATTGATTTGGATAGGATTTTGAGCAATTGGATTATGATGAGATAGCTCTCAAAGTGTCTCACCTATAGGATAGGCCGTAATGCACCGATAAGCTTGGAAATGAGGAGCGGAGAATGAGGTGTCAATAGTGGCAATCACATGTTTCATGCCATTCCTATTGACCACACTCTTGGGAGGCTCAATTTAACAATTATAGGTATTTTCAATAGCATTAGTAGAGGAATCTTGTTGTTTCTCATTATGAGGCTACAGAATTGCCTTAGTCTTAGAATGATTAGGCAAGGGATTGGTGTAGACCCCGAGATGTTCATTGACTTGACTTACAAAGATTATGATGGTCACGCCTTTCAACGCGGTAATGGGCTGCCACACCTTCCTCAAGTTTTTTGCGGGCCATACCTTCATGATCGAAGTTATCACGAAGTAGACAAAATATCAACAAAAGCACGGAGAGCTTTGCAATTTTCATGTGAATGACCCTAGCGTGCCACCAACTAAAGAGCTTCTCGTTGAACCATGGGGGAGCGTGACGAGAAATATCAACACGCGTTTGATAATGCCTAAGGAGACATTGTTCGCAACTCCTCCATAGAAGGTCGATGGTTATCCGCATGGGAAGAAGAGGGACAATTACCTTTGTTTGATCTAGGAGGGGTTGAGTCAACATTGTGAATGATCTTTTGGATGGCATTGTTAGGATTAGGAATGTCTAAGACTGTCATTCGTAAGATTACGATTCCAAGGATTCATTAGAATGTGACGGTTTTATGCGCTTGAGATTGAAGTTGAGTTTGAGATTGCTTCATTGAGGCTTCTCAAACATATGCATAAGACAGTCCTACCTCTTAGCCTACTCAAAGGCTTCCTCTAGAGTGATAGGAGAGAAGGACCTAACCTTGTATGGAAGGTGAGGTTCTAAGGCGTCAATGAAGATACTATGAAGAGTGTCATCACTAAAAGAATGTTTTATTCTAATACAAAGATTTTTCCATCATTTGATGAAGGATTGAACATTCTCATTATCACCCTACTTACAATTGATGAAGATATTCAAGTTGTTTTCAAGTAAATCTTGAGAATGGAATTCATTCAGAAGAGGTTGACTAAACCCTAGATTTCGAAAATGGAGTTAGGAGGGAGAGAATGGTACCAATCTAAAGCATCGCCTATAAGGGTCTTAGCTAAAGGTTTGCAGCAGCCGCACATAGGTGTCATCCTTGATCCATTTTGTGTAGACATTGTCAAAGGCTTAAATGTGAAGTCTTAGGTCGGTGAACCCATCATAAGTAAGAGGAGTGACATCTCCAATATACATAATGAATATATAAGGAACCAAAGGTTCTTTCTCGAATAGATTAGAGCACCTCATTGGTTATGAGAGGTTATGAAATGGTAATGCCATTGTGACCTACTAGAGGAGATGGGGAGAACACCGATTAAGCATACCCCATTGGATTTGTTAAGGTCTACTATGCATGCGAGCAAGATTCACATTCATTTGACGAAATTGGTTATTGGCACTAGCTTGTTGCAACTTCATTTGGTTAATGAGTTGCAAGATAAGTTGAGTGGGGTCATTAGGATGAGGATTGCATGGGAGTGAAAACATGAGAGGTGTGATCTAATTGGGCCACACATCAAAGCTCTCTCATAAGCAACACTGCTAGCCACCCAATGTAGCCTCGTGAAGGATGCATGTAGCCATTTCTCGGTTACTCCGAGAGTATCCTCGAGGACACCACTTTGGGGAAGCTAATGCGCCAATGATACCTACGAAGAACAAAAGTTAGTAAAGTGAAAAATTAGGTGTATATAGTTAATATGGATGGAAGTGTTCTTTGTACGCATAAGGCCTTTGGTAAAAGGAAAGACCTAAAATTAAATAACACTTGAATGCCAAAGGTGCTTAGCCAACAAATAACATAGAGAAGAGTTCAATAAGAATAATGTTGAAAAAGGAAAATCAACAATTGCAATGAGTCCATTTCAATGAATGTAGACTCGACGAACACACAACCAAATGGCAGTTGATCTACGTCAATGATTTCACACATATATTATAATTTGATGGCCCAATCTCCCTATCTAGATATGGGGTCGCCGAATGAGCTCGATTGAATCACCGAGAATAAACCCATTGAATCGCCGCACCACTTCAAACGCTTCGGACCCAACCCCCATCCCAAATCGCCGCACCACTTCGAACACTTTGGAACAAACCCCATCCCAAATCACCGAAATAAAACCATTGAATCACCGCACCACTTCGGACGCTTGGAACCAACCCCATCTCATCTAGAGAAATTCCAGCCCTATAGAGAATATATAGAACTGTTGTGATGCCCAATGATTTCACACGTATATTATAATGTTCCCTTTTCTAAATTATAAATACTTAATAATATTTTTAAAGTTGAGCCCAGATAACTCTCCATGTATGGGTAGCTTAACAATATTATTAATAAAATATTTATAGGCCCATTCTTACTTCCCGTAAGCTTTAAGGACGTTGTTGTGGGAGTACTTTACCATTAAATTTTGATGTTGTTTTATTACTTTGTAATAATTTTTAAAAAAGCAACTTTAAGTTATAACGTGGAATTAGGAGGGAAAAAGTGTAATGTTGAACTAAGACATAAAAGGTGGTGACTTTATGTTTTAAAAGCTCACCTACCACATGGAGTGCCCCACTTGGAGAAAGGTGCCCAAAAAAGTATAAAAGGATGTAGAGGGCTCATTTGTAAGGATCATTGGATCATCTATTTTCTTCTATGAGAAAGCATTTTGCTTCTTTTCAGCTGTTAAGGACAAAACCCTCGAGAGCAAACTATTGAGGATGAAAACCCTCATTAGAATTCAGATTTAAGGATAGAAACCCTCATTTCTTTCACTTTGGAGCTTCAAAAAGATGGATATCAGCAAGGGCATCGATTTGGAAGAGTGTTGCTGCGATTGTCAGTGGTTTAGAAAGTTTTTTGATCATTTTTTGGCCATTTCTAGCCTGGGCGCCCCATTTTGTGAATTCGGAATAGAATTTTTGTGTTCAAGCATTAAGAAATTTGATAATAAATATCTATGATTGTTGTCATCCCATAATAGATCATTTTCATCCATTTTGTGTGTTGTAATTCCACATATTTCTCTGGATATGAATTTTTAAAGTTTGCAGTTGTTTAGCTTGGAAATATAATTAAATTAAATCGGATCTAAGTTTTTATCTAATTTTAAGTGGAATTTCTGATTGTTAAAATATTTTGTTAAGTATTTCCCAAAGTTATTTAATTTTCCATAATCCCCTTTTATATAATTTTCTGCATAAGGGTTTCAAGCAAATCCAAATCTGTTGTGTTTTTTATAACAAGGGACATTATAGTGGGTATCAAAACTTGATTCTCCCAGCCTGTGGAGGAAAATCAGTTTTGAATGCACACAGGTGAAGAGGGTTTCAAATACCAATATCAAAGAAGAACTCCAGTGAAGGGTACCATGGGTGATCGAGATCAATGACCACCTCCAATGAATGAGCTGAGTTTTTTCTAGGAAGTCATCACTCGAAATCAAAGAAAATGCAGCATTCCTTGAGGGAATCTCAAAGAGAAATGCGGGAGGCTTTCACGGGATCCATGGCTGAATTGACTAGAGCTTTGCAGGTTTCAACACAAACAAAGCCAAACAATCATGGAGTGGGAAATAATGGTGAAGGGAGCTCCGCCGGTAATGACGGTGAAAGAGTTTCAATCAAGCCTTCTGGAATTTTTAGAGTGAAATTTCTGCAAAGAGAAGAGCCACAAATAGAGATAGAGCAGCCACATGTAGTAGAAGACATGGACACTTATGGTGAAGAATATGCAGCCCTAAATTTTGCAACATATGAGATGTTGTCATTCAGGACTTTTGTCAACTAAGGATGAATAATGGCCCCAAGAAGAACAAGGGATCTCACCAAGATCAGCCATGGAAGGATCTACAACATAGATTGGAAAAAATAACTCTTCCCTCCCATGATGAACCGAACAATTGTTCAGCTAGAGCATGGTTGCAAAAGATGGATACATACTTATCCTTGAACCCCATTTATGAGGAGGAAGCACTCAAGTTTGCCACCTTGCATTTGGAAGGAGTTGCACATGAGTGGTGGTACCACGGATTGATCACCCGAGGACATGGATCTACCACTTCTCTTGATGAGTTCAACCAAAGACTCATGGAGAGATTCGATAGAAAAGCTCTTGAGGTCCATTTCAAAGAGTTGGCACAAGTCAAACAAGAATCGGTGGACAACTATATTACTAATTTTCAAAATCTTCCAATGATTGTTCCGGATGTGAGCGAGAGAAGGTTAGTTTGCATTTGGAAGGAGTTGCACATGAGTGGTGGTACCACGGATTGATCACCCAAGGACATGGATCTACCACTACTCTTGATGAGTTCAGCCAAAGACTCATGGAGAGATTCGATAGAAAAGATCTAGAGGTCCATTTCAGGGAGTTGGCACAACTCAAACAAGGATCGGTGGACAACTATATTACTAATTTTCAAAATCTTCCAGTGATTGTTCGGATGTCGGCGAGAGAAGGTTAGTTGTCTTATTTGTTGAAGGGTTATCTAAACCTCTCAAGGGCTTGGTCAAGTCTTTTGAACCTTCATCCGTTCAAGATGCAATTAAGAAAGCACTAAACTTGGAGTCTTCAGCTCCTAGAGATAAAATTATGCCTTGTGGACAACAAAAGGGAAACTCCTTGGGGCAGCTTAAACCCCCATTTCCAGGTCAACAAAGGACAGCTCCTTATGACCAGCACAAGAGGCCATTTCAACAAGGAAATACACCACAAAGAGAGCTGCCAAAGTCCAACAAAGAAGGGGAGACACGGAATGAATTGAGGAGGAACCTTTGCTTCATTTGCAAGGATCCATGGACATCGGGACATCGTTGCCTTAGGAGAGGCAAGTTCACTACATTGAAGCAATGTCGGATGAAAAGAAGAAATTGAGGAACAAGGGAAAGAAGAAGAAGCTAATCACACGGATAGCACCCTTGCCATGTTATCCAGAGCTCCTAGATATCACCCTTTTAGAGTAAGGGGTGAGCTACAAGGTAAAAGAGTTACTGTTTTGATTGATAGTGGGGCAACCCACAATTTTATTGATGCTAATTTGGTCACTAGATTAGGAGCTGCAAGCGGAAGATTTCAAAGGATTCAATGTGACAATGGCTGATGGCTTCACCGTCCCATGCACAAAGAAGGTACAACGGTGAAGATCACTCTAGGAAGCATAAAATAGAAGATGACTTCTATGTAGTGGGCATTGAAGAGACGGATGTGATCTTGAGAGTACAATCTATTGGAGCTCAAAATGCACCCGTCTAAATCAAGATGATTCAAGGCTTTGAGGCAACATGGGGTTGTCTCCAAGTTGTGGGACCTTGTGTTTGAGAGAGACCTCCAGAGAAGGTTGGCTTCCTCTACTTATTTCTACTACTAAGACTACTCCTAAGAAGGGAAATGCAGCTATCTCACACTACTTTATGATTCAAAGGGACCGAGGTGAGAAGAAGATACATAAAATTGAAATCCTAAGCTAAGGGGAGGTGATAACACCGAAAGAAGGGGATGAACACTCTTAGATGAGTGAAAATGAGCAAAGGGAGGGCAGACATGCATGCCACAATCCAAAACAACATTCAAGCTCTCATTTTCATGGAGCACAACTGTGAAAAGAAACCCTACAAGAGACATAAACATGCACAAAGCATACCAATATTGCAAAAAGGCAAAAGATGCAATAAAACATGAGCTAGGGCGGAAGATAAACACAAAACACAACTTCTATTGCTTCAGATGAATGCACAGTCGATTAGAATGAAAGGAGGCAAGGATCCACATGTAGTGGCCCAGATCTGAGGCCTACTCGAATAATGCTCTTGCAATCCAAGAGGGTCCAACCTTTACAAATGAGCATTATTCTACAATATATAGAAGAGGGAAGAAGAGGAGGGAAAAGAGGGGGAAAACTTGGATTTCCAATCACAACCACCAACAAGATGCAATAAATGCCTGCAAATCCACATGGAGCTCTGTCAAATCCGCCTCCCCACGTCAATTTGCTTGTGGAAGAAGGAAAGAGGCCAAATCCCATGAAATCCGGGTGGTTAAGTTGACTGGAAGTGTGCATTAATGACCAAAGTCACATTTTCCCATTTTCACCTACCAAATCCCACCAAAATCTGATTTTGAAGAGCCTAGGATGTAACCCGCACCAACAACTTTCCAATGAGACCAGGTGCGCATGATTTTGAGCTTTGTGGAAGGAGTTATGGTGATTTGAAATTTTGCAGTGCAAGAGCAACACGTCGGACACTCGGCGCGATATGATTGCTCGCGGAAGTTTGCAAGTTGACTACATGTCATTTGTGCCACGTGTCACACTTCCATTCGTCGTGATGAGGTGCACTTTATCTAACAAGTCCCAAGAGTTGGACATGTGGCGCGCTTGGATTGGCGCGGAGGTCACAGCCTTGGGTGCATACGCAAGAGCAGGAGGGGGGAAGCAAGAATGCAGGAGACCATCGCACGCGCGCAAGTGGGTGCGTGAGGGGAACAGGAAAGGGTCAGTATATCCGAATGGATGTGGAAATGTACAAGAGGCTCGAAGGTTCGGAAGAAGTTGGCGCACGGAGCATGCCAAGAGGAAATAACATGTGCGCAGTGTAAGGGTGCACGGAAGGAAATGCGAGCGTGCGAGGAAGGGAGCGCGAAAGTAAAATACGTGCGGGAATAATGCAAAGGGGAACGAGTGCGCACACGGCGATGCGCAGGCTCGGGAAGAAAAGGTATGCGCATAGGGCACACCGAGGACTTGCAAGAATGCAAAGGAAATCTGCAGTGCACGTGATGGGGTGTGCGGAGCTAGGAAGGAGGAAGGGGATGTGCAAAGGAATGCGCGAAGAGAGAATTGAGAAAGACTGCAGCCTATCCAAGGTAGGAAGAAGCGTGCGAAGCATGCGCGAAGGTTAGCAAAGGAAAGGAAAGCGGCGCAGGGAAGAGGCGGGAGAGTGCGCGAGGGTACACGTAGAGAGCTCGCAACCATGCAAATGCGCAAGGAAGGAAACCAACTGTTGGAAATATTGTCATTGATGTCAAAAGAGGTGCTGAACTGGTAAACGGAACGTCATCATTAAAGTAACGGAATTATTGACGGAAATGGTAGAAAGTAACGGAAATAACCAGCAGTATAGAAGGGTAGAAAACAAAAGTTTAAATACATGAAAAGAAGCGTTTTTGCATGAGGATTATCATGGTATAAGCGAGATATACACAGCTATACATAAGAGAGAGATATCCGCATTTTAAGGTGTTCATATGCAATGTTTTATGGTGAAAAAGAAGATTTAATGATGGCTGGCAGCAATTTAATGATAACAGTGATTTGTCTAAGGAGGGGCAGCGCTCCTATCAAGTGGTTAATTGCATTGATTAATGTGCATTTAATAATTATGGGCTGCATTAATTATTCTTTGGTTTTAGCCAACTAATGCACTTAATTAAGTTGTGTTAATGGAAAGGTTGTGTCGGTTGGAACGATGTGTCTTTTCGAAAAGGTACGAAAGGCTATATAAGAAGATTCATATGAGACTTATTAAGCATGGATTCAAGTTGAATATCTTAAGGAAAAAGAAGAGGAAGCGTAAGGGCAGAATTTTAGAACAGCAAATCTGAAAGTAAAAAGAAGAATTCTCCATTATTCGTTGAGGAAGCAACAAGTTCAAAAGTGGAAAGCAAATTTTGTAAGGAAGGTTGGTGCCTTCATATTCGAAGAGATCGGTGTCTCTTGCTGAGTTGGTGCTTAGCAAAAGGGGTGGGTGCTCCTGTAGGTTGGTGCCTACAAAACTATAATTTGGGGATTGGTGTCTCCAGTAGGTTGGTGCCTACAAATTTTTGAGAAATATATATAAAGAAAGAAGTTTCTTCGTGGTTTTCTCCCGAAAGGGTTTCCACGTATATCTGTGTCTACTTGCATTAAGTTTTGTGTTCTTTGATTGATTTGATATATTCACATTGCTCGTGATTATAGATCTAAGTTTAAGTATTGAAGTTTGAAATAATATCATAATACTGATTCACCCCCTCTCAGTATTATCTTGTGCTCAACACCAGCCTACGCGCGACCTAAAAACCCGATGCTTTAGAGCCGAATGGAATTGCAAGTTGCTAAAATAACTAGGGATTACTTTTAGGAAACAGTTTGGCTACTTTCATGGACATCTACTGTTAGATGAAGGAGATCCGTAGCCTTGAAGCATCCATTGAGCATGGAATCGGCCTAAAAATATGAAATTTTGATTTGTACTTGAATAATTCACCCTGAAGTCACATGAAGCATTATCTCGAACTATGCAATAAACTTTGATTGTTCCCAAATATGAAATATATTTTGATTTCAAATTTAATAAGAGTGGAAAATTGTCTTGCAACAGACTTTCCACCTAATTCTTGGGAACGCACACCAAAATTGTTGAATGAGCAAGCTAAGCCGAAACATACCCTCGCCATCGAAACCTTCATGACTTGTGAGCACAAGAACTGCCATCCAGAAGCAACAAAAGAGCACGCACGAGAGAAAGGAAACCTACACTACCAACAAAACATTATGCGCGAGGCGAACTTGGCGGAATTGAATCTACTCTAATATGTACATGATGCAATGAAACTCAATGGAAGTGCTTGAGATAAATCCCATTAACTGGGATTGGTAATGCATCTCCATCAAGGTGAGACAACTCAAAAGAATTGGCCTCTTTTGCAAGAGCTAATAATATATGGCCCACTCCAAAGTCCATCAAACTTTGAATGGTGCCTTGGTTTAGCTCTGTCAACAACCCATTTTAAGACCAGATCACCCATTCTAAAGACCTGAGCCCTAGCCTTTTTGTCAAACCACTGTTTAGTCAATTCCTGATGTTGTTCGAATCTGATCATGGCAGAACTCCTCAATTCTTCAAGTTCAACTAATTCTACCATTCTGATTTCTCTTTGATCTGCGCCCTCAAATTCCAACTACTGCATCAGTTCTAGTGAAGGCAATTCTAAAGACAAAGGAAGCCTAGCTTCCTTTACATAGACAAGTTTGTGAGATGAAGTACCAATTGCCTTCTTCACTATTATTCCGTCTACACCCAGAGAGCGCGGGAAACCTTTGTATGCCACTGCCTCTAGTTGATATCCATTGTTCTTTTCATGATTATGATCAAGTTCTTGTTAGTAGACTCACCAAACCATTACCTTGAGGGTAGTAGTTGGAAGAAGTCTTCAAATATATTCCAAGACTAAGAGCCCAATCAGAAATTTTAGTGCCAAGAAATGCCTTTGCATTATCAGAGATAATGGTTTGAGGAATGCCAAACCTTGTCACAATACCTTCAAGAAAGTCAAGGATGATGGCTGACTTAGTTGCTTCCTTAAGCGCGATAGCTTTGTCCATCTGGTGAAGTAATCCGTTGTTGTCAAAACCCACTTGTGACCAGCACTTGAAGGAGGATTGATCATGCTAATGAAGTCAAGACCCCATTGTGTAAAAGGTTGATTTGCTTTGATCGATTGGACGGGGAAGCGTGGCAATTTTTTTTTGCCTGTAAAGAAAGAACATTCTTTACATTTTCTAACCCACACTCGTGCGCATCAAAGCAAACAATGTAGGTCAAAAGTAACCGGCCTTAATGATTTTTTCATTGTTGTGGCTTTGGCAAAGAAATGTCCACCAACAAATCCATCATGAAATTCTTCTAACACTTTGTTGACCTACGCACCATCAATACATCTCAAAGAAACACACCATCAATGTTTCTTTTGAAGAGAACATCGTAAATCAACGCAAAGGGGATAGGCGCAACCTCGATGTCTTCTCTTTGCTTTGTTTAGGCTAGACAGAAAGTTGTCATGATATCAACCCGGATATGCGCACTTGGATTTTTATTTTGCTCAACTTCAGCGCACGGAGGTTCCTCATCTATGAACAAAGAAGTGTCTTGATCAATCTGGCCAAAGCAAGTTGCTTGCAGAGCGCATTTTCCTCTAACCAGTTTTGCGGCTTTGATAGACATCATACTCCATGATTTTGGTCATCCATCTAACTCTTTTTCATTGATTTCTACTCCCATAAAGAAGTCCCTTACAACGGAGTGTGAAACTAGAACTTTTATATGATTTGTAGTGAGCATACTTTTGAATTTCTTTAGTGCTCGCATGATGGTGTAGCCCTGTTTTTCCGTGTGATCGTATTTCATTCGTAAACCTTCAATGTTTGTGAGAAGAAAGCCACTAGCTGCTCTTGTCCTTGGTCATTTTCTTGTGTCAAGATGCCAGCAACACTAGCATCAGCTCCATAAGCATAGAACATAAAATCCTTCGAGTAATCAGGATTGATAAGTGTTGGGGCTTGAGCAATTTCTTGCTTGATCTTGATAAAGCTTTCCTTTCTTTCTATTGTCCACTTGAAAACTGAATCCTTCTTGAGCATGAGAGTGATATGCCTAACCAAACCTGCAAAGTTAGGAATGAATCTCCTAACAAAGTTGATTTTTCCAAAGAATGATTGCAAAGCCTTCTTGATAGCTAGCAAAGAAAGAGACAAGATGGCTGAGATTCTTTCCGGATCAATGGCAATGCCATCCTTTGAAAAAACATGCCCCAAAAGCTTGCCTTGCACAACAGCAAAGTTACACTTCTTGGGATTAAAAGACACCCCGAATTCTCTACATCTCTCAAAGACTTTCTCAAGATGTATGATGTGATCAGCACTCTGCTTTGAGAAGACAGTTATGTCATCCAAGTAAACTAGGATGAACTCATCGATGTACCCTTTGAAGACAATTTCCATTGCTCTTTTGAAGGTCACGCCTGCATTTGACAAGCCAAAAGGCATTTTCTCATAGGCATATGTTCCCCATTTGGTTGTAAACTTGTTATAATTATATACGAGATAAATATATATGTGTGTGTGTATCGATTAGTGGTATTTCGGGATAGGATTACGTTAATTGTGTTCAATATGGTAATGAAGTACGTGAGCTCTCACAAGCTTGCCAAGAAAACATGTAGTGTTGTAGAAACACTCCCTTGGGATGGGACTTAACATATTTTACTTTAGTGAATTGGTATGCTTGATCCAACTGTGGTATAAACCCTTGATTTCATCTAAGTAATAATGTTAAATTATTGCAACATAAAAAGAATTAAGGGATTTTGTAAACGTAATTATATATTGGATTTATCTATCGTGGTGCTAAAAATCACCGAAGGCATAAAAGGTAATTACAGGTTTATAAAAAAATTAAATTCCCTTAGTTTGTTGAAGCATAACATTGGGTGTTACATTTTGGTATCGAGTGGAAGTTGCATCTCTTGGACTTGATGGGTCCTTATGCTAACTAAACATCTTATTCTTATTAATAGAATACAATGGATTTGAGAAGAATGTATCGTGGAAAATGAACCGAACTAGATTATAGGTTTGGCGGTTTAAAACTTAGATAAAATTCTAACAATCCTTCGAAACACTTGAAACCAGATAGTTTCCTTTGAGCAATTGGTAATGAGTGGAAATGGTCAGTCAAGGTAAAAACTTGAACTGATTGGTGGCAATGAGCAAGGAAAATGCTTGATTGTTGAATTGTATTTGATGATAGGTTTTGGAACTGTAATCCAATATGAAATTAAACCCAAATTGGGTAGACAAAGTAGATAGGTGTGGATTGTCTACTATGGAAGCAATGTTCGGAAAAGCCAAAAGGCTAGAATAGAATTTGCAAGAAATTCCAACTCGTAAAGAGAAAAAGTATAAAAAGAGCATTAACTCTTCCTCACCTGTAACTTTTAGGAAAAAGAGGTGGAAAGGATATGACAGTAAATGAGGACTGTCAGGATGAAACACAACAGTAAAACATGTAATTTCTAGCAAGAAAGAGCAGAACAATGTTGCAGTGGCTAACAGCCAAGAAAAGGAACAAGTTATTCCTCACAAGATGTTAGGTAAGTTATGTAGGACTTTCCTGTTGCTGATTTAATTTAATACTAGTACAACTGAGTTCTTTGTATCTAATGATTAGCTGGAAACTGAATGAGAAATCTAGTCTTCATCATATGAGAAGAAATTTGTTTAAACCACAGACCTATGTCTGTCAATACAATATTGATGTTGTTTAACTTCATCACGGAAATTGGAAAAATACTTAAACCCATATAGGGACTTATGACTTATTGATTAATAATAACTGTCTCAACGTAAGTCAACGGTTTATCAGTTTGAAAGACAAACAAATGTCTGGAAGGCATGCAAAAAACAACAAGCATACATTGCAAAGAAAGGAACATTTTAATGATTAAGGTTATCATTGGCTATGATTAAAGGATAAAGATATCCAAAAGAGGCATTCAGAATTTAAAAAAGAGTAAAACCGTAGAATTATTTTGGCAAAACCAACCGAGAGAGAGTGTAAAATCGCTGGATATATTTCAAAAATTTGAGAATTGCACAAGGCAAGATCTGAAAAGACAAGTGTTCTAATGAACTTCGCAACTTGAGAAGAGACTTGGATGAAATAAAAACAGTGTTTTCCTCACTTGTTTCAGCGAAATATAACTTGTTTTTGACTATTTGTTATGTATACTAAATAATATTGTATATTATGACTGACTAAAGTGACAAAATTAGTACATATTGCTGACTATGTGGCAGTTTTTGCTGGTTGAAAGGTTGTTACAGCCAATAAATTTGAATTCAAATAAACTGAAATCTAGAAAAATTACAAGTTTTGGATGACAATGTTGACGTTATCCTTAGTTGTATGATTAATAATTTGTTTTCAATTATTCTAGTTGCTATTAATGAGTTAAATCATCGGGACGATGATTCATTAAGGGGGAATATGTCACATCCCGCTTTTTCATTATGTTTTTCACAAGGATAAGTTGTAATATGTTAAGTGGTTTACGAATGCAGGGGGAAAGTGTTGTCACGTAGCTGAGTTTGCAGCTATACATACGTATGTATACCCTGAAAAGGATATACGTACTTTTGTTGCTAAGCGTTCATGGAGTACTTGACATTTATAACTTATTCTTCTTATGCTATGTTGTATGAGTTTACTTTGACTTGTTGGGTGTGATGATTTCGATGCATTGGTGTACGGTTTGGTTGTTGCGTCTGTTATTGATATTCTGGTTCATCTTCCTTGCTGGAAATAATAATTAGCGAAACATGATAAATTTGTACACAGCTATAATGTATTATTTCGATAATTAGAAATAATGATGATTGTTTAAAAGATACTACTTTCTTTTGACATTATGACGGTCATAGACCGTAAAGCCAGATGATGATCTTTAGCAAAGGACTGGTAAAGTTCAGAATCGTCAAGGTAAGATCAACGAGTTGACTTAATAATCTATTTAAAAGTAATACAAGTATGTTGCTTATAAAATTTAGATTTTGCAAAGTATTGCAAGGTAAAGAGAATGTCAATTCTATTGATCTTTAATTATTTACTTGACTGCTTTAATAAGCTTGACCATAACACATATAATGTGTAATTGATGATCGGAAATATTGCCAAGCACTATGATTAAACTTGTTTGGTTTGATTCATGTCTTCGACCCATCGTGGCTCCATGTTGAATGAATAATGATTTTGAATGATCAAGTTGGTCTTAGACCATTGTAATAGGCATTTAATCGTTTAAGCTAATATGGTAAGACTCCATAGCATTGGATAATTAAGATGGACAAAGGTTAAGTGGGTTGGCTTTTTATTATTAAAATGATATGGATTATACTCCTTGGCATTTTATCATTGAATGGTATTATGATCTTAGACCATATACCATTGACTTCCTTTTTATTTTGGTAAGCCATATGGCCATCGACCATACTGATTGGCTTTTGGTTAGGTGATAAAAATATGGAATTGGCCATATTCGAATTTGTAACTAATTGTTTAAATTAATTAGCTGGTCGGTTAACAACCCATGCAAAAGACTAAGGTTTAATTATTGTTTTTGATTAGCTTTGAACCTCGTAAACTCCACTAGGCTATTTTGGTGGGAAAAAGTTGACGGCGGTGGTAAATAATTTGGCCACTACGTAGCGTCGTGGTGATTTAAATGCATGGCCAGATTTTTTGAGAAGCAAAGCTTGTTGAGTTTATTTTTAAGCGACACAATCATTGCATTCGCTTGGGGAGTTTATGCAAAACTACCAAACAATAGAACCAAAATTCACATCAGCAGGTAAGGAAATAGTGTTGCGTGGTATGGCTAAGGGAGCACCAATGGTGGTGACAACAAAGAGAATGGAAAGAGTTTTCCATAGAGGGCAGATTTCATGGGCAACACATTGGTTGGTAAGCTCTACATCCTTATTTTCATAACAACAATCATTTCATGGGTATTTCTAGCTCTTATGCATTGCACCAACCCCTAGAAGAAGTCTTCCAATGAAAGTAGTACTACGCCCTTAATCCTATATCTTACATTAGATGTGTATGGCCGACTTGTGGCTATCATAACTTCTTATCATGTTGCATCTCTTTCATATATGTTATAATATCATTAGTGGGTCAGCCTTGGTGATGGCCATAACATAGGAATAGTATATATAGGAGTTAGAATGTAATAGTTGATCAGCATATTGAGCACTTGAGTCTTATTGTATGGTTTGGAGGTTGCCCCCTCGAAGTGGCTAAGTTATTCTACTTACATATTATGATCATCTCTACATTTTTGTGTTCTTTGGTGTTCTATTGTTGCTGATATTCAGATCTATCCAAGTAATTTCATTATAAGTGGTATTAGAGTTGCGATCTTGGCCAAAATTAGGTTAAAACCACGGTTGTGAACATTCGGCTATATCTCCAAAACAATAACGAATTTTTCTGCAATTTTTTACCACATCGCGACACATTCCAACATCGTGGCGAGGCCTTCCACAAGAAGCAAAAAGAATCTTGTCACTCCGGGTAAAACCCCAGACAAGGATGAGGTAATAGTTGAGGAGTTGGAGTCAGAAGGGGTAACTACGGTATCCTCAGTGCAAGGGTTTACCTCGGTGGATCATAAGGTAAGCCAACTTGAGTATGATCTGCAAATCCTACAACTGAGGTGGCGGTCTGGAGATGTAGACAAGATCAATCAACGATTGGATGATATCATGCAAAAACTCAATACAAATCTAAAGGTTCATCATCATCTTCCAAATCAGCCTCAACTCAATCATACTCAGATCAACCAAGGCAGATCTTGTGTGGACAACCTAGCTAGGTGGATCTTATACTTGCCCAATCCAAATCCAAATATTATGCAGCCCATAACATGATGTCTTTGAAAGTGGAAATACGTAAGATTGATGGAAAGGATCCACTCAATTAGATTAACCAAATGGAGAATTTCTTTGATCTACATCAAATCCCATTAGGACAAAAGGTGACCATGGCATCCTTGTATCTCGAACCTGACCAATTCGTCTGGTATCGATGGTTATGTGCTCAAAGGTAGAAGAATGGTCTCAATGTCACATGGACAGTTTTACCGAAGAGCTGCAATTGCACTATAGTTCTAGTGTGTCAGAGAATTACTTCAACCAATTAGCAAAGTTACAACAAACAAGATCAGTCAAGGATTATGTTCATCAGTTCCAAAACCTATCCTTGCATGTGGAGAATATTACGGAAGGGAATCAATGACCTATTTCTTGGGGGTCTTAAGGACCACATTAAGTATGAGGTGCCTATGTTTAATCCACTTAAGGTTTTTGATTGTATTAGCATGGCACATAGGGAAGAGGAAAAATTCTTTCCAACAGGAGGCTAGACTTTCACAAACATCAGAGACCGTAGCACCCGACACCATCATTCCCTCGGCCAATTCAACTAACACCTCAACAAATTGAAGAAAAGAGAGCAAAAGGGTCAATTGTGATGACAGCAAATATGGACCAGAGCCATAAATGTGATGAAAAGTTGTTCTACATTGAGGTGCCCCAATGAAGAAGCGAGAGAAGGAAGAAGATGAAGAGGTAAAGGTCACGGTCAAGTCGAGGAGTTAAGAGATCCCCACCAACGATCTCATGTCATCAATTTCAGGTATTAGCTTGGGTATTAGCCACCCACAACCGTCAAAGTGGTTGGATTCTTGAAAAAGCAGAGGTTAACAATGTTAATTGACTCGGGAAGTACTCACAACTTCATCAATCATAAGTTGGCGGTGCGCTTGAACTATTTTGTTTATCCAGCTCCTAAATGTCAAGTAATGATCGTTGATGGGGGTACTATTAGTTGTTCAGGAAAATGCCATAACATTAAACTCTGGTCATGGGAGATTACTTGTTAAATAGCCCTATGTATGCCATTGCCATGGGAGGAGCAGACATTGTGTTAGGAGTTCAATGGCTTACCACCTTGGGAACCATTGAGATGAACTTCCAAGAGTTGTTCATGCATTTTCAATCAGAAGGGAGGACTTTTGAACTAAGAGGATTAAGAGCAAAGTCCCCACAATTGGTGAGCTCTCACCAGATGCAAAAAAACTTTTAAAAGGTGTAGGGGTTCGTGGCACAACTATTTTCATTGGAAGCACATCGGTCAAATGCAATTATACCATCAGATATGCAACAGATTATAGATGAGAACTCGGTTGTGTTTGGAGATATGCCAAAGGGTTTGCCCAAAGAGACCATGATCATGTCATCCAGCTAGTGCCAGGAGCCAACCGCCCAACATCAAACCTTATAGGTACCCATATGTGCAAAAGAGTGAGATTGAGAAGATAGTACAAGAGATGTTAGAAGCAAGAATTATCCGTCATAGTCAGAGTGTTTATTCTTCTCCGTAGTTTTCATTCATAAAAAATGACAATCGGCACATGTGCCCTGATTATAGGGAACTCAATAAGTACACATCAAAGATAAGTTTCCTATTCCTATAATTGATGATTTGCTAGATGAGTTGCATGGTGTGTTTACTTTACAAAACTTGATCTTCGTCCGGATATCATCATACTAGAATTAGGGATGAGGATGTTCATAAAACAACCTTCCGAACACATGAAGGTCATATGAATTCTTAGTAATGCCTTTTGGACTCACAAATGTACCCTCTACATTTCAATGTTTAATGAATTCTATCTTTAAGCCATTCCTACAGAAGTTTGTTTTAGTGTTCTTTGATGGTATACTAATAAACTAAAAAAAATGGGAAAAACACTTGCATCATGTAAATGAGGTGTTGGAGACTCTTGGACAACATCAACTTTACGCAAAGCCCTCTAAGCTTGTTCTTTTGGATTCAAGGAAGTTGAACATTTGGGTCACATCGTCTCATATGAAGGTGTTAAAGTGGATCTTAACAAGATAAAGGCTTGCTTTAGTGGAAGGTCCCAAAAACCCTAAAGAATCTCCGAGGATTTTTGGGACTTACAAGTTATTATCGTAGATTTGTAAGGAGTTATGGTAGCATAGCAGCACCACTAACAACTTTACTTAAGGACTCTTTCCATTAGGATGAGGAAGCAACCGAAGCATTTGAGAAGCTGACGGAGGCCATGTGCACCACTCCAGTTCTAGCTACTCCATTTTTTTCCAAAACGTTCATTGTTGAATGTGATGCTTCAGGGTATGGTATGGGGGCAATACTCATGCAAGAGGGTCGTACCATTGCCTTTGAGAGTCATCAATTCAAAGGTAAGAATATGTCAAAACCAATATATGAGAAGGAAATGCTAGCCATACTTCATGCAGTAAAGTAATGGAGACCATATCTAATGGGAAAACACTTCAAAGTAAAGACAGATCATGAAAGTTTGAAATACTTCTTAGAGCAACATTTATCATCTAAAGAACAACAAAAATGGGTCTCAAAAATGTTGGGGTATGATTTTGAGATAATCTACAAGAAAGAGAAGGAGAATATAGTAGTCAATGCTCTATCTCAGAAGGATGAGTCAACTGAGGCAGTGTTGTGTGTCATGTCTAAATAACGAGATGACCCAAGTACACAAAATCTCATTCAAAATCTCCAACACGATCCAAGCATGTCAAAAAAATGTATGGAAATGGGATGCTTTATGGTACAAGGATAGATTATACCTATGTAAGAACTCAACCCTAAAAAATAGGGTTTTATCTGAGCTCCATGCTTCTCCAGTAGGGGGCATTCTAGTTTCTTGAAGACTTATCATCAAATCAAGCAAGATTTCTTCTGAGAAGGGCTAAAAGGGGATGTCCAAAAATTTGTGGCAGAATGCATGGTTTGTCAACAAAATAAGGGTGAAACAATTAAGTCCTCGGGTCTTTTATATCCTCTATCTATTCCTAGCCAGAGGTGGAAAGAGGTTTCCATGGACTTCATCACAAGATTGCTTATAATGAAGGAAAATATGTAATCATGGTTGTGGTGGGTAGACTCGCCAAATATGCCCATTTTTGTGCCTTGTCACGCCCATTTGTTGTAAGTCTGATGTAGCAACAACCTTCATGGATACTGATTAAAAGCTACATGAGACACCAAATATTATAGTAAGTGATCGAGACCTTATATTTACTAGTCATTTTTGGACTGATTTGTTTTAATGTTTGGGTACTCAGCTAGCTCGTAGCTCTTCTTATCATCCCCAGTTTGATGGGCAAACAGAGGTGGTAAACAAGTGCTTGGAAGGTGTTTTACTTCATATAAGCAAGGAGATGGGTCAAATGGCTGCCACTTGCAAAATGAGGGTATAACACTTCCTTCTGTACTTCATCTAAAATGTCTCCTTTTTGGCATTATATGGGTACCATCCACCGTCCATCACCTCATCTTTGAGAGGCCAGCCAAAGGTTAGAACAGTTGAAGAACACATTCACCGCCAACAAGAGGTACTTTCTAGTCTCAAGGAGAACTTGGTCATGGCACAAAACCGCATGAAGTAATAGACTGATCAACATCACAGTGAAAGACATTTTGAAGTCAATGATTGGGTTTTGTGTGTTTTCAACCATATAAGCAAATGTCTTTGAAACAACAGAAGAAAGATAACAAGCTTTCACCTAAGTATTATGGCCCTTATCAAGTGTTGCAGAATATTAGTACTGTGGCATACAAATTAGAACTCCTTGAACAACCAAAATACATCCAATCTTCCATGTTTCTTGTTTGAAGAAGGTAATCGAAGAAGGTATCAACCTAGACAATGTTGCTTGAGCTCGATGAGGAGGGAAGAATCATCCAAGAGCCTAGAAAGCATCCTTTAGACATGCACTAAACGATTGAGGACAAGGGTCATTATTGAGTATCTGATCAAGTGGAAGAATCTAAACAAAGTGAAGATGCCACATGGGAGGATGCAACATTCCTACAATAACATCCAGAGCTTCTCAACATTGGGGACAATGTTGCTCCGAAGGGGAAGGGCATGTTACGCCCTTAATCCTATATCTTACATTAGATGTGTATGGCCGACTTGTGGCTATCATAATTTTTATCATGTTGTATCTTTTTCATATATGTTATAATATCATTAGTGGGTCAGCCTTGGTGATGGCCATAACATAAGAATAGTATATATAGGAGTTAGAATGTAGTATTTGATCATCATATTAAGCATTTGAGTCTTATTGTATGGTTTGGAGGTTGCCCCTCGAAGTGGCTAAGTTATTCTACTTGCATATTGTGATCATTTCTCTACATTTTGGTGTTCTTTGGTGTTCTATTGCTACTGATATTCAGATTTATCTAAGTAATTTCATTATAAGTAGGTGCTGAGTTCATGAAATTTATGTTTGGAAGAGAGCAAGCTGGATGTTATCCTGTTGTCCCAAGCATTGTAGTCCAATCAGACATGGAGGTATGGTTGTTAATAGTAAGGAACTTGATTTTTGGGATTTTAAGCATGTTGTCATAGATTTGTGTGTTGCTAATATAGACATTTCCAATTTGTCCAACATTTTGTTTGCAGCCACACAAAAGAGGATAGTCATGAGAAGGAATAGTTTATAACCTTTAAGAACATCTTCACTTCATGATAAATTGTTTACAAACCCCAGTACATTGTTTTTAGAGAGATTCATGAAGGGGTTTCCGTATGGCAGTTGTACTTTACTTTCACTTGTTGTCCACAATATTTCCAGGCCCTTGGGTGAAAAGTACTATCAATGGCATCATTTTTCAGTCGTCATGAGATGGATTCCAGCCACTATTTTGAATGAAATGCATGGTTACAGCTGTAATTGGGACAGCGTGTTTGAGTTTTTGGACAACCATCACTTGTATGAAGAGTGTGAGATGATTGCAAGCAATAAGAGGGAGCTGGCCATCATGTCTATGAGGCATGAAGCAGTGAAGGTGGGAACTTTTTTCTTCTTTAATAAGTTTGTTCCATGTGCAGGTACAAGAATGAAGAAAAAGAAGCAGTTGAGTTTGCTTTTTCCCCATGCAAATGAGGGAGCATATGAAGTTACAACTAGAGATGAAGATGACAACATGAATAATAACCAGTTGATGGTTACAAAAGATCCCATGTTGCATGAAAACAAAGTCTTTCCAATGCTTGGTTTGAAAGAGGAACAACAATATTCGAATGGAGGTGCAGCCCAGCCGAGGACAGCAGCAAGAAGGCAGCCTAGAACCACCTTTTGGCAGCCTCAAACAGTAAATTTTGGACAGCTAAGAAGTTTGTTACAGCGAGGTAACTATTTCAGTTGGTCTACTTTGGGACAGCCTTGCATAATGCTTCCTAGTTTGCTATTGAAAGTAGGGTGTCATCAAGAATTGGAGATTAGTGTGAGATACAGGAGCACCGAAGGTGGACCTCAAGGGGCAGCCCACTTGAAAATCAGAGCAGCGCAGCGAAAGCATGGTAAAATGGCCCATAACTTGGTTATTATTGCAAAAGAGCCCCAACCAAGCATGGAGGGAATGCAGGATGATGTTTTGCTACCTTCAAATGATAGAGGAAGTGTTTTCATGACAGCCATGAGCCAATTTGCCACCATTAAGCCCCCATATTATTTCAATTGCATTCATGTATGTAGTTAGAGGATGTTCTTCTCGCCATGGTTGACAAGGTGGGAACGAAAGGACAAAATGCCACATTGAGAAGTGTTTTGGCTTATCAAGTTGTTGATTATTCCTCAGTTTTTTGCTCTATCTGTTGGCTAGATTTTATGCATAGCTTAAAACCTAGGCAATCATGAGATAAATCTCCCTCATTTAACGGTGAGGCTCCAGTATAAGGTGTTTATCAATTTGATAAGGGTGGATCCTAATAACTATTTTTCGAGGTTTTGCTTTAATTACCACAACTCGTGAACCACATCTAGGCAATTTTGCAACAAGTAAGCAGTTGTTTTGGAATATTTGCAGAAAGGGGAAATAATAGACTTTAGAAAAAAAGAAAGGAAGATCTGTTGAATCAACCAATAGTTATCAAAGTTGGTCTCATCCACACAAATTAAATAAACAAATAAATCGCAACATTCAGCAGAACGGGAAAGAAATGACTTCTAACCTAGATCTGAGATAACACAAAGTTTATCAAAAACCTCTAAAAAAAAGAACTCAAGCAAAACATTGTAGACACAAAGTTCTCCAGAAATCCGCCTTTTATTCAATCCCAAGCCTTCGCAACAATCACATCAAGGGTTCCAGCACAAAGTCTGAAAACTCAAGAATGCTCTAATTACAAAAGCTCTTGCTAAAAAAGTTTTGATAAAACCAATTGTGATTCTTTAACCCGTAGGCTCTTCCTCTATTTATAGTGCATAGAGGGAAAATACAAATAGGAAACTCTCAATGATTTCCCACATGCAGCAACTATGAAAAGGAAACAATTGGCAATCTTCCTCCTGGAATTCCTCTTTGCATGACATGCATGATTTATAACTGAAAATAGAACCTTCTATTTTGCATGTTTGCCACCTATTTCCAAGTAATTGACTTCTTCTAGTAACTTGAAGTAACGGCTTTTAAAGCCAATTACCTAAGTTTTACAATTTTAATTGATTACTCAATTGCTTTGTCGGAGAAAATAAGAGAAAGAAGAAGAAAGAAAAGAAGTTATTCCAGTTGCAACACTCTCTGTTTTGTTCTTCCATACTCTGCATGTTGATTCAACCTGTATTGTACTTTTGCCTCATGAATAATCTAAATGATATCTCTGCCTTGAATCTGAGATAATTTTTTCTCTCATATGTTGTTGAATCATTTCCTTTGATTCTCACCAAACTGGATTTGGGAAGCAAATTAATCTTGTGATTTGCTTGCTTGCGAGTGTTGCCTTGGACTGTCTTCTCCTCTTACCCTTGAAGCTTTTGCAGTTCTTCTCAAGTATGTGCACCAGTGAAATGCTTGTCGTAAGCAATTCAAACTCATCACCCTTTTATTTTTAATTGCATAGGGGCAATTTTGAATTCTGGAAATCACTCCGGGTGAAAACAAATATAAGTAAACTCAATGTGGGCTTCAACTAGAAGATTGGGAAGCACATGCACAAGCTTTTAGAGGGATTTTGCATGCAATTTATGAATAATTTCCACATGGGCTGTGTTTGGAAAATAGAGTGGAAGGGCAGCGTGAAAATTAGAAGCAGCAGGCAGCTTGGAGATAACACAATTTGCACTTAAACTCGCGAGGAAGTTGGAGCGGAAGGGCAGCGTGAAAATAAGAAACAACAGGCAGCTTGTAAAAATCCCGACTTTCACTTAAGAAAATGCATGGAAATTAGAAGAGGAGGGCAGCTAATATTCACAACAAATTTAAGTAACTTTGCTTTTGTCTTTCTTTTAAAAATTGCGTGAAACTCCATAAGTCATGGCAGCGTAAAAACAAGACATGAAGGGCAGCTTGGATGTGCGACTTGCATTGGCTTTTTCCACTTACTTTTGCGAGAAAAACATAAAGTTACGGCAGCGAAAAAATGGAAGGAAGGCAACAGTCATTTAGATGAGCAACTTGTATTAGCTTCTTCCAATTAATTTTGAGAAAAACATAAAGTTATGGCAGTGAAAATGTGGAAGGAAGGCAGCAGTTTAGATGAGCGACTTGTATTAGATTTTTCCACTTACTTTTGCAAGAAAAACATAAAGTTACGGCAGCGAAAAAGTGGAAGGAAGGCAGCAGTTTAGATGAGCGACTTGTATTAGCTTTTTCCACTTACTTTTTGAGAAAAACATAAAGTTACGGTAGCAAAAAAGTGGAAGGAAGGCAGCAGTTTAGATGAGCGACTTGTATTAGCTTTTTCCACTTACTTTTGCGAGAAAAACATTAAGTTACAGCAGCGAAAAAGTTATAAGCAGCAGGCAACTTGCAAAATTCACGATTTCACTTATGTTTTGCGTGGGAAGTGCAAAGGAAGGGCAGCGTGGAAAATAGAAAGTGCCGGCAGCTTATTTCTTTCCATTTTTGGATTTTCGGTGAAGAAAACACAAGTACAGAATAAAATTTTCCATTTTTGGAAAGGATCCGAGAAGATGTAGTAGCAAAAACTTGCAAGTGCCATAACTTTCACTCCGCGGTTCCGTTTTAGGTGTCGTTTTTTTCCTAAAAGTGCATATTTTCTCAAGCTCTACGCATTGGTGGCAGTATTCTTCTTATCTTCATAAAATCCATTATTGCACCTTTTTGGACCAAGCAACCTCTTGCAATCTCCTGAAGGAATCCTGAGTTCTAGTCACCTTTAGACAAATTAATTAGCAATTAAAAACACTAGATAGCTTTTCAAAACCCTAGGCCGGGAAAAGGTGGCGGGCGGGAAGAAGGATAGGCTATGGGGATTGTCGGAGAAAACAAACCAAAACACAAACAAAAACTAAATAAAACAAAACAAAAGGAACTATGAGCAATTGCTCGAAAAAAATTCCAATTGATCTAAAAAAATTCCCCTAAGCGTGAATGTTATGTGATAATAATGATGGGGTGAAGTGCTTTATATAACCCAAATCCTCCAATTTTAGCTCAATCTATATTTAAAATAACTTTATTTATTTAATATAAAAAAAATAAAACACTTTCAAACAAAGCCTAGCGAAGGAATTGAGTCGCTTTCAAAGAGCATGTGGGTATTTGGCGAATGTGGCTTTTATGGCTTTCTGGGGATACCTTGGAGCAATGCAAACAACTACAGACAAAACAAACACAAAACACGGCTGTTACAGTTACATTTGAAAAGAACGAAAAAATTTAAAAGGGGTGGTCCCAGATTTCAAGGTGAAATCTCGGGGACACCACTATATATGAGTTTGCAGCGGGTTAAAAGGTGTTTGGTATAGCTGAGCATGCAAGGAAAGAAGTTGCAGAATGTTGTTTTTAAGGTTGAAGATGAAGAGGACAAAATTGGAACAGCATTTTATCTCTCCATGCATGATGCCACCTTTAAACCTCATGGACTACCAAAGGACTTCAATGAAGACGGGGGCAGCAAATGTATGAGTTTGTTTTGGCAAAAACTCCTCCATTTGACAAGCATGGGATCCAGATTATGGGAGCATTACAACATGTTTCTTCACCTTGGCATGATGGCACTTGGGCATGAAAGCTTGCATTTGCTTGAGGGCAAGCAAATTTGGGGAGGGAGGACTGTAATGTTCCCTTTTCTAAATTAGAAATACTTAATAATATTTTTAAAGTTGAGCCCAAATAACTCTCTATTTATGGGCAACTTAACAATATTATTATTAAAATATTTATGGGCCCATTCTTACTTATCGTGGGCTTTAAAAAGTCATAGGGGAGTAATTTAGCGTTATATTTTGATGTTGCTTTTTTACCTTATAATATATTTTTTAAAGAGCAACTTTAAGTTATAACGTGGAATTAGGAGGGGAAAAGTGTAATGTTGAATTAAGACATAAAAGGTGGTGACTTTATGTTTTAAAAGCTCACCTACCACATGGAGGGAGGACTGTAATGTTCCCTTTTCTAAATTAGAAATACTTAATAATATTTTTAAAGTTAAGCCCAGATAACTCTCTATTTATGGACAACTTAACAATATTATTATTAAAATATTTATGGGCCCATTCTTACTTCTCGTGGGCTTTAAGGAAGTTGCTAGGGGAGTACTTTAGCGTTATATTTTGATGTTGCTTTATTACTTTGTAATAATTTATTAAAAAAGCAACTTTAAGTTATAACGTGGAATTAGGAGGGGAAAAGTGTAATGTTGAATTAAGACATAAAAGGTGGTGACTTTATGTTTTAAAAGCTCACCTACCACATGGAGTGCCCCACTTGGAGAAAGGTGCCAAAAAAGTATAAAAGGATGTAGAGGGCTCATTTGTAAGGATCATTAGATCATCTATTTTCTTCTATGAGAAAGCATTTTGCTTCTTTTCAGTTGTTAAGGACGAAACCCCTTGAGAGCAAACTATTGAGGACAAAAACCCTCATTAGAATTCAGATTTGAGGACGGAAACCCTCATTTCTTTCACTTTGGAGCTTCAAAAAGACGGATATCAGCAAGGGCATCGAGTTGGAAGAGTGTTGCAGCGATTGTCAGTGGTTTGGAGGGTTTTTGGATCAGTTTTTGGCCATTTCCAGCCTGGGTGCCCCATTTTGGGAATTTGGGATGGAATTTCTATGTGTTCCCATTGCTGGAAAATTCTGTAATAAATATCTATGATTGTTGTCATCCCATAGATCATTTTCAGCTATTCTGTGTGTTGTAATTCTGCATATTTCTCTAGATATGAATTTTCAAAGTTTGCAGTTGTTTAGCCTGGAAAAATAATTAAATTAAATTGGATCTGAGTTTTTATCTGATTTTAAGTGGAATTTCTGATTGCTAAAATATTTTGCAAGTATTCCCCAAAGTTATTTAATTTTCTATAAGGGTTTGATAGGAAAATCCCTTTTACTGCATAAGGGTTTCAGGCAAATCCAGATCTGTTGTGTTTTTCATGAAAAGGCACATTATATATACTTTGAGTGTATTTTCTGATGTGAAAAAGGTGGACTGGGACTGTTAAAAGAGGAACCTATGCAGTGTGCATCTAGACTCCAAGAAGCAAAATCAACCCTATGAGGCAGAACTGTTCTGAGAATTGGTGGCGTTGCCTACCTTTTGGAAGCGATGTCTGGAAATGGCAGCAACATACTAGTAACTACCCAGTGCAAAGATTCAATGTTACTTGTGAAGATGAAGTATTACTCAAAATGTGGAATCTCTAGATGTAGCAGATTTTGGGGAAAGCAAATTGGAGGTCTCTTAATCAACCTAAACAATAAATAATCTCAACTATTAGTGTAGGATATTCATTTTCCTTGTATTTGTTTATTTACTTGGATGTTTCATACACTCGTGGGATATGCTTGCTTAGGTGTACACTTGACCACACTATTTTAACTAGTGGTAATTACTACCCTTGACCAGTTCTCTGTTGACTGCTATTTCGGGTATGGAGGTTAACACTATTCTAGGTGGAGGTTGTCATTATTCTAGGAGGAGGTTACACATTCACCTCCTATATGTACATCACTTGCATCATTCTATAATATGGAGCATTGAGTTGATTTGGAGCCATTCTTGCCTTTTTGCATTTTATCTCATTGTTCTTCATAACTTGCAGATTTGTATGTGTGTGCTTAGTCTTGCCTTTGTGCAATTCACGTCTCACATTTCTCACCAATGCACTCTTCGATTTAGCGGATCCCTGACGTTCCCGATATGGTATCAAAGCCGAGTTGGTATTGAGATTGTTTGGTTGTTTTTCTACTAGTTTTACATGAGATTATTATTTGCAATAGTTTTGGTGTTGGGTATTTGTTTTGCTGGTTTTTTGTCTGGTATGTGGTGTATACAGCCTATGTGCAGGCTTCTGAGGTGTTGCATGCCTATATAAGGCATAAATAGGCTCTGAGGAAGGTCTTTAAAGGCGTTTTTTTATGTATTGCAGGCTTCCTTGGCTGGGACGGCTTCATACACACACCCCAATCTCGTCCAAACGCCTCACTACTGGATCTTATGACCTATTTTTTACCTAATACGTGTCATTTCTACTAAAACATTCCTGAAACAGGTCGTTCAACGCCAAAATTGACCTGCTTGTCTCCTTAAATATGATTTCTACTTTGAACAGCTGGTTTAGTCTTTGCATGACGTTTTTTGGTCATCCAACAGTCCTGGTACGACTTCTAGAGTCATATAGAGCTGCATATTTCTGGGTTTTTGGTCTTAACGACGCATTGGGATTTTAGACGCCTTTGCACAGCCTAGACATTGTTTTTCAACCACTTTGCAACTTGCTTAGGCTGATTTCAGACTTCTAAAGACCTCTGCTACATCATAAAAGTTTGAAACGGCTTCCTTTGGCACATTTTTACAGTCTATGGAGGCACCAACAACAAACAACAAAGAACATAAAAGAAATAAATATTTTTAGGGTTTCATAACCCTAAATCAACTCATGTATCTCCACTTCGTGGGCCCCACCTAGCCCAAAAAGTGAATAGTTCACCTTACTTTTTCAATTTGACTCTTTATTGCTTTAAAAATTAGCATTTTATGCTTTTAGATGCAAGTAAATATAAGAGAAATTGTATTAGGGAGGAATTTTTAGAGTTTGGTTGCTTGTATCTTTGCCTAACTAGCGAAACGAAGGGTGAGGCCCGAGGTTGGCAAGAGGCCAATTCCCCCTCACAAGCTAAACCATTGTGTTCTTCATTCTTTGTCGGTTCCAACGAGGATACACATGACACCTTTTCCTCTCGTTTCAAGTGTTTTTTTCCAGTTTGCAAAATTTTGATTAAATAAGCCATTAGTTGGGAAACGTTTTTTGCTATAACTTTTGACCAGTAGCTCAGATTTGAGCATCGTCTTGGTCAAAAGTGCATGTTTTCTCACACTCTTCATGATGGTTCCATTTATTTTTGTAAACGCACTACTTTATAAAGTGCCGCATTTTGGGGGTTCTTGAAAAACTCTATGGGGACTTGTACTTTTCGCACTAAGTTATAAAGTGCCATCTAGGATAATTTTGGGGGTTTATCTGCATTATGGAGTTTCATCGTTTTGTTGTTATGCTCGACTCTAAGAACTTTCTGTCTTGGAAGGCAGGCATTATCAATCATTGCACTATGCACGATTTGTTGCCCTACCTCCATGGTCTTGTTCCTGAGCCTAATGAGCCTCTACAAAAGATGAGTGGTTTAACCACAATGATGAGGTCTATGGCCTTCTTGGTCTTACTATTTTTGTGGATATATTGCATTTGTTCGAGCACACTGAGTGCCCTTTCATTACTGGACCATTATCCGACAGTTGCATGGCAACCTTGTTTCACCATCTGAGAGCGACACTTCCCTGGACCACTCTAGTGCCACCATAGATTCTCCCCCTTCTCACATCCCTTTCATTGTTGGGTGTTCTTCGCACTTGTTGCTACTTATGAGTCCCATGTTGACCATTCACCACAGGATCTTGCTATTGAGCACACTCTCCCTATTGTTGCCTCCACAGAGCTCATTGTCGTCCATGTTCATGCTTTCATTCACTCTCTCGTAGCAATGTTCTATTAGAGAACCTTCCTCTGAGATAGATGTGACCATTGCCTCTCATGCTCCATTGCATCTTGATTGCTCAGTTGACGACACTCCACATACACCGGTTGCTACCTTTGAGTGCAACGTTGCTTCATCTTGGACTTCCAATAACTCTTCACAGCAGTCTTCTCCTCCTACTTCATGTTGTGATGCTAATACATTCTTGTCAGACATTGCTCTCATTGAGCAACCCCATTGGGACGAGTATTTTCCCGACTTGAGTTGTCTATTTGCATATTCCACTTGTGTTTCATTATAGGAATATGCTCCGATTGAGCCATCACACATTTTGGAGGACCCATTCATCTCTCTCGTTGGGAGTGCCCACCTTGGGACATTTGTCACTTCCATTATTTCAGAGATGTTTCATGATCCACCTCTTCTTGTGGATCCCTTTGTGAGGGTTATTGGGCCCCCACCATTTTCTTTCTCTGACACATATACTACAGTGGCATTCCCATTGTCTTTTGTGCACACTTTTGCCAGACCTATGCCACCTTTCAATTACAGACTAGACTCGATGCAGAGATCAAAGTATTGCAAGCTTCTTCTTCCTTTGTGGACTAAGCTGACTTTCAGTGCTCCTTTTTGTCCTTTCCAAGGGCAGGAACATTGTTCGATGCAGGCATATTCTCTTCAGTCTTTACGTGAAAGACCACATCATCGACACTCTTCTTAGGGGACCTTCTTATCCTCACTTCTTTCTCTCTCTACTCTGGGGGATGATCATTGTACATGGGTACCTCATCAAGTCGAGTTATCGAGACCCACTTCTTCTCCAATTTTCTTGAGTGAGTTTCTTCTCTTTTTGGGGGGAGTTTTTTCCACTGGGTTTTCTCCTTTTACTCTATCTTTGTGAGAGATGCATTGTACGTGGGTACCTCATCAAGCCTTGTTGCCGGGACCCACTTTCCTTTTCACTTTGCCCACCTAAGTTGTGCTTATGGGGGTGTTAGTGTAGGATATTCATTTTCCTTGTATTTGTTTATTTACTTGGAGCTTTCCTACACTCATGGGATATGCTTGCTTAGGTGTACACTTGACCACACTATTTTAGCTAGTGGTAATTACTACCCTTGACCAGTTCTCTGTTGATTTGCTATTTCGGGTATGGAGGTTACCACTATTCTAGGTGGAGGTTGTCATTATTCTAGGAGGTTACACATTCACCTCCTATATGTACATCACTTGCATCATTCTATTATATGGAGCATTGAGTTGATTTGGAGTCATTCTTGCCTTTTTGCATTTTATCTCATTGTTCTTCATAACTTGCAGATTTGTATGTGTGTGCTTAGTCTTGCCTTTGTGCAATTCATGTCTCACATTTCTCACCGGTGTACTCTTCGATTCAGCGGATCCCTGGCGTTCCCGATATCAACTCTCATACGAAGTGGACGTGCAAAAAAGTGATCATGTCTCGCATTATGCATGTCTTCGATTTCTTATATCTCAAACCATGAGATCATTCTTTTGCAAATAGACTAGCCATAATCCAGGCTAGGACTTAGCAGTTGCAATGATTATGTGAGGATAAAGATCCCACTGTTATGTTCAGTCGTACAGTGGAATTGTTATAAAAATCATCTCAATCATTTCTTGTACTGGTGAGCTTGTTGGTATTCTACAAGCACTATCAAATTAAATGTTCATATGGAAGAGAAACATGTTTCACACATGTTTTTGGGAATGGAATATTCTGATTTCTGCAAAAACAATTAGCCATGGCAAATTGTTCACAGGGAAGAAAATATACTTTTCACATATATACTCATAAGCTCCAATACCATGTTCCATGCTACTGTACAGTATGTAAAAAAGAAATAGAAAAATCCTAGTCTCCTTGAAATGACATGGTAATTTAAAATTTACTCAGATGCTCAAACAAAGTGGAAGTATTATAACGATGGTTGGCATTCATTGCTACTACTTCTGATCAAACTTGCAGGCCAAGAATACACAACCATAAAAACATGGTTGCAATAATAAAAGGAGTACCTTTATTATAGGTCCATTGCTAAAGACCGAACGGATTGCCTAAAATCCTAGGAAATGCAATAAAAATAAAGACAACTAAGGATCACGCACACTTAAGTAAAGCCAAGCTCAACAGTAGTTGTTCACAGTACATCGTATCATACTTGGTTATCTCTTGAATAGAACTAATTTCGCGTTTCAGGATTCCGCAGTGTTTACATTTTCCAGAGAACCCATGTGAGATTTTGAAGTCCCGATAACCACGTGGTCAATAATATAATCATAATTTCACTAAGATCAGTAATTCTTATCTTCTGCTTTCGCGATCATCTAAAGTAAATGATGAAGTTAAAAGACATTTTAAACCAATTTCTGATGTTATTTGAAGGAAACCGTACAAAAACCTGCATTTTAAATTCACACTTGAAACAAGCTACCTTTAAACTGAGGAATTTTTAAAAGAAACCTGTTTGAAACGCTTGAAACATAACTAATAAATAAATAAAGTAGGAGATCCTTACCGTTGAGAAGGATCATCCTCTGTAGCGGCCAGCACTCCCCTTGAGCGACCCATGCCCACAAACTCCTCAATAAAATAAAGCCCGTCAATAATATAAAAATTGCTCGGGCCCAGAAATGAAAACCATTTCTTGGCAACAACAAAATGTAATGGTTTTACAACGACGGCATTGCGGCGCAAAAGTAGGGTCCCCTCAATTACAAATGTTTCAGGCAGAATTCAACGGAAAGCAGAGGAAAATAAGGAGACACTATCTTCTGCGGACAATTTGCGAGGAGAAAGAATTGAATTGATCAGCCAAACCCTGCATTGAGTTACTAAATTCGCCAAAGCAGGCAGTCAAACCCTTCTTTCGCCGACACCGTATGTCATCCCCAATATACGAGGAACTCTACAACGTCGGCTCCTTTACGTGGAAGTGAAATTAGAATTGACGCTCTCCCACACCCGTCGATTCATTTAAAAAAAACTAACACTCTTTAAATAAACCATAAATGTGGCATTTCATAATGTTCGCTTTGCTTTACATTTTGTTTAACCCCAAAAATGAAATAAGTGTGAAGAAAGGGCATTTTAATTCTTTCATTTAATTAGATTCCAAATAGGGTGAGAAATAGAATGTATATTCAAATTATTTTCTATTATGGGTAAAACGAGGGTTTTGAAAGGGTTAATGAAATCTATGAAGGACAAAACTAATTGAAACAGGTTATCAATATATATTTAAATTATTAATTAAGTGTGCAAACTATAATATACATGTCTAGCAATTTGTAAGATAGATCAATTAGAAGATGTGCTAAATATAGTAAAGCATGAGAGAGTGAGTGCACTTACCTATTTAGATGATTTGAAATTTAATATGGGCATAACATAATGATGAACAAACTGGAAATGTCATGCAAATGTTTTGTCTCGGTTTTGGGAGTGAAAAATGTACTCAAACCAAACCGTCAAACATTGACCAAACCATTTGGCACTTTCATCCCTAACTCGTAGTTTCGTCCATGGATATGGTGGAACTCTATAACTTTATGTGCCCTTACGCAACTAATTGTAATATGCCTCACTATAAGATATTAGGTCTCACAAATGTGTAAAACCCTTTATAATCAAGTGAAAAAACCAAAACCACGATCATGGGCAAAACCCCGCAAAAAAAGTTAGTGTTTGGGTTCAATTGGTACATTGCCTATGTTGGCACTACTTTGAAGAGGCCTCAACCTATACGTAATCATCCACCAGAGATGTGATATTTGTATGGATGCGACTACATTTGATAATTTGATCAATTGATAATGTTTGATGGTTAATTTTCTTAGTTTTGACTTGGCTTTGATGGTCTTTGGCTTGGGAAGTTTGCCATTATACCCTAGTTTGGAGTGATTTAGACCTATGTAGGGATTGTTCCTTATGTGTGTTATTTTTGTAGGGAAATTTTAGGGAGCTTTGAATATCTTGAGATATATTTGTTTGAGGAGTGCTCAAAGTGTCGGGTGAGTAAATGAGTGTTTTTACTTGCTTATATAAGGTTGCATAGGTATGATTTTGTATTAAACCTAATTTACTGAGGAAAGTAACAACCCATAAAAGATATCAAATTGAGACAATGATTGTTGGAAGGGTTGGGACAAAGCGCTGCTTGCTAAACCAAACAATTTGGTGATTTGGTCCGGGTAGGGAATGTGAGGCTATATAGCTTTATGCATCCTTATTACAACTAATGAAGTTCTTTGGGATGATGTGATCTTTTGTGTGAGTGACTAAGTAGTGCAATGAGGAAAGAAAGTCTTGTAACGGGACTAGGGATATTGTTTACACCCTTTTTGGATTAATTGTATTTATTATGTGATACATAACGATAAAAATAAATGTAAGGTCTCAAGACTATGAGTTATTTTGATAAATTAACTTCAAACATTAATTATACAAAATCATAATAATGTATTGGTTCTTTCGATAAATGAATACAAGCTCAAAATACTTAAGAGAGATAGAGACTTCACTATAAAAAGTTATATAAGAAGAATTTGGGAAGGCAGACTAGAGAAGCTGGAAGTGCAATCCTAACAAAGATTTGTTTCTTGAATTTTGATCGGAAATCTTACGGTGTAGGACCATACATTACGGTCAAGATGTATAATCCGATCCTACCCCTTTTGTACGTTTGTGGATGCCTTCATAATTAGGCTTTGTGAATTTTGGGGCCTTTGGTGGATCAAAATACACTTTGTCATCAAACCCTAGTTGTCACACGGTCTCAATATTATCTACAATAAGTGAAATCACTCAAAAACCCTAACCATGGGTAAAAACCCTCTGAGAAGAAGGTCGGTGTTTAGGTTATGGTATACCTCATTTGCACCACCTACATTGACACTACTCGAAAAAGTCTTAAACCACACATAGTTCTCCACCTAGTATGTGATATCTATATGGATGCAAATGCTATTTGAAACTTAAGCCCCTTTAATCATGTTTGATTGGATTGTGCTCTTGCTTAAGACTCGGAGTGTGCTCTTCTTTAAGACTTGGAGATAGGAACTGGTGTTCTTGGATGTGAAGGAAGCTAGACTCCTTCACTGGTTAAGTGATTTTGAACCTGTAGTAGTGGTTTCCTTAATGAATGTCCATCAACTTTAAGAAGATTCGGGGAACCTTGAGTGTTTTTTGTGAGCATTGCGAGAAATTATATTAATAGAATGTCGTATGATTTCTAGGTGAGAAAATGAGGTAGTGTTAACTTGTATATATTGGGTTTGAAGGTGAAATATTATGATAAGACCGACCCATGGGGATAAAAATACCCAACAAATGATATTTCATCAAACGTAGAGTTGGAGAATGTGTTAGTGTAGGACCATATAGTTTGCTAAGACCGTATTATACATTATAACCGAATTATATGGTTTTGGATAGGGAGAAGGTGGATCAAACTTTACTGTTACACCAAGATGGTAAGAGCTTAAGCATTGCATTTATATACTTGTATTCAAAGTTTTTTGGCACATTAGTGTGTAGGAATTATAGTCACAAAATCATGCACTTTAGACATTTATTTATCCCGGTATCATACTACTATTTAGAAGGTTCTTGAGTGAAGAAAGTACTAATTAACCCCCATCCTTTGGCCATCTTGTTTATTTTATTTCGTAATTTGTGACCTATTGCACCCATATGCCCAGTCATTTTATGACATTCCGCGTTATTTTAGCCTTGGCTAGGGCACCCAGATTTGTACTAGGGTGCCCTAGGCCCACTAGGGGCACCCCGACCCTTTTTGCACTTTCCCACCTTTTTGGGCCTCTTCTAGTCATTTTGCATCTTTAACTTTCTTGTGGTCGACCTTTTTGCGTTAATTATGAAATTAGAGTAAGAGAACCCTATAAATATAAAGTTAGGAGACCATAATGAGGGACCTAACATCATCTACTACTAGCGCTCCTTCTAGAGTGGCATTTATCTAATGCATTGGCATCCACATAGCTCCATCATCAAGGCACAAGCTAGGACATTTGTATCACACTTCTTTAGGGGAGGGATTTTATTTTATTCCATGCATACATTCTATTAAATTTTCTACATTTAGCTATTGCTCGATATTTTACAAAGTACGAATGACACAAGAGCACCTAGGGCACGACATGCACACACTCACCAAAACTACATATGTTTGAAATGTAGTACAACGCTCGATTAAGTAAGCCCATTGTTGTAGCAATTGATGCTAATTCGACCCATTCATTTGCATTTATCCATTTTTAGGGTTTTGATACTTCATTTTGGGTCTTTTGCAGGTTGTTCATCATCTTGGAATATTTGGAGCATTTGGCGCAATACAGGAAAACTAGTGTGACAGAAAACGAAGGTTATTAGTTATCTCCAAGACTTGCGAAGACCGGTTTGAGACCTTTTTCCTAGACCACGGTGAATTTTTTTTCTTACCGGTCCTCTCCTAGGTGCTCCAGTCTAGCCATATCACCCAGATATGTCCTCTGCGGGACCCCGACACAATCGTTCTTGCTTTTGATTAATCCGATTACTTATGTGACAATGTTCAACAAGTATCATTATCAGTTGAGTTTTTTCCTCTTCTCTCTTGCACATTAGGGTTTTAGTATTTCATTTTACATATTTGCTTAGATCATTAGCATATTGTTTGTTGCATTTATTTACTTCATTTACAATTATTCATAGCTTAGATTAACTATCTTCATACTACATAGTTAGTCCATTTTTAGTTAATCATTTTGGTGAATCGACCTTGAATCCACCTTTGTTCTAGGGATTTTCTTATCTTTTCTATCATGGCTCCCCAAGTTGCTCAAGTCTCTTTATCTACTTTACTTAAGAGATATCCTCATTGTCAGGCTATTTTGCAAAAACAACTAGACTACATGTATCTGGATGACAATACGCCGCCACACCAAATCAGTTCTATATTCGACCATTTATCTTACGACTATGATCCTTGTGATCCTCCATATACTCAACCCCTATTGGATTTAATTAAAGCTCTACATGCTTTATTTCAAGACAAATTTAAGGCTATGAAATCAACCATTACATCCCTTAGATCTGAAATTCAATAGCTTAAGGATGTTTCTCAATCGCATGTTTATGTTCATTCTACATCCTCTATGCAATCTATGTCCACTACATGTCATCTAGTTGAAATTCAAGACATGTCATTTCCTGAGCCTCTCATATTTGAGCATAATACTACGCCACATGACATTTTTCCTCACCTCCTTAATCATCAATTGATCACTCTACCACATATGCAACATTATTCTCCTTATTGGTTAGTAAAATATCAAGGTCGTCCATATTGTAATTATCATCAAATCAATGGACATAATGACAATGATTGTCATACTTTGCATCGCATAATCCAACTTCTTAAGCGACAAGGTCTTATTTCATTTAATGTACAACATCTTATTACAAAGGTTACACCCACATGGGCTCCTAAGGATACTCCTTTAGTTAGTCACAATCCACCTAAGCAATCACCTACGGTATCCCGAGTCAACAAATTCAACCACCTATCAAAATTAGTTCACAAACAACTCCTACTAAGTTGTCTACTGCATTACCAAGTTAACCTAAGCGGTCTCATGGATCCTCCTACTAATGATCATGATACATTTTCAATTTCACTACCATCACATAGTGCTCCTATTGACTTTATCCAACATGGTTCTACCACACGCAAACTTGGTCTTTGGTAGGTGACTCTTGTTACTCTACCCTTACGATGACACAATCATATTCTTATGGTTCTTATATGACTGTTGAGGGGTATTTTACCATAAAGAACCTCATTTCATCTTACATTACCATATTCCTCCATTATATCACCCCATACACATACACACATCTATGAGACTTTAACACTCTTTACGCATTATCAATTAAACAAAATCTATAATCCTTCATCACCCTCATACATAATTTATCACATTATACACATGTTATCATACACTTGGGGGCATAGCATCGACATCCCCCTAATCTTAACATTTACACATATCTCATTGTTGCATTCTCATACATCAATCTCATAGCATACGCATACTCATTACACACTTTAGTGTCGTTACCCAATGACACACTCTTGTGATTTAGTTCACACTTGACTGTTGAGGGATTACTACTACACTGAACCCCACACACTACACCATAGGCATTACACATTGCACTTCATCATACATTACATGTCATTCACCCTACATTCTACTACAACATTTTGACATTCACGTATTCACACATCCTACATTAGGCATACACCACTATCTATGCGTCTTACATCCTACACTACTTATCCTACATATTGCATTATCTGTTTGTCTACATACCATACATATTACACCGTGCATCTTCACACATATTCTACATGTTATACTAGTCTTCATCATATAAGAGTCTAGCACTACATTACTATTTTATCTACATACATTACATGTCATCTTATGCATTACATCTTACACATTCTACACATCTAACATTTCATCCTACATACTTTCCACTCATCACATGGTCGACTTCTATCGTTACATACACTACATTGTCTTCTACGTACTGCACTCACTACCTGATGACACACTTTAGTTCCTCGGTCCATACTCGACTACCGAGGGTTTACAAATCAAATGGACCTTACACATTTACCACTCGACCTTTTACCATGTGACATTTCTAGGCTAGTGACATACGCTTTAGGCTAAATCGTCACCTATTCTATCATTTTCTAGTGGTATACACCTTAGGTTACATCACCACCTCTACTATTCATCTCATAGTGACATACACTTTAGGATAAATCGTCACCTATTCTATCATTTTCTAGTGATCTACACCTTAGGTTATATCACCACACCCTCCTTACATTTCATAGTGATATACGCTTAGTACTAAATCATCACTCATTCGTTCATCTTATAGTGATATACGCTTAGGTTAAATCATCACTTATACGTTCATCTAGTCATGATATACACTTCAGCTATAAGGTTCACACACATCGTCGTTAGGTTGCATCTCATCACTACACCTACACATTCCTCATAGCGTGTTAGATACAACACACACTACTTGACCATTTCTCGATGACACACTCCCATTTACACGGTTCATTCTTTAACTACGAGGGGAAAACAAAAAGAGCTTCATTGCATACTGATTACATCCATTCGCGGGCACACACTCCTATTATTCCATCTTACATTCCTTTCCATCCATCCACAACATATTACATTGTCTTGGGGGCATTTACTCTTGTTTACTAGTGTTTTTCATGATCACTTTACTACACATGGTAAATTGATTTCTTATATGTCATTTATCTTTATCATCCACATATGCGCGTTCATGTCTTTTTCTATTTGTGATCACAAATACAAGTCTCTTACATGCAACCCAAATGCTTTCCTTTTATCCTTCCTATACCGATCGTTGGGGGCATCCACACATTTGTCTCTTCCAGGCGTTATTGTTTCATTTTATACTTAGCACTTTACATTACTTTCCTATACACACTTTTGACATACTAGATATCTTTCTAACATGCTAACGGGTGCTTCACGTGCAACATTTGTTAGACGGGGATAATGGTTTCCATATTTGTTTGATTACATTATCTGCTCTTGTTTGTTATTTTTCATGGGCCTTGCCCTATTGGTGTGTGCACTTGTTTGTTGTTTGCGGCCATGATGGCCTTACGTGTCTTACGACATCATGAGTGATGTCCCATGTTTGCAGACCACTTTGTGTGGTTTACTTGTCTTCTTGTGTGTTTACATTTCCATCCACTCGGGGGCACACAACTCCTATCATTCCATCTTGCATTCCATTCCATCCATCCACAACATATTGCATTATCTTGGGGGCATTTACTCTTGTTTACTAGTGTTTTTCATAATCACTTTACTACACATGTTAGATTGATTTCTTATATGTCATTTATCTATATCATCCACACATGCGTGTTCACATCTTTTTCTAGTTGTGATCAAAGATACATGTCTCTTATATGCAACACGAGATGCTCACCTTCTATCCTTCCTACATTGGTCATTGGGGCATCCACACATTCATCTCTTCCAGGTGTTATTGTTTCATTTTGTACTTAGCACTTTACATTACTTGCATATACACGCTTTTGACATACTATTGATCTTTCTAACATGCTAACGGGTGCTTCATGTGCAACATTTTTTATACATGGATATTGGTTTCCATGCTTGTTTGATTACATTATCTGCTCTTGTTTGTTATTGTTTGCGGGCCTTGCCCTATGTTTGGTGTGTGCACTTGTTTGTTGTTTGCAGTCATGATGGCCTTATGTGTCTTACGACATTGTGAGTGATGTCCCATGTTTGCAGCCCACTTTGTGTGGCTTACTTGTCTTCTTGCGTGTTTACATTACTTTGTTTGGTAGCTTACACACTTTGTTTGTGAGCTTATACACTATTTTCTACATGCATGCGTATTTACACTTATTTTTGGCTAGCCTTCTTGTTTGTGCGTGCCTTGGTTTCTACCAAGCACTTTTTAGCGTTACAAAATACATGCGGTTGACCCTCTTTTGGAGACACATTCTCCTCTTAGTGACATCATATGCGCCCTCAAAGAGGGGACATCATTGGGGGTTTCTTCTAACACAACACATTTACATCGGTTCAACTCAACTCACTTTCCGCCCTTGACATTGTGGGTTACATACAACGAGTGGGTTCAGACTAGTCTACGAACCCCATACACAACGACTTTTATAGGACATGGTGTCCTTAGCATTTCTAGGAAGTAGTTACAGGCTTGGAGGTTACAATGGGTGTGCCTCTTTACACTACTTCAACCAGTGGCGTCAGGTCGCCCAAAAAACCAGGATAATAAATATATCTCTACACATAGTTCAAGGAAGCAGTTAGAGCTTGGAGGACACAAAGCATTTCCTCCTTACACTTCTTAGTCCTGTGGAGCAAGATCGCCCAAAAAATTCACAGTACAGGATATCCTTCTACACTTTCTCTCTCGACATGGATCATGTGCACACATTCCATTTATATTTACATTTACATTTGCGTATTTTACATTTACATGCTTTCATATACATGTGTCTTTTACATAGCATTTTTACACTTACATACATACATATTTGACTACTTGATCATTTTCTCCTTGCAGGTCTGGTTGTATGAGAAACAAGCAATCAAATGGGGGCAACAACAACAACAACGTCAACAACAACACTTCGCGATAGCACATGCTTTACTAACCATGTAGGTACACTACACACTGTGGCATCTACACACACGTGTTCCACCCTAGGTTCACTCTCATCACTTTTTCTTTGCGCATTTTTCATCTTTAGTTTCCACGTTCCTCTATTTGTTTATCACTCCATGCTTTGTCTAGTCCTTTAGCATGTATCTACTACATTCTTCATGAACATTAGGTACACATCTCTAACTACTCTATGTTCTTGAGCTTTCTATTAACAAACATAACGTGGGGGCAAAATGTAGTCATAAAATCATGCACTTTAGACATTTATTCATCCTAGTCTCATACTACTATTAAGAAGGTTCTTGAGTGAATAAATTACTAATTAACCCCTGTCTTTTGGCCATCTTGTTTATTTTATTTCGTAATTTGCGACCTATTGCGCCCATATGCCCATCCATTTTCTCATATTCCACGTTATTTTAGCCTCGGTTGGGATGCCCAATTTTCTTACTGGGGCGCCCATGGGCACCCTAGTCCCATAAGGGGCACCCTGACTCTTTTCGCACTTTCTGCCTTTTTTAGGCTTCTTCTAGTCGTTTTATAGCTTTATATTTCTTATAATCGGCCTTTTCAGGGTTAATTACAAAATTAGAGCAAGAAAACCATATAAATATAAAGTTATGAGACCATAATGAGGGACCTAACATCATCTACTACTATCACTTCATATAGAGTTGCATCCATCTATTACATTAGCATCCACATAGCTCCATCATCAAGGCACAAGCTAGGACATCTGCATCGCACTTCATAGGGGAGGGATTCTATTCTATTCCATGCACACATTCTATTACATTTTTACATTTAGCTATTGCTCATTATTTCAAAAAGTGTGGTCGGCACTTGAAGAGCACCTAGGGCATGACATGTACACACACTCACCAAAACTATATCTAGGTGCGAAATGTAGTGTAATACTCGGTTAGTAAGTCCATTGTTGTCAGGCAACTAAGGTCGATCGACCCATTCATTTGCATATTTCTTTTTAGGGTTTTGATACTTCCTTTTGTGTCTTTTATAGGTTGTTCATCCTCATGGAATATTTAGAGCATTCGAAAAAGATCAAGAAAACTAGTGTGACAGGCAATGAAGGTTATCAGTCATCTTCGGGACCTGCCAAGACCAGACTTTGAACCTTTTACCAAACCAAGGCACCTATTTTGCTTACCAAAGCACCCATGGGTGCCCCAGTCCTCTCCCAGGTGCTCCGGTCAGCCACATCCCCAGATCTATCCTGCGCGGGACCCCAACACACGGTCGTTCCTGATTATGATTTATCCAATTACTTATGTGACAATATTTAACAAGCATTTGTTATCAACCGAGTTCTTTCCTTTTATCTATTTCACATTAGGGTTTTAGCATTTCATTTTACATATTTTCTTAGATCATTAGTATATTGTTTGTTGCATTTATTTACTTAATTTACAACCTGTTCATAGCTTTGCATGAACTATCTTCATACTACATAGTCCATTTTTAGTTAATCGGGAATAATAAGTTAGGAAAGAGATGACAAAATAGACTAAGTGGGAATAGTATGTGGGTGTTTGTCTTAGCCAATAAGAACAATTGCAATAAGCAATGTCAAAAGGGTAAATTGCCAAATTTGAGTGTCTACAAATATAGTAATTATGCTTAGAAAACGAGCACAAGTCATGATTTGTGGATTAAGCCAATTTTAACATTATCAAGTGATTAATTGCCAAAATTGGGTGTCTATAATATTCTTTATATATTTCAATAAAATCTAGAATCTTTTACTGAAATTGGAATTTAGAAAACTACTATAATGATGTGATAAGATTCAAATGCGAAGCAATTTTTAAAGAATTGACTATGAAAGCAATCTGAGATGGATAAGGTACTTGGTGATATAGTAAAATAGTAGTATGTGCATGATTTCGTGTCTACAATATATGACTTTTATACATAAACTAAGCTTGAAATCATTATCCTATTATATCCCAATACTTATGATAGGTCTAATCTCTCATCAAATTACACAATCACTTGTAATTCTCTACTCTGTCTCTTATCTCCGTTTTCATGAATGATTCTCTATTCTATTTGAAATGAACGATTCTCTACTCTATTTGATACGAATGATTTTCTACTCTATTTGATATGAAATTAACAATTCAACACATAAGGCAAACAAACACACAATTCCAACCTGGATGAGTAAGAGCTTTGGAAAATCTAGTTGTGTCTGTATTTGTCCCCTCAATATGTTCCTTTCTTTCTTTGAGTGTTTATGTGAGTCCAAGAGATTGGGAATGCAAGAACAATAGTAGGAGGATGGAGCTTGAGCAATGACAGCTTGATGGTAGTCTGAATGCAATACATGCGAGAGAGAGATAGCACAAGAGATCGAGCTTGGCTATGCGATTCCTAGAAGATCGTAACAATAATACAATGAAGAGATACACAAAATTCTCGGGCATTTTGCTTGAGTACAAGCATGTAATATATAGGAATGAAGAATGGGAGGTGCCTTCATGTACAAGGCAAGAAGGAGTAGTTCTAACCAATTAAATCTATTTAAAAATAGGAGGAAGGAGAACCAAGCAATCAAAGCTAATTTTAGACAAATCGGCTCACGGATACATGCAAAAAGAAAAATTAAGTGAACCGTTGCATGTTAAAACACACGTGAAGAATTTGGAAAAAGCAGGTAGGACCACTGCCCTGTCTTGGGTGGCGGTTTGAACCGCTACACGAGGCAGGCGCAGATCCTAGCACTAAAGGCCAAAACTTTGCAGAAAGAGGTAAAAAGCTAGAAGAAGCACGAGAAGGCTAAGTAAAGATGTCTAGGCAACAAATATACACTGCGAATAGAAATTGGAGCTCGAACACCTTCTTGAAAGGACCTGAATCATCATTGGGGACTTTTGTAACCATTTTCCGACAATGTAGCACATGTAATTTTGGGTGTGTACGGTGACCCCAGTGTGATTGATTCGAGCAAGATCTTTCTCGGGGTTTCAAAGGGGGTAAAGTAAATCCAACAGCTAGCAATAACACCGTGCTCACTCGGGTATACTGCTGACACCTAGTTGAGTGAACCACCTAAGAAGCCATGCCTTGTCAATCTAATCTAAGGTAGAGGCCAAATCTTTCACAAACATCATTTTCTGTTTTCTCACATGTTACACACTTGTGTTTCACTTTTGTTATTCATGTTTTCTCTCTCATCCACCTTGTCACTTTGTAAACATGTCTAAGTCTTGGGTTGCAGACATCCATATCCAAACTTGAGCACTTTCATTTTTCTTCACTAAGTCTTAACATTGTGATACTCACTTTATCATGGTCAAGCACCCTCTTGATCACCTTGATCTTTCATTGTCGTAAGTATTAAGTTTAATATTATCTTGTTGAACCTCTGTTGGTGAGAAAATTTGTCGGTGTAGCAAAATATATGGATTTCTTGCCAATGCTCACGAGAGTCGAACTCCCTCTACTTAGACGATGTAGCTTCCATATTTGCATGCGCTGGAAATGTGGATTTTTCCGCATGTGGCCTTGTGGCCATAGATCTAACGAGGGCACTCCGGTGACCTTGCGACAAAGCCGAGGAACTAATGCTGCAAGTAGAAAATCAGATTCTTGCATACATCAGTTAGAAATTTCATCACATGCATTAAAATTAAGAAGAAACAACTTTGTAAATAGCAACAAGACCAATTATAATTTATGAGCACAAAGTATTAATAAATCCCTTAGTCAAAAGAGGATAGAAACTCCTTCTTGTATTGATGCTCAAACAAAAATTATACATAGTATGAAAGTGGAAGACATTTGAGAGTGGGGGAGAATGGAAGAATTTTCTATCTCTTTGTCTTTTCACAAGGATCTCTCTCTCATGAATTCACAAAATGACTAACAACTAAGAAATTTCAGAAGAAGCTCAAATGAGGAGCTCATTACAATTTATAAAAGAGGAACAACTCTTCATCTATCCCCCAATGACTCTTCGTATGTCTTGACATGACTTAAGACTCTTCACCTTCCTAGGAAAACATTAAGTCCCTTTTTATAACATAAAGGTGACTTATTACATTAGAAACATTAAGACATACGAAAAAGTGCAACCCCAACGCGAAATTAGAACATTAAGGAGAGAAATTTGTGGGGGAAAGGAGAGAGACAAAGAAGGAGGAATCATGCCGATGAAGAATGTACTCCTATTGACTCTGAAAAAAGCTCTAGGATTGACCGAGAATCCTTTAAACCCTTTGGAGTGAATGATTTTCTTATCTTTGCGCAGATGGGTTCTTTGTGGGTAAGTTTTTTGGTGCAAGCGAGAAACCGCATTCGTTTGACCCATAAACACCATGAACTAAGTGTTTAGAAACATTATTGAATGGAACATTTGGCGACCACGGGCATTGCTCATGAAGATACCCCCTAAAGAGGTTGATGCTTTTACCAAATCCCACCTTTACTCCCTGCAACACTGCTACACTGCTTAGTTGATTTGAACACGATCCTAATGAAACACACTATGAATAGTCGATGGTGTTGACTATAAATTCCACCTCACACATACTGATTGAAGCATGAAAAGAGTGTCAAAAGACACTGTTGAGATCCATGTAAGTGACCTCACTGTCACCTACTCCTGCATACTCAATGATAAAGACTGCACTGGTTTCCCCTTACGAATCGAACTTCATTATTTCTTGACACTTACTATATTTGGAAAGGAAACTATTTTTGGTAAGTGTCGATATTTTTCCTCTTTGGTCCCCAAATGGTGATGTCAACTTAGATGTTCAACTCTGGTACATTCCCTTTGTGAAATCTACCCTCAGGAACCACTTACTATTTTTAGTAAGTGCTATGAGACAACTTACTATTTTTAGTAAGTGTGAAAATTCAAATCTTTCGAACCTCAATTGGATATGACAATTTGAATTCCTTCTTCTCCTGTGTTCCTTTCACCTTCTGGATAAATTTTCCATTTTTAGCAAGTGCTTATGGGACCACTTACTATTTTTAGTAAGTGTCAATTTTGGACCGAGGTGACCATTCCGATGATTTTTGCTGCGATATTTCCTCTATGTTCACTGCCTCCTTCGTAGCTTCTTTAGATGGTGGCTTACCTAAAATAGCAGTCTCCCATGTAGAAGGCCTGCTATTTTTAGTAATCATGCTTCTGGTGATCGGATCACAATGAGATGAAGATTTTTGATATGGGTTTTTAAAATATATATCCTCTACAATTTCAGGCTTACCCGATCACTAGTTTATGATATTTTAAAATTTGAATTTTTTTGCCTAACAACGACCGTGGGCACAACAACCATTAATGGAGCTTGGAAATTGCAGGTTTCCTTTTCAGCCTCATTGAGATGAAAATTACATTTTTGATGTGGGTTTTTTCTTCTTATTTCACCGGTGAATTTTCTCTTCAAACCGATTGTCAGTTGATCGGGAAATTGGATTTTTGTTTTCGTTGTGCAAAAATGGGGATTTCTTAACTACGAAAAAGATTTGTTGTGAATGGGAGATATTTTATTAAGGTTTTTATGGCCTCTAAAAATGGTGAAGATAACAAAAAACCTTGTCTCGATCATGCCTTGGTTTGCAAGATATGTTGATTTCTTCATCTGACAACAATGAAGATTTTTCAAATGGAAATATGTGTTTCTCTCTTCCATTCTTTGCTTCTTTGATCAATCCTTCCTCTAAGATCACTATGATTTAACAATATGGTGAACATTGTGGAGCTGGTTTAGTGCGTGAATGGTGGTTTAGACGTTTGGAGAAAAATGGGAGGAGCTCAAGCAGGTATACTGCGTGGGGAGATGAAATGGAGGAAAAATGCTAAGTCATGGCTTTAAAGCATTCAAAAACAAATACTAGGGGCTGGGAACATTTTTGTGTCCCTGATCTCCCTTTAGCTAAAGGTACATTACTTCGCACATCACACCCGAAGTTGACACTTGTCAAGATCGAACAGTGAGCATTAGGGCTAGGGAGCTCGAGGGAAGCACTTGGTGGCTGAAATTTTGACATATGGAGGACCAAAAGGCTTTCCCGGGACTGGGAACATTTTAGTGTCCCCTATGTACCTTTAGCTAAAGGCACAAAGGCACATCAGTTTACATTGCTTGTGGAGCTGACACTTGGCGGTCATCCGTGTACCGAGGGGACGGAGCTCGGCAAGCTCTGGGGGGCTAAGCCCAGGCGATGCAGAGGGTCTATGAGTGATCGGGGGGGGCTATAAAGGGTTGGGCTCTTTTTATTATCCCCTATGTCCCTTATCTAAAGGGACATCAAAATATGCTAGGCTCTTGGAGCTGACACGTGTCCACTTCAAGAATTGGCTAAGTATGGAACACTCACCTTGAGCCAACTTGTGACGACGATAAATTGAGCTCATGATGGAATGTTTTGACATACTTTTATATTAATTTGACTGAAAATGTCCTTCTAAATCCAATGGTGGGGTATCAGCTCTTGATTCCTCTATTTGTTCCCTGAAAATTGGATTTTTATTCGGATCCCTAACTAGGCATGAGAAAAACTGGATATAAACCTATTTCTCAAAGGTGTTGTGAAAAATATGATTCCACCATATTGTACATCTCTGAATTATCTTTTTGACAATGTTTTTTAGCTCCTAACTCCATCCAGAGTTCGGGAATCGCTTCCTGAAGCTCAACAACTTTTTTGGCCCCGTGCACTGCCTAGGCCTGAAAAACCATGTTTATGATGAATCTACTCCAAAACCTCCAAATCTTTCCTAAATCTTCCAAAACCTATTCTCTAATGTCCTCAAAACTTCAAATTATCTCCGTGTTGAATTTTTCTCCTTTGTTCCACTCAAGGGGTTGCACTAGTCTTGGGAAGGCCAATGGTAGCCCTTCCCAAAACTACCCAAAATTGACATTCTTCAAGAACTCCTAAAATCACCTAGGGGGATTGACTTGACTTTCCTAATTCACCTAGGGGACTAAGTTGACATCCATTTGGGGGTCATTGGACTAACTGGGTAAGGTGATTGAGGATGGGTAGACTGGGGTGCTTGGAAAGGTAAAATTTGAAAAATTTGACACAGGGGTATCGTTGTCATGCTTGAAAATTGTAAATTTTCCTATTGCACATTTACATGAAAAAAATCTAAGCATTCCACACTATTACATCATTATATTTCACATTTAATTTATGGAATTTTTGACCTTTTCACTATCTTCCTCTCATCATCTTATGTCATCACATTGCACATTCCCTCTATTGAATTGGCGACATTCTTTCTATCTCGCTTTCATCACTCTTACGTCGTCCGCACTTTGTAATCATTTTGTTGCATTGATGACATCCTTATCACTTAATCACTTCTCCTTAAAGCATCAAATTTTCTTTGATTTGAGATCACTAATCCATCACTTTCCCCTTGTCTCTTATCTCCGTTTTCATGAGATTCGAGACCTTTTCATCGTTATCACTTCACCTTACGTGGCAATATTCATTTTGTCATTCTTTTAGTCCTCCCACTTCTTTGTTGTTTTCTCCTCCTTTAACACACTTTTTTAAGGGTTGACATCCTTCATCATATTCCTAAGGTCTCATCTTTTAAACATCCATCTTGTTAAAAGTCGAGAAAATCATCATCTTTCGTAAGTCTCTTCCCTTAATACACTTTTATTAAGATTTGAGAATCTTTTATAGTGTTTTTAGTCTCCTCTTTTCACACTCATTTTGGTTCAAGTCAAGCACACTAACTTATTTTATCTCTTCCCTCTTTTCATTCACTTTTGTAAAGGGTCATGAAGTCATTCAAACCTTCCCATATTTCTTAACACTCATTTTGTTAAGAATCATCTAACCTAACATTTGAATTCATCTTCCACCTTAACATCATTTATTTTGTTAAGTGTTGCAAATTCCCCTTTTCGTTCCTCTTAACACTCATTTTTTTAGGAGTTAACATTTTCACATCTCTTCGTCACTCTTATCACCCATTTGAGTAAGAGTTGACCATGTTCACCTTGTCACGTCTCTTTACCCTTAACATTCATTTTTGTTAATGAGTAGAACACATCTAACCTCTTTAGTCCCTTTTCTTTTTAACTCTCATTGATTTAAGAACTCAAGAAATTAACTAAACTTTTTCACTTCTTACCTCTTAGCAATCATTTCACTAAGGGTCAAGATTTTTCATCTTCTTCCCTCTTACATTTTATCATTCATGTTCTAAGGGTTGAGTTTTCTATCACACCTCTTCTTATTCCTCCCCTCTTTTAACAATGGTGGGAACATGACATCGTGACTATAGTCCTTTTGACGGGAGGAAATAAATCCTTTCCATATCAGCTCGGATGAAGAGGATGAAGACCAACTTAAAAACCTTTCCATTGACACCACTTTACGAAAAACAAAGACCAATTCCTTCTTCGTCTCCTCGAGAATGGGAGCAATATTTCCATTAGACTTTGAGGAGGATGAATTGAAAGCCTTAAAACCACAACCTAAATACGTTAAGGGTCCACCACTTAAGTCAAACAAATGTAATGAAAAATGACCAATTAAAAAAATGTCGATGATAAAGGAAAATCTAATGCTTCATCCTATAATCCCAACCAAGCCTTGCTTGATCAAATCAATGCAATGGAAAGAAATTTGGCTCTCTATCCTCTACAATCATTAAAAATGATACCGAATGTATCGAAAACACAAAGAAAAGTGACGACACACTAAAAAATCATTATGAGACTAATAATGAGAATAACAATGATACGAATGATAAATCACTATTCATCTCACAAACTAATTCACCATTTTCTCAAGAGTGGAAAATTTCGGGCATGCAAAAACAATGCAAACAATTCAATTTTGATGAATTATGTCCATACCCTTTTGACATGGACATCTTACGCATACCCTTCCCACGCTCTTTCAAGATGCCCAAATTTGAAAAATACAAGGGAAAAATTGATCCTAGAGATCATGTCAAGGAATTTTTCATGGCATGCCAAGAGGTGGCTTACAACAATATCTTTCTCTTGCACCTCTTTCCTAAAAGTCTAGGAGGAAAAGCTTTGGACTGGTTCTTACACCTTCCAAAGGGATCTATCTCTACCTTCACATACTTTTCGAGAAGTTCGTCAAACACTTCTCTTTCAATCTTGACTTTGAAATAACCATGATGGATTTGTGCAATGCCAAACAATGAAAAAATGAGAGCTTTGCATAATTTTTACAATGTTGGTGAGGAATCGCAAGTCAGTTCCCATGTTTAATCCCTAAGAAATAGATGGTTATAATCTTCATCCCTAACCTTAATGATGAGTTTTCCTTTCACATACAGATGCACTACCTCAACAATTTTGAGGAAGTTATCAAAAATGGAACTTAAACCAAAAATCCCTCATTTCTAAAGGCTTGATTAAGCCTAATTATAAAGACCATGGGCATAATCATAACAATAACAACACTAACCCTAACACTTATCACGATAACCCTAGGTACATCAAACACAATTATAATGTTATCAATGATGAGTTTCACGAATCATCGCAATGTGCATAATTTACAAAATAACCAATTAAAATAGATTAATTCTAAACCATTTATTACCATTCAAAAAAGAGAAACTTTTCTTCCTCGTCGTGATTACAACCGAATACAATATAAGTCTTTGGGGGAATCTATTTCAAGTGTCTTAAAACAACTGACAAGTGCCAATACGGTCACTTATCATATTATGCAACCCTTCCCTGAAGGTGAACCTAAGTCAGGTTGGTATAGATCTAACACATATTGTGATTTTCATCGTTTAGATGGTCATCAAACGGACAAATGTAAACAACTTCACAACTATATCCAAGACATCATTGAAACCGGATACATAATGGCCAAAGACCTACCACCTAACAATGATAAAAATGGAAAAAATCATGAACATGGTGAATCCTAAAACAAAATTGATTATAAATCCATCATATCTTGTATTAATGACACTACTCCATGCACCATTGAACGTCAATTTACACGTCTCAAAGAGAGTCTATTTGGTGCCTTTCAACAATTAGTAAAGGCTAACATGATTGAGTATCCACCTATGGGATCCATTTCAAATGGAGAACCCAATCCTATGTCTTAAAATACATCCAGATATAGTGAATACCATCACATAGAAGGCCATTCTACTGATAATTGTACACCTCTTCATTATTATGTTCAATACTTAATTGATCACAGAACCATCTCTATCGATTGGCAATGAAACTCTCATGCAATCGATAACATGTCGACTTCCACAAATTCAAATGAAGAGTTGAACATTGTCCCCACTTTTATGCATACTAACATTCAATGAGATCATGAAGAAGGTCACATATCTCTCCCTCTAAACCAATCGATCTCTTCTGCAGATTTTCTTCCTTTAGTCTAAACAAACATTGAACTTGTTTTAGACAATATTCTAATACCAAACGAGATCTTGAATTTTCTCCAAGACTCTTTTTCAACCCCCGACATAAAAAAGATGGTCCTTCATGAATCTCAATTGAGCTTGATTCCATTCTTCCCATTCCGGCTCATATGCCTAACATATCTAGTCTTGTTGTCGCAACCATAACAAGCGTGTACACTTACGACAATGCAACCTTACGTGTCCATTATACCTCACATGATTAATCTTGCGGGAATCTCATCAATGATGACCCTTAATTTTCACGACATCTACATGCGTACACTCTACGAGGTACGTATACCCATGGATATCCTTATCTAACCTTTTCATGCTTTGATTGCCATTCTTTTATTGAATCAACTAACTTACAACCTAGGAGTAACATTTAATATCCCCTCTCTATGACTTACAAGGAACCTCAGGTGTACATCTAGAGATCAATCCTTCTCTCTTCATACTCTTTCAATCATAGGTGAATATGAATCTCATTATATTCCTTGCATCGACAATCTTCTTCTAACATCGCATATGTCTCTCGACCTCATCGAAGAATTCTCTAATCACTTATTGAATCCTTTGACTCGGAACCTGTCCACCCAAGTCTAGTACTTTAGGACCCATCGAATCATTTGATTCACTCCTTTGACTTGGATCTTGTCGCCCAAGTCTCGTATTGCAGGACTTATCAAATCTTCATATTTCCTCCTTTGACTTGGACCTTGTCCGCCCAAGTCTTGTATTTTCAGACTTATTGAATCTTTCGATTCCCCCTCTTGACTTGGATTTCTTTTGCACAAGTATTGTGTTTCATGACCATTCAAATTTAATAAACATGGACCTTTTTCTTGTTGAGTCCATTTCAAATCCTCATCCACCAAAATTAAAAAAACAAAAATCATAAAAAGAGCATAAAACTCCGTATTAAAGCAATGTTTGCAAATTGGAAACAGAGAAGTATGTACAAATAATGTTAACCATTCCATCTATTGGCATATATTTTAATCATACCATTATCATATATTCGCCTTCTTCACTTATTACGACACAAGTTAACCTTGTTATTATTGGGCATCGTTTGTCTCATCTTTGTTATAGTATTTACCATTTCAAATCTTTTCACCTACGGTTTTGTCTCAAATCTTATTGATGGCAATTCCTCCTTTCAAATAAGCTCTATTTTTAATAGAAAACACTAAACTTATTTACCCTGGTCCTTTTTGGCCGCCCATCTCACTCTACGTTGTTTAACCCTACGTCTACTAGTCGCGTGAGGCCGAGACTGGGGGAGAATGTTCCTTCCCAACAAGCACACTATCAACATACAAGGAAAATTAAATCAATTTAAAAATACAAAAAAATAAAATCATTACACCTTTTGTCCTTCACAGTCTTCGGTGATGAACCTATACTTCTTACTTGGAAGTATGAGACCTGGGAACGGAGAAAGTCCTTGATCACCTATATTTTTCCTTTGGTGTTGAGACCCCGCATTTTACTAATGACATGGGGAAATATTTAGGAGGTCCTTCACAAAATTTCATTAAGCAATAAAGCCTTTATGAAATACTAATCAAAGTGCTTAATCAAAAAAATCCTCGAAGTAATTTAATTTTGCTCATGTTAAGAGAGACAACAATTTCTTCAATCAAATTTTCGAAATTAGTAGGCCATCAATGGATCTAAGTCAATTCAAAACCTATAAAGTGGAATCATTTTGGAATCAGTCAACTAATCTTGACTAGGGATGAGTTGCATTTTTCTCATATGGATCACCGATCACCTTGTGTCATCACATCCATTATGTTCACTTTTCATATCATTATTCACCTTGTTTTGATGTCCTTCTTGGCTCTTGGTGATGAGCCCCGCATCTTCCTAATTACATGATTCATGAGTGGAGTGAAATGCTCTATCATTTTACCATCTACATTTCGCCATCGATGGAATGGAATACTTCTAGTTATTTGCACTGCCTTCAAGTAGTGCACCATTTCTTCTGAGTTGTAAAATACAAAAACATTCAAAACATGTTTCACAAAACTTAAAAACATTCAAAAATGTCTCACAAAATTCAAAAACAATATAAAATTGTTCAAAAATCTAAAAAATAGTATACAACTATCACAATCAAAACATTCAAATAATGTTTGACCAACTTTCAACAACTGTGTAACACAGTTCAACAATTTCACCTTTTAATGATGCTCCTCATGATCATTCCAGATCATCTTTTGACAATCATCTTTATTGCATGTGGTGTATATATATGCTCGAGGCAATCATTTACCCTTTCGCAATATAACTTTTCTTGGGGCACATTTGGATTTTACATTTTAATCTAATACAAATCAAACTTCAATGGGATCCAAAAAGAGTATCTTTTGGAGTATCTAAGTATCACTCCACTCTTCACTGATCCAATCCTCTCGCGTTCTAAGCTATCACTTGGGGGCATTCAAATTTGTCTAGTTCTTCAATGTGGAACACATTCGGAGTGTTATTAGACATCATTTTTGCACGTTGTGTTGTACTGTTGTAGTTTGTCAACATTGTGACGATGCTTTTACTTCTTTCAGTTTGTTATTTTGTTGTACTTTGTTTACCTTTGTTGTAGACCAATTGCAAGAAATTTATTTGCATCTTAGTTCACATATAACTTTCATATGGTTCCTTCCTGTTCATATTGGGTTTGTTTGCAATGCTTGTTTTGTGTTTTCTTGTCACTTGCACGTGTTGTGTTTTCCTCTTGGTTTATTTAAGCCATGGAGTGTTTTCCTTTTTGTTGTGTATTCATGTTTGTTTGTATTTATTTGCATTTGTATTTCAAATTTTCAAAACTTGCAAAAATAAAAAAATCAAATATTTAAAAATCCAAAAAATCATATATTTAAAAATCCAAAAAAATTCAAAAAACAAATTACAATTTTTTGAACAAACATTCACTTATCATAGAAATCCTACAATTGAAAAACCCCTTAAGTAAAATTTTCAACATCTCAATAAAATATTGATAAACATCATACCTTTATCTATTACCCTAGTGATCGTTCCAATCTTACAACTATCACTTTCTTCCCTTTACATGATATACTAACTCTGTTTGGGGCAAGTCACAAAATAGTTTTTCCTTTGTGATATTAATTTGCCTAGGGCAATCTCAACTTAGATCATTTACACAATAGATCTAACAAGAGTGTCATAAAGAGTTTCTTTACTCCACTCTTCTAGTATGATCTTATTTCCACTTAGGAGCATTTACATCTACTTAATCATTATTGTGGCATACGGTAGGGGCATAATTAATTGTCTTATTTTTCAAATTTGTGTTGCATTGTTGATGTTTACTTTTTGGACTACTTGCATGTATTGTGATTACATATTAGTTCCTTTATAAACCTGATGCTTACACCGCTTCTTTATATTGGTTTCGCTTCCCTTTTTTATCTTTTCTTTACTGTGTGTGTTTGTTTACACACATTTGGGTTAACCATCTTGATTATTTCATAATCACTGGTGACAACTCTTTTTTGCAACAACAAAAATAAGTTTTCTCTAAAATTATTCTCTAAACGATGTTCATCTTATGGGAACATTCCTTTCCCATCCTTGTTCGAATCCCTTGTTTTCCTTCCTATAAAGCAGCTTATCCACCGCTTTGTTGTGTCATTCACCCACTGAGGGGAATTCCTCTACTATCCTACTGCTAGGATATCCTAATGCTTCATTGCTTTCGCTCGTTACTCAACATACGTCTATATTTAAAGCACTATTAATTTATAATAACACTTTAAAGAGGGGAAAATTTAGACACCCTAAATTACACACTTGTTCCCAATGCTATCCCAATACATCCTATTATTCACCCATATGTGATTAATTGATTAAATCATACACATTGTACCCCTTTGGATTAATTAAATTAATCCCTAGTACCCCATTTTGCCAATTAATGATCATTTATTAATTAAATGATTAATTAATTAATTAAGTGTGCACCTCCTAGTCAAATGCCACTCAAATTCTCCGTCAACGACCACTTGGACTCCACATTTTCATCCTAGTTAACTACAATTCTAGAATCCTAGAAAGGTGGGGGCAATTAAATTACACGTAAAACCACCTTCTAGATGCCACTTTTGCTAATAAATTCCATTATTGCCCGTAAATGTCCCGAGACTGTCAGTAATCTCCTCAAACGCTATTTTTAGCATGTGTATTCAACTATGTTTAACCAAATTCCAACTACTTATGCCTCTATAAAATGCAGGCATACACTCTATCAAATCCTCTTGGATTCACAATATAATTACTTTGCTAAATTTGCTCCAATACTTGCATATTGGGTTCTCCCTAAATCTGCTCATAGCATTGGTCAATCTACTTTGGAGGACACTCAAGAGCACCCAAAATCATTATTCAAAAGGTTACGCAGATTCAAATATCTCACAACCTACTTGAGGTTTGCTTTGGAGGACTACATGAGGTTTGTTGTGTTTTGTTTGTCTCCATTTACTGTTAGATTTTCATAGTTTATAGACATGTGTCACTATTCGGATGTAGGGTGAGCAAATGGGTTCCCACGGATGTAATGTCTATAGAATGAGCTACATTCCATAATATTTTGGGTCCATAGTGGGGCAATTCATGCAGTCACAAAGATTCGGTCCTCGCTAGTAGCATGTATGAATGTTACCGCGGTAACAAGTTTGAGTGCTACTGAACGATAACAAAAGGAATGCTATCGACTGGTAGTAAGAAACAACGCTACCGATCGGTAGAAAGGATAGAAATGACACAGATGAGAAGGCACTGGCAGAAGGTACAAATACTAACGACAGGTTGCAAGAAATGGTGCTACCAATGCCGATTACATGAGTACGGGTGCTACCGAACAATAGTAAGGATAGGTAGTGGTCGGGTAATAAGATAGAATAGATCGAGTGGTGTATATCAGAAAAGGTCTCTCGTAGGAGTACAAATCTTTGCCACCAATAGTATGGAATAGCACTACCGACCAATAATAAATTAAGGTGCAGCCAACATGGGAAAGGAAATGTTATTGCCCAAACGGAGAAACATAGTGTTATCGACCGATGTGAGTTAAGGTGCAACCGACCATGGGAAAGAAAAATGCTAATGGTCGAATGAAGGAACATAGAGCTACAAGTCAACATTGTAGACACCTAAAATCCGCTTACACAATTTTATTGCTAAAATTGTACTAACTATCTTCTTTCCTATCATTTCCATTATAATTAGTGATTTTCCACTAATTAACTAACATTTCTCTCTATTTTGGTTAATTAACGACACTTCATTAATTAACTAGCCTTTATCACATTCCGGATGCCAATTAACGACACTTTGTTAGTTATAATCATCTTCCAATTGATTAATTAACTATTATGAGTTAATTAAACCTTTTTGACAATGTATTTAATCAATAAACCCTTTTGTTGGCTAAATCCCTCTTTCAAGTGCTTCAAATCATATCAAATTCCTCCTAAATCACCTCCAAATAGCCTAAAAAGCATATTCTAGCCTATTAATTAATCATAGTTGATTAATTAAATCATCTTCAACTCCCATGAGTTGTTAATCACTTGTTAATTCCTCTAATTAAACTTAACAAGTCTAAATCTACCTTATCCTTTATCCCGCATTAATTGGGATTCAAGCTTCTCCTAGATAAGAAAGCTATATAAAGGACCCTCCTACATCCTTCACACCTTACACCACACTTTTGTTAGTGATTTCTACAAGCTTATGATAAGAGCCTTCTCCATTCTTTGGAATAGATACTTCATCTTTGCATCCATTCTACCATTATTGAGTAGAAATGAAGATCCAAGCTTGGCCTTGTAGCCATTTCTTGGCAAGATCCTTCCCTCTCTTTAGAGATCAAACACATAGATTTGATTACTCATGATCTAAAGAGGCTCATGTTTAGAAGTAATCATACATTAATAGAGTAGGAATGGTTAGCATTAGGTGATTTAATTCATGTTTATGCAAAATAGCTAGTTTCCTTTAAGCTCTAATCATAATGTTAATGTTAGATTTAGCTTTGCTTTGAAACTACTAGGTGTTAGTTTCTTTCAATTAGCATAGCAATTTTAATATGAACACATTTGGCATGCCGGTGGGACTTACTCCATTGTCCTTTGCATTTAATTCCAAGCGTTTTAGATTAGTTTCAATTTTGGTTACAAACCTTTCTTTTAGCATATTTTAGATAAATATGGTGTTTCTTATTAGATTAGTTTAGTTTGCCTTGTTTTGGATCAAATTGACAAAGTTTTGAGCTTTTTGAAAAAAATTCTTGTCAAATCCCATGTTTTGATGATACACAAGTGCCTTACGCTATTGCTTTAAATCTTGCGCTACTGCAAAAATTTGTGTGCTACCTCTCTTAAGCTCGCGCCACCGCTTCACCGGCTTCGCACTACTACTTCTCTACCTGTGTTTCTAATCAACTGCGTTTTTGTTACTCGTGTATGGTATGCGCTACTTCACTATAGGCTTACACTACTACTTACCCGGCTTACACTACTACTTCTTTCCCTGTGCTAGCCAACCAATTTCTATGTTTTTGTCTCGGACCTACGTTTTTGTTGTCACCATTGTGCTAGTGTGAGCTTCCTTGTGCTAGCGAGCTATATCCTTGTGCTACTACTAAAATGCATGTGCTATCGCCATGTAGGCTTGCACTAACACTTTGTCTCAATATTTGGCTTAGTTTTCAAGGTTTATATATTCTAACTTTTGATGTATGTTACTATTTGACTGGTTTTTAAACTCTATTTGTAGGTTTTTACGTTTTTAATTAGATTTCTAACATGTTGTTAAGCTTTAATGAGAATCATATTTCCATACTTTGCTTGAGTTAGACTAAAGTTTGTGTATGCTCTTCTCTTGCACCTTAGGGTGATCTTGAGAATAAAAACAACTTTAGTTTTCATTTTTCTAACATTTGGTTAATTGGAAACTTAATCTTTCATTTTTGCTTAAGGGAATGAACAATTTATCAAGAATTGTTTAAAGTATATTTGATTTAAAAGTTTTCCTTTATATTTATCTAGTTGAATCAAATCATTGTGTATGCTCTTCTCTTTCGTCCTTAGATGATATTGAGAATCAAAAGTAACTTTGGTTCACTTTCTATTGAAAACTCATAAATATTTTGTGAGCGGGACCTAATGTTAGTCAAAGAATTGGGATCTAAACAAACTCTAACTACACGTGTGTTGCAGGTTGCCAATGGTGTACTAAACATCATTAAGAAAAAGATAAAAAAATACACCAATTTATTCAACACATTGTATTTGCGGTTTCGGTTAAGAGCTATGGCTCTTCCGCTTTAAACTGGGGAAGTATCTTGGCATAAGCCATAAAACTCATTGTGAGGATTACCAGGAACCCAAAATTAGTCCATACCTTGAGAGAAATGGTAAACGAAACAAGAAGTGCCCCACTACCCACTTGACTAGTACACCTTTGTGAGATTAGCATCAAAATTATCTTCACATGACCCCAGTGTGATACAATTGAACACAATTTATTACTCATTGTATCAAAGGGAGTAAAGTAAATCCGTAATACTCCTTGAATATTCATAATGATATTTTCTTGGTAAACCACATCTCAAATCAAATGTCTCACGTGTCCTACATGCATACCACATCTCATCTTCTGGTATGCCCTGGATGTGGCCAAGTTGTCGCTATACCCGGTCAATACAGTACCACTCTCTGATATGCGTATGGCTAACAATAATGAAGTGATCAACCTCTGTAGTGTTGAGCTCTATGCCATCATCATGCCACTGCTACAATTAGTAGGGACGAAAAGTGATCATACAAAGTGCAGTCATCAAATACTACTTTGTAGTATAAATTATCTCCCATGTGCGAGTGAACATCCTCGCCCACTAGCTCCCATCCCATATAGGAGGGCTCATCTGGAGCCCTGACTTCATAGTACTCCCAGTGGGCACCCTATCACAATATGGTCCCATGCCCAAATCTGTAGTAGTGTGGCTAGTCCTATGCTCCTCTGGCCTTAGTAGGCAATCAAATGTAGATACTAATACAAGTGGGCCAATATACATTAACCCTATCATAAGACCTCTTTTCCCATTAGCCTGTGCACTACTCCTGTCAAACAAAGTGAGAAGTGTGTGCCAGTATTTTTAGGTAGTAAGTAGCCACTAACAAGAGCAATTAAGTAAACCGGTATCCATGCAATTGGTATGTCCTCAAAGCTCGCTATATATAGAGTACCACCACCCCTTTTGGGGTATGTCCTATCAGAGAAACATGTCCCAAATGCTAGCTAGGATCCGACCACGATCCCCATTGTAAGTCACTAAGCTGCCCTAAATCGGAATTATGAGGATCTGCCATACATCCTTTAAGGTCACAGTCATCTTTTCATTCGACAATCGAATGTCTCGGCTCTCGCTCCACCACCTCTCTAATAAGGTAGTCGGGAGGGCGCGATCCAATCTAATAAGGTGCATCTACGCAAGTGTAAGAGAGGCTTGTAGCCTCTAGTGTTGGAGTGATAAATATCCACTCTCCTTTGTGAAAACGTTTGCTTGTAGGCTTGTAGGTGCCCATGTCACTCAAGACATCCACATTGCGTAATTTCACCTACAAAATTACACAAAACATTTAATTAACATCATTTCTTTTGATAAACATCTTCCTAAGGTGTTCTGATTGATTTTATGTTCTTCTATTCATTCCTAACTTTTTCACAACTTCAAATTTTCTTCTAGAAATTTCCTAAGGCACAAAAGTTACACTAGCGCAATCCTATTAGCCTTAGTGCAAGCTTACACTAGCGTGTACCTTTGCGCGCAAAATCCATCATTTTCACACTAGCGCAAGCCTGCAAGTGTGCCCATTTGCCACTAACTTGTTTAATTTTAAGCCAATGCACACTTGACCTAGCCTAAGATCTAATTTTTGCGCACACGCATGCATTTTAGCATCGCCGCATACCCCCTTTGTGCCATTGCGCAACTCATTTACGCTAGTGTGTATCCTTCACGCTAGCAAGACACTAGTGGCTTGCGCTAACATGATCCCATGTTTTGCCCTAGCTATAAAGCGTCATAAATGCACTCAAAACGTAAAAAAAATGAGTTACATACCAGTGTAGGGTTAGTAGGAGGCCTCCCGAATTCTTGCACTTGATCCGCACAATGTTTCAGCTTTTAAATCCAAGAGATCTCTCTCTAACGTCGAGCAAAAACCTCACCAAATCTCAAAAGGGTCAGGTAACAATAACTCATTGCGATGGATTTTTTCCCTTTGACTTGCCATTTATAGCCATTTTGACCTACTTCATCATTTCTCTCACCCCCGAAGTGCTAGAGGACTGCCGTGATTCTTCTATAATTGATCGCGATGGCTAATTTTAGAACATAGTCATTTTTGGTCATTTTTTTGCTACGTTGGGGCATATTTTTGCTTCTTGGTGACCTATGAATATTTTTACTTCTCGATGTTTGTTAGCAATGTCCACACACATTTTTGTTCTTCTAAATCATTTTCTTCCTAGAAATTCAAAAAATCCAAAAATTAGTAAAAATAAAAAAGCCAAAAATTGTAAAATTTCAAAAAAATTCAAAAAATTGGTAAAACTCAACAAATAAAAAGCATTGGTAAAATAAAAATAAAAATAAAACATTGGTAAAACATCCAAAAATCCAAAAAAATGGTAAAAATAAAAAAATCCAATTTTTTTGTAAAATTCACAATTTTTCAAAAATTGGTAAAAAGCATGCACAAGTGAAGCATGTATTGGATGCATCGTCCTCAAGCGTTGAAATTTGTCCTTAAAAACATCTTTCTTTGGTCCTCATTTGTTCGACAAACGACTCATGGATTATATAGATCTATCTCCATTAACAAAGCTAGTTTTCTTACTATGTCTATACTCCCTTGCACAAACGAGTCAGCTTGATCGTTTCATAGTGCATGATTGATTTTTCATTAGACCTTTACATTCTCCGTTTATTCACCTCACATGTATCCTTGCTTAGGTGCCATTTTCAACCCTTGTCGTTAACTTGAACATTTGGGAACTGAATCTTGATAACAAAAACATTAGTGCAACTATCTTGAACGTTGTTTGTTTGAGTATGTGTGTTTGTACTTGTTTCCCTATTAGGTTAGCTTGTTTACTTTCTTGTATTGCATTACGTTATGTATGTTGCATTGAGTTAGTGTTTTAGCAATGAACAAATGTTAGTATTATAGCTTTTCATGTTATTTTACACTTTTTTTGTATGCATATATTTTAATAAGAGTCGATGATGTAGATCATATGAGAAAAGTGATGAAACAAAGTTGTTTATTGAACAAGTTGGATGCAAAGGCTATTTCCATATTCTTTACTATCATGTCTTATCACTATCATTTTTTCTTCCAAAACACCTGGGGTAATAGGGATCATTTTTATCCCCTCCTTCCCCACCTTGTTTCTTCTATCTATTTCCTTCATATTTTCGATCGTTGATCGACCTCTTCTATCACCCCATCGACACTCGAGGGGGAATCCTTCATTCTACTAATTTTTCTTCAAAATTAACTTGTTTATACTTGTCTACTATCTTTGAAGTGGCATCGCTTATGCCACCCCAAAGAGGGGCAAATGTAGACACTTAAAATCCACTTATGCAATTTTAATTGCTAAAATTGTACTATCCTCTTTCCTATCATTTTCGTTATAATTAGTGATTTTATGCTAATTAAGTAACATTTCCTCTATTTTGGTCAATTAACAATACTTCGTTAATTAACTATCCTTTATCACATTCTCGGATGCCAATTAACAACACTTCGTTAGTTATAATCCTCTTCCAATTGATTAATTAACTATTATGAGTTAATTAAGCCTTTTTAACAATGCATTTAATTAATAAACCATTTTATTGGCTAAATCCTCTTTCAAATGCTTCAAATCATATCAAATTCCTCCTAAATCACCTCCAAATAGCCTAAAAATCTTATTCTAGCCTATTAATTAATCCTAGTTGATTAATTAAATCATCTCAACTCCCATGAGTTGTTAATCACTTGTTAATTCCTCTAATCAAGCTTAACAAGTCTAAATCTACTTTATCATTTATCCCACATTCATTGGGATTCAAACTTCTCCCAAATAGGAAAGCTATATAAAGGACCCTCCTACATCCTTCACACCTTACACCACACTTTTGCTAGTGATTTATACAAGCTTATGATAAGAGCCTTCTCCATTCTTTGGAATAACTACTTCATCTTTGCATCCATTCTACCATTGTTGAGTAGAAAGGAAGATCCAAGCTTGGCCTTGTAGCCATTTCTTGGTGAGATCCTTCCCTCTCTTTAGAGATCAAACACAGATTTGATTACTCATGATCTAAAGAGGCTCATATTTAGAAGCAATCATACATTAATAGAGTAGGAATGGTTAGCATTAGGTGATTTAATTCATGTTTATGCAAAATAGCTAGTTTCCTTTAAGATCTAATCATAATGTTAATGTTAGATTTAGCTTTACTTTGAAACTACTAGGTTTTAGTTTCTTTTAATTAACATAACAATTTTAATATGAACACATGCACCAAATATTGATGCTACTAGCGACACCAAGGTTTATGGAATGCAAAGACAAGGTAACTCAACAATTGATTTTAATGAGGAATGGTGCCCATGTCTCTTCTACAGGGAAAATTACCATTGGGAAACATAATTGTATGATGAACCATACCTCTTTTCCGAGGATTAATGCATCTTGTTGGTGGGTGGAAGACCTTTTTCTATATAATGTAAAATTCACTCATTTGTGAGAGAGCTCTCTTTAGTGTAACGACATGATGTCAAAATGGTGCCTGACTTCCCATGTGTTCCAAACCTCAAATTCGGTCCCTACAATGTACTCACACCTTCTGCCATGAATGTAAAGAGGTTGTGCATATTTTAAGCAATAAAATATGTTTTGTGGCATGTTTTGTCTATCCTAGCTTGTTTTATTTGTAGTTTTTCCTCTCTATTCATTCTTTGGCATGTTGTGTGTATTTATTACTTGTAGGTTCCTTTTTTGTTGTGTTATCAATGCGTGGGAAATAATAAGCTACATGGTTCTTGATCTGTGGCACGTTTGTTTTCCCTCTCTCCCATGTTATCTCTCTTTCCTTTCCCTTGTAGAGAGTGATCAACCCCCTTTTCTCGGTACTATCACCCCTTTTAGTTAAGGATTTCAATTTCATGAATCATTTTAACCCTGGTCCCTTAGAATGTGTAGATTAGGATTAGTTAGATTTTATTTCTATTGTAGGAGTAGTGTTAGCATTAGATTTAGGTAGAGGAACTAACCTTCTCCGGAGGTATTTATCGGTTGCAGTAAGGTCCCACAACTTGGAGACAGTCCCATGTTGCCTCAAAATCATAAGTTGTCCATGAATTAGGGTAGGGTGCAATTTTGAGTTCCAACAATATGAGAAGCCTCTTGTTCAATATTATCCAAAGGGTAAAGTTAACTTATGTCTTTTGAATCCACCGAGTATTGGAATAAAGAAATACCTAATCAATTAAACTTTGTGATAGAAATATCTAACACCACTAATCTCATTACAACTGAGATATTTAATACCAAATCTCAACAAGAATCTATCTTGTATGCACTTAGAGGAAGAATGATAGCCATGGAAGCCCTATTGTAAGAATCACAACATATTCCTATTATACAAACTATTTGGAAAATACATTTGTAAATATCCTCCAATCTGGCCAATTATATATTGATAACATTCTAAATCCCTTGAATTAAGCCATATAATCTACATGCATTTATTGAAAAGAGATATCCTAGGATTTTTGCTAAAACAAAATCTTTTCCCCCATAGTATTGCAAAAGAATTTCAAACCCAATTTAGGAAAAACTATCTTAAGAGAATCTATAGATTTCTATAGGCATGCCCCTAATATGCTTATAGGATAGGAGTAAATTTCAATATTGACCTTATTGGATTTGAAAAGTTAAAACCCAAACATACTCCTAGGAAATATATTTTTGCATAAATATCATCCATTTGTGTAAAATTCTAATGAGGTCACCCTTCATAAAGGGAACAAGCATGTAAACATATCATCACTAACACATGTAACCCAAAAATTACATAGGATGATAGAAATTTATAACTATGTGTAGAATGATCATGAGAAAGAAATAAAAGATCACTATTAGAAGCTCCACCTAAAAAAAAAAGAGGCTAGAAGAGATAACTACAAATTATAGATATATGTGGTAATTGAAGACCCAAGGCTAGTTACAATAAATAAAATGTTGATTAACAATTATTGTAGTGTGATTCATCTAAAAATCTAGAAAGTAGAGGATGAAGAGTGAACAAATTAGATTCACCTCGAGTGACAAAATAAAATCCCTAAGGAAGTTGCATACCAACTACATGTAGTGAAGGAGTAGAAATGGACAATAAACTGAAAGAATTGTTTGATGGTTGCTTCATTAGAGAAACAAGAGTTAATTTACATGTCTAGATTTCTTTGTGAATAAGCACTTAGAAAAAGTAAGAGGTAAAAATGTTTTATTGTGAATTTTAAGCATTTGAATAACATTATTATTCCATTTAACTATTCGGTTCCTAATTGTATACGACTAATGGATAGGGCAAAGCACAAGAAAATGTATACTCCTAGTTTGGCTGCAAAATGGGATTTTGGCAAGTTAAAGATCAAAGAGGGGGATAAGTATAAAACAAATTTTACATTCCCATAAAGATTGTGTAGTCACTAAATCATGCAATTTGGGTATTATTTAGTCACGGTCTCATACTACTATTCATATGGTTTTGAGTGAAGAAAGTACTAATTAACCCATGTCCTTTGGCCATTTTACTTTGCTTTCTGTCATCACTTCTGACCCTTCAATCATACTTGCCTAGTCTATTTTTTCATTATGCATTATTCATTGTTCGATGGGGCACCCAACCAAGACTATGGCGTCTCAGGTGCCCTAGTCCCCTATGGGTACCCTGATCCTCGTTGTACTTTACTTTCATCTTTTGGGCACTTTCTAGCCGTTTGAGCTTTCCATATTTTTATTGGTCAACATTTTTGGGGGTAATTACGAAATTAGATCAAGAAAACCATATAAATATAAAGTCATGAGACCATAATGAGGGACCAAGCACTAAACACTACTACCATCACCTACGGTTTCATCCATCAAAATATTCTATTGCTCCATTTCATCCATCTAGCTTCATCACAAGGGACAACAGATGGTTCATCTACATCACATTTCATATGAGGGGAGTTTATTATATTCAATGCATGATTTACTTACATTCTACATATATTTATTTCTCACTATTCACAAAGTGTGGTCGACATAAGAGCACCTAGGGCACGTTTTACACACACACACACATAGAATTACATTGGGTCTGAGGTGTAGTGCAACACTTAGTGATAAGTCCATCCATTTGATAGTTGAGGATAGTCCAACCCCTTCATATGCATCTTTCTTTTTTAGGGTTTTGATGCTTTATATGGGGTTTTACAGGTGTTTTCTCCATCTCTAATTTATAACAACATCTATGCAATTCAATGACATTCACATGAAAGGAAGCAAAGGAAAATGATCACCCAACTACACTTTGAGGAGGTTCCTTGGTCATTTATGTAGACCACAACACCCAGATCTCGAGAGCAGGGGTGCCCTGTGCGCCTCCTTCCTTCTCCGGGGCCCTAGACTACTCGTAAATCTTAGATCTTCACTTTTCTAAGCCTCGGTGTGGTCATTTCCTCCTCCATTTCAGATCAGGTCTCCTATCGATAAGATCTTGAAACATCCATGAATCTGGGATAAGGACTTCTTGACCCTCTTTGCACATTAGGGTTTCACATTTCCATTTACTTAGTTACTGGGTCATTTCCTTTATTTATTTAGTTGTTATTTACTGCTTTGCATAACATTAGATTAAACTAAATATGGATCCCTATTTACTATTTTAGTTTAATCAAATTGTATGAATGGAATGTAATGCCTTTACGGTTAAGTACAATTCATGTTTTTCAATGTAGGATGGATAAAACACTAAAATAACTAAATAAGTTGTGTGTTGTCTATATAGATGATATATATGTGTTTTACTAATAGTGTTGAGGAACTTCGAACTCTGCTGCAACAAGTGTGTGTAGCTATAAGAGCCACTACAATTTTCTTATTAGAGTCCAAAATGGTTGTTGGAAATACTGATATTGGTTTTATTTGTTTACACCTAGGTCAAGGTAAATCGAATCTGCAGAATCATGTATGCAAAAATACAAAAATTCCCGATGAACTCAAATAGAGAAAAAAATCCAATTTTTTAGGTTTCTTGAATTACGTATCATCATTTTCACAATAGAATGGATCTAAGGAGAAAAAAATTCCTTGCTATACTTTCTTACTAGGGAATTCAAAGAAGAATCCTAGCTCATGTTGTTAAGATTATGTCCACCAATGGTCATTGGTTTGAGTGTTTTTCTCAAAACATCACATTCTCACAAATCACACTTGATACATCTCGATGAATGGTTTGTTGAGTGTGGAGCTTAATTGCTTCACATTAGCATGCTTTATTAACTTGTTGGAATACACACTAATTGGTGTCGGTCGATGAAGTGATCGACATCTGCTACCTGGGACCGACATCGGTCAAAGCAAGTATGAACCCGTATTGGTTATGGTAACCAAAATTGATTACCCGTGCATGATTATTTTATTTAACTCATGAGAATTAGATCTAACCTTTGATATAAAGTTGATCTAATGATTGTAATTGCATAGCTAAAGTGCCCTAAGTTTGTATATGCATATATAAGCTAGAAAGCTAGGGTCAGTGAAAGAAAAAAACTCATTAAAGAATTGAGAATTATAAGAGAGAATTATTAGAGAGAGAAAAGAGAAGCTTGTGAGGAAGAAAGTACTGTACATCCAGAGAGGTGTGGAATATTACAGATCTTCATTGTATATCCTCTGTTAAAGCTTTGAATAATATATTGGTTGTTTCTTGGTGGACATAGCCCACACTGGGTGAACCACGTTATATCTTGTGTATTATTTCTTCTGGTTTATTTCCGTATTTATTGCTTGTATGCTTAGATATGAATGTGTGTCTGCAGACAACTAGTTTGATTAAACCCAACAATCGGTATCAAAACTTTTTTTTTTGTTTGAGGGTTTTTTTGTGTTGATGATTTACTCACAGAGGGATTTCTGATTGAGTGAGAGCTACAACAATGGCAGAAGATAACAAATACAAAGTTGAGAAATTTGATGGCCATAATTATCAATTATGGAAGATGCGGTGGAAGATTATCTAGTATCAAAAAGATCTATACTTACCATTAGATGAGAAGGCAAGACCTACAAAGATGACTGATGAAGAATGGAAAATTATTGACAAAAAGGATTTGAGATCTATAAGATTGAGCCTGACAACATCTGTGGCTTTGAATATTACCGAAGCAACAACCACGGTAGAGTTGATGAAATCTTTAACTAATTTATATGAAAAACCTAGTGCTTCAAATAAATTTTATTTGATGAAGAAATTATTTAATTCAAATATGCAAGAAGGTGAATTTGCATCAAGTCATTTGAATGATTTCCATTCTATTGTAAATCAATTAAAATCGGTTAATATTCCATTTGATGATGAAGTGCAAGAAATTTTATTCTTATGCTCTTCTTTGCTAGATAGTTGACATAAATTGGTAATGGTTGTTAGTAATACAACACATGTTACTAATATTTTAAAGTTTGATGATGTGGTTAGTATAACCCGAATGAAGAAATACGTAAAAATTACAGGATAGTTATCATCTGCAATGCCTCGAATGTAGAAAGCAGGGGAGGCGAAGGAGAGATCCGTGTTTCATTTTAAGAAGACCCCTCTAAAAAATTACTTTCGAATCGTTGGCGAATCTCATAAATCGACTTTCGAATCGTTGGTAAATTTCTGAAAAAAATGTTTCATGGAAAAGGCAATTTCACAGAGCATTGTTCCCTCATTTTTTCACAATTTTGGCCAAGTAGGTTGGACGGGTGGGTTGGATGGGTGGGTTGGATGAGTGGGGTTGGACGGGTGGGTTGGACGAGTGGGGGTTGGACGGGAAGGGGTTGGGCGGGCAATGGTTGGACGGGTGGGTTGGACGGATAGGAGTTAGACGGGGTGGGGGTTGGATGGGAAGGGGATAGACGGGAAATGGTTGGTTGGGTGGGTTGGACGTGTGAGGAGTTAGATGGACAAGGGTTAGACATGGTGGGTTGGATGGATGAGGGTTGGTTGGCTAAGGGTTGGACGGGTGGGTTAGGACGAACGAGGGGTTGGACGACGTGGGTTGGGTGTTGTTACCAATGTATTTAATGTTCATTAATGATACCCCTGGGCCCTATAAATACCGTTTCAAGGTTCATTTTTTCACTTTTATCCGTAAATTTCCAGTGCTCTGAGCTCTCTAATTTTACACCCAAATTTCACTTCTCCCTAATTTCAGCAATGGCCAGTACCACATCTATTCCTACACCCAAATTTCAATACAAAAACCTTATTTGCCCACCGATTTCATCTCTACTCAAAGCAAAAGACGCTTCAAAGGATTGGTTGGAAAAATCAAAATTTTTCGGGCTTATGAACATGCCCCAATTCGACACTGATACATCAATCCTTGATTACCTACTCGCCTCTTACAACGACAATGATGGAAAATTTTTTGTTCTTGTCGTGCATCCAAACATCGTCAAATTTCTTTTTCTATTGAACCCGAGGACGTGCATCGGTTAATAGGTTTACCTTTCGAAAATAAGCTACTTGTTACTACAAAGGTTGTCCTTATAGACATAAAGACAAAAAAATTTGGAGTCTCATTACAATGTACAAGTTGATGGTAAGTTTATTATTTTCAAATGATTTTTTTCTTAACATTACTTGACCACACAAAGGATCTAACGTTTCCTTTCTGTAATTGCATCTCCTCTTAATCATTCATCAAGAGGCCTTCTTCTACAAGGTATTACAAACAAATTCTTTATTGTAGTTACTTCACTTTTTAGGCCAGTATTGTATTACAGGGAAAACGTGCAGACATTCCCTATTGGGTAGTTCAATATTTATTATGGACACTAGCAGTTCAACAATTTGATTGGTGCAGTTATTTGTCCAACAAAATAAAATCAGATATCTCCCATGCCCGCAAAGCCAATCAAATTGATAAATCGAGGATTGTATTTTCTTGTTGCAATTTTATTCTTGCTTTTTATAATGAAGCGTACATTTAGGAATTGATGCAAAGATAACGATTCTATCGCAATCAATGATAAGATGATTGGTCTTAGTCTCGAATAACAACAAGTAATAATTACTTTTTCTTGTTTACGTGTTATAACTATTTCAATTTGAATATTTTAAATAAAATAATAATTGTATGATTTTATTTTACAGAGAAAAATTATAGCCGCAACATCTCATAAGGAGGCCATTGTTAGAGGTAAAGCCCCTCCAGAGAGGTCTCTACTTGATTCTAACATGGTTTCAAGAATCAACACCTAGTAAGACCTCATCAAAAGCGACTTAAGGGGTCGATATGCACAACATGTTTACCATCACATTTAACTACATGTATGAATAATGAAGTTATATTTATATATAAATTAAAAATTCAAACAATTACTATAGATTTTGTATTCTAATATTTCTACTGATCTTTTTTACATGTATTGTATTTAGAAACTACTGAGATGGATGATGAAGATCAAACTCATTTTGGGTCTGGAGATCAAAATGTCACGATTGTGTCTCCGTCTATGCAAGGTATATCAGATAGTAGTTTGATTTACATGTTTTGTTTCCTTACAATTTTTTAGCATTTACAAAGCCCAACCATTATAATCTAACAATTTTTTGTTTGATTCATGCAAGTAATATGGCTTCGTGTCATTTTCCGCTTGCAATGAGGTCACCAATTCCTCCAACACGTCAAGTACAAACACAAAGGAGGACTTCAGAAAGAATATTAAGATTCTTGCAGAGTCGGCAGGAAAGCAGTTCATCCTACTACAACCAAATTTCTGAATTTGTCACTAGGTTGTGTTTTAAGTGTAACAACCACACAACTTTTCAAAAACATCACCCTTGATGAGGAGTATTTAGGCTTGATAGTGGGGATGTAGCCAAGAGTAACTATTTTGACACGCATGACATGATTCAATCTACTCCTCCTCAACCACAAAATGTGCATGGAATACGGGGTAGTGACTCTCCTCCTCCCGTAAGGGCTACTCCCAAACAGATGATGAAAAACACATTTTATATTAGAAAATATGATATCGAGATAGAATGGGGGAAATAATTCAAGAGGTTTTAATGTATGATGTGGATTTGGTGCGGTCTTGGGAGAGGAGAGCACAATTTTTGATAAAAGAAATAATACTAGATACCATAATCATGCTCAAAGGCATTTATTGTTCATCGCCGTAGAGAGCCAACCAAAGATGTAAGCGGGGATGTTTTTCTAAACAAAGCTCAATCATGGACAATTTCATATAGTAATGATTACAATGATGAAACTGTAGACATAATGCTAAACAAGTTGGAAAATCTTAATGCTGAAGCACATGCTTACTACAACAAATGGTCTAAAGACAAGACTAGTGTTTTAATAGCAAATGCGAGTAAAAGAGAAAGTTGTTGTGAGTGGGCATTTACTTTTACATGAAAAACTAAAAATATCGATATTATAACCACGCCAATATTTTTTTTTCATATTATCTCGATAGACTAAAAATTTAATACTTCTATTTTGCGGGAAAAATATGAAAATTTAAAGAAAGAAGCATTGCTTTTGAAGCACATTTGAAGAATGCCTGCGCAAAATCCGAATTCTTTTATACGATTGAAGGAAAAAATCGTTGTTATTAATAAACAAAATAATACATTGAGAAGGATAATAAAGGAGCATAATATGGATCCATAAGTCTTACTAAAGGAAAAGACAGATGCAGATGCAACACTTTTGTTTGCAGGAGATGTAGCGAGGGAGGAGTGAATATACTGGAAAATATCAACACTGCAGTAGGAGATCTTTAGGCATCAGGAGTTATTCCTCCATCTCTTACGCAGAAAAAGAAAACCTTCACTCGCATCATAAAATTTGATAAGTTAGTAAAGTTCACTGTGACAAAGTGGTTGTCACAATTCCGACACTCTTGGCGTAGGAATTAAAAGATAAAGTGGCTTGACCCTTTTTATTTTTTATTTTGTGTGGCAGACGTAAGGACAACTATGATTTTGAATCATAGGCAGAAAAGAGGATGACCTCGTAATGTGTCCTTATATGACATAACTTGTCCGAAAGCTTTGAGATGTTAGAACAACCCCTTTTTTGAATCAGATTGGCGATAATGCTTTATGAATTTGTACTTTTTCATAAAGTAATCCGCCACATGAGAAATCAATTTCAAAAAGAACTTTAGAAGTTAGAATTGTATAATGTTTTTTTATTATCATTAAATAGTTTTTGAAAGGACTATACCCTTATGTACAGAAAGACTCAAAAGCCAGATATAACTATATCAATAGAACAAAAGGGATCAAAATCTAGATGTTATCAAAAAGCCCAACGGCAGTAAAAAAAATGCCATGAATAAGGCCAGCAACCAACAAACCAACAACAAAGTCAACTTAACAACTACTGTTTTCAATTCGAACATTTTTCTTCTTGTTATGTACTGTAATCCATTCATCTGTAGATTTCGTAAAGGAACTTCAAAATCCTTAATTGGCTGATAAGAATTGTTTGAGCAAGGAAATCAAGGAATATTCTCCTTATCCGCTACAGACTTTTTTGTTTCAGTGTTTCGATCCACTGAGTCTCATCCCCAGCTGAATATTTATTTGCATGGTTTGTAAGCTCGTTCAAAGGGATTTCTGGGACTGTTTCCAAAATGTCTTCCTTCTCAAAGCATCGAAGTAGGGATATTCTGAGGTTTGAATCTCAGATGTTTCGGAGGGCATTTTTCCACCAGTTAGCATTCTCCTTTTTACGTTTTATCATCTCACAATTAACAACAGAATGTCCCAAAGAGAAACATTTCCTGCATCTAAAAGGCAGACCCTCATAGTCCAGAGGTTGAGTCCAAGTTTGATTTTGCACCTTTAGCTCAATATGAGCTGGAAGATCCTTGGAGGTATCAACCTCAACAAGAATTCTAGTGTAAGTTGATGTGTGAGTTCAGAGGTTTGGGAGTCAATGTTAATGATGTTGCCCAATGTATTGCCTATGGCTGTCAGACATTTTTGATCCCAAAATTGCAGAGGTAGGTGGGGTAACCTGATCCAGATCGGTTTACGGGAGAAGGATTCAGTGAGAGGGTTGAATGCTGGGAACCAAGGTTTTAACATAAGGTATTTTTTCTAGCAGATCCAAAGCTGATTAGCAATGATATCCTTATCAATGATGGATTCAAAAGCAACAATGAAGATTCCTTTAGCACATGGGTAGAGATCTAACCTTCCTTTTAGAAGCGGGATCCATTGAGTGGAGATCCATTCGTGTAGGACAGGTAAACTAGGCCAAAGACCAGTGAATCTGCAAATTAAGGCATGGTCTTGATAGAAAGACTCTGTTTCAAGAACTTCATCTCCAAAGGATACGCATGGGTTTTTCTCAGTAGGCTTCATAGTAGTATTTGCACTAGTCTTTGACTGTTTAGACACTATATCTACGAAGGAGAGGCCACTGGATCTCTCGATCACTTGTATCACTTCCACCGCCACAGGTAGCGATTGGAAAGAGTGCGGTATCGAGATCTGTCGCGAGATCCAACTCACATTTTCTCCGTCGAGGGGCGCATTCCGCTACCGTGAGCTAGATCGAAAACTAGTTTTGCCATATACTCGGGCCTGTGAGATCGTGGCATGAGAGGAAGGGGCTCTGCTTTCCATGTTTCCATTCGGCTTGGTGTTACCAAAAGCCTCTGGTCTATTGTTGTTTTTCCCAAAGAAAGACTACGCCGCCTTCCAATAGATGTTCGTTTACTCCTCGGTATGAGACACTGCCTTCTCCAAACTCAAGATTTATCCAGGAAAGGGTTTGGCTCTCTGTGTGGTTGTTTTTTCCTCCATTGCCACTTCTCGTATTAGGGTTTTCGGTAGAGACGTGCAGAGGGTTACATTTTAGGTTTTCTTTACCATGTTGCAGACGATAGAGAGCGTGCGAGAGAGTTGCGTTTTCAATCGATATTTTTAAATATTAATGTTACTTATATATTATATAATGTAACATTAATAAAACTATGTTTCTTTTCTATTGTTTTACGTAAATGTTGCTTAAATTTACACTATTTTATTTCTTTACGTTTACGAATTGTTGTAGATGTAAAATAAATAAATTAATAAATATAAAAGATGAGAATGTGTTCTTATTTCAGTTTGAATTTGAAAACCAAACATAAAAAATAAATGACATAATTAAAACAAATGATGACATTGTTAAGTAATGACGAAGGATCAAATAATGACAAATATAATATTACATTTATTAAAAGTTGTAGTCACTTGAATGAAGTACATAAGTAGCCTCAATAATGTATAAAAGAAATGAAATCTATGTGAATTCGAGCAGGTCCGAGCAACACTTTCATTTGTGTCTTAGAAATCAAGCTGCAACATGATTTGTGGATGTGTCTCGATCCTCGGTCCGTAAAATATTACTTACTCCTCTTCTCGTCTACTAGTGAATTCCACAATGCCGTTGCTCTATCATAAGGAAAAGACTCCACCGAGTAACTCCAGCGTAACTCAGAATCGTTATTCGACAAGAGTTTCAGCACACAATCAGAACGGGAAGTACAAAC
>JADAXU010000058.1:700000-727500 GCA_018340775.1 Taxus wallichiana var. yunnanensis
TCCAATCCACAAGCACAAGATACAAGCATTTCTAAGTTGAAAACAAGCACAACAATATCCCAAGCTTTAAACAAGAACTCCCAAAAGTAAGCTTCTCAAAAATGCTAGAGTGAAAACCAAAACATGTAACCCAAAAAATTTCAACACAACATCAATAAATAGAAATATGAGGAGATGGTGGTGATGTGACTCCATGTAGGATACCACATCACTTCTCCTCCACTCGACATCACATGGTCAAACACCAAGCCAAAATCTCATAAATCGGTGGGTGTGAATATGACAAGTTCTCCTTCCACACAGAAACCATAACCATACTCCAAAGGATAAAATTAAAATCTCATGTAACAAGGTGCAACAATTTCACCTTTTTACCTTCCAAATAACATAATTAGGCCTAATTTTGACCCTTCACCCCATGGGTATAGTTGGTAGGTGAATTTAAGAGGTGTGGGAAAAGCTTAACTTGTCCTAAAAGACTCGAGAAATAGTCTTTAAGCCAAAATACGAGTTTGACATGCAAGGTTGAGTACACACCACCAAACCTAATAAAATACTTTTCAAATCCATAAATAAATCAAGGATAATCTACAAAAATTAAATACCCCTTGGTCACATCCCAATTTACTTTAATTAACATGATTAATCAACTTAAATAAGAGAACATTAATTAAAAATAATAAAGTGAAATACTCAACAATAATAAGTCACATACTCCACAAAATAATTAACAAAATGAAAAGTGAAAACAACACATTTATGCATGGTCACATTTGAGGCCACCCCTAATGGGGACCTCCTAACAAAATATCAACAACATAACAACATACAAAAACACAAGTTGCCAAGGTGACCTATTCCAATACCCAAAATTCTTTCATTATTGGTCTCTTATCCCCTTTTGTTTGTTGTGTTATAATTTCTTGCAAAATCAAAATAATACCTTTTGGCTTCATGGCCTTATCAATGACATCAAAGTAATAAAATGCATATATACATATTAATTCACATAATCAACTAACAAAAATTAAAAGATCACTAAAATCAAGTGGTTTCACCTATTGTTTACAATTTCAAGATATTTCAATTCTTTCATTTCATCATCAACAATGAGATCACAAGACTAGCTAGATCATCTAACAAAATCTATGTATCAAAATCCAATGTGTCAAGTATATATATAAAGTAGTAACTCTAGATCATCATCAATACTAAAATATCAATCCATGTATATAATTCACCACATATCCATAATCAAAATATCTATAATGTCTATGAAAATACTAACCAAATTAAATAATTTCCATCTATTAATGTTTAATGATCAAATATGATAATTAAGTCTATGCCTGTAATCCAAAGTAAGAAAAAATCATAGTAAGATCAATGTCGAAGAGGAATGGGCACTATAACTGCCTTCCCTTATACTCGACTTCCTTATGGAAGCCACTGGAATAAGTGTGGGAACAAGGCATACTAACTTTCAAGATAACCTCTATGAGGTTAACCAAGTTACAACATGGAACAGATAGACAAGAAACGGTCGATGGAATCCTAATGAATGGTATCCATGGCTCAAGAAGAGTAGGAAAGAAAATTTACATACACAAGGTGTCCACGTAGCCACACATAGATATAACACATGGTAAAAGGAAGATAAGAATTCCACTTGGGTTGAATTTATACTACAAGTTTTATCATTTTAGACAAGATTAACAACTACCAATCATGACCTTCAATTTGTGTGAGAACCCACACCTTATCATAGAACTAACAAATTCAGGGTCACAAAAATGAGGCTTAATAATAAGAAAAGCGGTAGTTTTAACAAAAGTGTTTACAAGGATGCAGATTATCCATTAGAATTACTCTATATAATTAGGAAGCAATCATTTAAATTTTCATGGTAGCACAAAGCATAATATTGGTCACAAGGTTTCCATAACTTGGATTTGTCCTCAAAAATTGTAACACAAAACCGCAATTCCTCATTAAGGAAACCCAAACAATTAGAAAACATTTCCATTTTTATTTTTATTTTGGCGATAGTTAATCTTTCACATATTATCATATCGAAACCAAAGGTACCATTATCTATATAAAATACAACAACATTTATTAATTTCAAAGCTATCATAACACAAGGAATCCTAAAACGTTCACAAAATTAATATAATAACACATAGAAACACAGAGCTAGGAGAAGATAGCTAACAAGAGGGATCCAATGAATAATTCACTGACGTAAAAACAAAAACATTCCTACTGCACACTTATGAACACAAACTTCACCATTTTCTTCCCAAGGAAAAGGGGGACAACATCATGGTTCTCTAAAATAAATAGGATTCCAAAATTCCTCCATATTCTTAACATATGTTTCCTAAGCTTTTAATTAGCCTAGGTCACCAATGTACTATTCCTAACACAAGAAGGGTGCCTCCCTAAAATTGGATACATAAGATCACTCATAAACGAAAACAAAACATACACACTGTCTAGCTAAGAGGAAAAAGGGTATGCTAACTTGAAGGGTTCCTAAAAGGGAAAAATTACACACATTAATTTTCAAGGTGTAAAACATGGCTAGAACACAACACCATCAACAAGTTACTCCATTTTTCAAGGTAGGCAAATAGATTTAAAGGTTCTAATAGTTTCCATTTTTGGCAAGATGGACATAGGGCCCACTAACATGAACATAACAATTATTTCATTTTAACAAGGTGGTACATTCCTTATGCACAGCTTCTAAGAAAATTGCATACTAACCATTAGAAGTAAAAAAATGACTTAGCATGTGACTTGTCTTATAAACATTATACATGTGTTTGTTGTTTTATATAACAAGGGAGGTATATTCATTTTATTATCATGGTTTTCACCTTGTGTTCATTACAAGTTTCGTACTATTTTTTTGTATACTAATCTAGATTTGAACCAACTCATTCTTTCAGGATTTATGGTTTTGGTATTATATCGCATACTAATTACCATAAAGTATCCTGATAACTTTACATTATACATGTTATGTTAAGGCATTTTTCTAATGTTTCAACATTATTTACAACATCTTAACACCTTAGGGCGCATTTGAGATTAGACACTCATACCATAGCTCAATAGAACTGTTCAATTATTCTATTATTTAGATTAAATCCTTTATACATTTTTGGGAATACAAAATAAATTTTATACAAAACAAGTTCCTTATTTTCTTGTGTTCAATCCCATAAATTTATCCGTTCCATAATCCAATTTATAAAACACTAGTTATAGTTACATTCGCCAAACACATCTCTTATAAGCTTCTAATAAATGTATTCATTATATTATGGTATTCCAACTCTTGTGTCATTAAGGATCATCACCAATGTTGACATGATTTCTTGTCCTTTTATATAGGTGGAAAAACTTATCCATTCTATTTCCAGGGAATTATAGTGGGGATTCTTGCTATTTTTCTCATAGTTTTCATTTCTCCATTTAAACCACAAGGTTAGAGTAAGGAAAAAATTCTTTAAAGTACACATTAATTATTAAGTTTCAAACATCCCAACCTCCTAATTAGGGTTATAATATGTTATGGTTTATCAAATTACCAATTAAATTTTAATAAGTGGGAAGAGCCAATTTTATCACATTATTAATTTTATAGAAACAAGAGATCATTAACAAAAATGGAACACACCAAGTTTAAAAGATTTTAACAAATAATTACATGCATCACCGATGCTCGTAAGTGGGTCTCCAAAAGTATCAATAGGAGTTATGATGAAGGCGCACATTATAGTTACAAATTTTCTTTTACGAGTTCAAGGATTTTAGATTAGTACGGGGAGAAAAACAATGTTTACAAATTATACTCAAAATAGGTATGCTATAAGAAGGGATAGTTTCCCAAAAAAATTAGATCCCCAAAAATACCATCAATCAATAAATCAAGGTAACAAGGGGAAATTATTCTATAGGCACCACACTTCCTCACCGAGAGGACATCAAAATAACAAGAGGGTCATCAACTAATTTACTCAAACATAGCGTCTAAGGGTAAGAGTTATAGCCTTGGATGAAATAAAATCACATAAAAATAGCTAAGGTAAGAATCTTACAACCTATAAAAACCAAAATCTATAAGAACAAGGTCAAAAAAAAGGGCCCCAAATGCGTCCATAAGCTGCCTAAACATAACTTGATATTAATATATTATAGTGTGGTATAAGTTAAACAATACAAGAGATAAAAACAAGAGTATATCCATGTATAGGTCCTTCGAGAGAAAAAAAACACAATTATTTAAGCACAATGTCCAAAGGGCTTAAGTATAACCATATTTACCCAAGGTACATATAGTCCAATTGTCAATCTTTTCTAAAATAAAACAAGGGAACCATGTTAGAACTACAAAGTATTCCCATCGGTGGACCATCACATCCCAACAATACACTATCCAATAGAAACCTTTAATTATCCAAGAGCTAATCCATCCCTGAAAAAATCCATATGCTCATACTAAAAATCAAATCCATCAATCGATAGACAAGGTTAAAATCGAGGTACAAGAAGAAGCAAAATCACTGTCAAAACTTCCAACTATACTGCATCAAATGCAAATTCCTCTATTTAGGAATACTCTGTATCCAAGAAGGATCAATCCAAGAACCTAGAAACACAAAGCCCCCTCTCACTCCAGAACTAAAGGTATGATTTGAAACACCTAGGATAATAACCAAGACTCCTAGTGTTTACCCCCATACATAAAGAGAACATAACACAACATAATAGAACCAACTCATTAGTAGACAAGAAGAAAAAAACATAAAATTATTAACAACATTTAGCCAAGTTTCCATCGAGACAAACAAGCTATAGGTTACTAAATAAAAGAAAAATCCAAGAAATATCGGCACTAAAGAAAATGGCTAAGTAGTCTTATTTCAATCCTTGGAAATCTTGCAATAAGATTAAATATACTAAGTAGATCCTTAGAGGTTCTCAATCAAATCATAAAAATAAATTATAGTCCATGATAAAAGAACATAAGTTTAAAAATATAAAGCACATGAAATATTCACATCACAATCACTTTGTAGCCCTTCATGGGCGACCAGTAGGGGTACTCAACATTGAGCTCACATCTCAGAATAAACATACAAACTGGATCTTATATGACATCATGTCATAATATCTACTCTCCGATATGGGAATTAATTCCTCAAGTGACAACACACAACCTCTCATCCCGAAAAACTTGATATGGGTAGTAGCTCCACTTCAACAGTGCAAGGCAAAATTTTAGAGCCATAACTTTTGCACCATAGCTTAGATTGACTATGTTAAAATTTTGTTAGAAATATTAGGACACAAAGAATGTAGTGAAGGGGTGTGAAAATATTTTTGCCAAATTTTTACCCCCGAAAACCTCACGGAAAGGACCCAAAATGCAATTTTCGTTGTGCTGCCTAGAAATAGTAATTTGTAAGAATAAAAATTTCACAAAATTTTCTCATAGGTTGTCCATGGAAGTCGAATCAATTCACCTCCTTTGGCGTTTATGACCTTCCACATTGGGGAAAACAACAATCCAAACAAATTTTATTGTTTTTTATTATTTTAATTCTAGAGGTACAAGTGTCGAACCTCCACTATGATACCAAGTATAACATCCATAAAATTTGACGTTGAAAACCACACCAAGTCTATTAATTTATTAGTGAAAATTATAGTGAATTTTTTTGTTTATAAGGGTTAAAAACATTACATGTGAACCACACCTTCATAACGTAATCGAATTCAAATAAATAATTAAATATTATTAATTTATTTCCGTAATAGTTTTACAATTTAAAATCTCATCCATTAAATTCCCTTACTTTATTAGAGTATAATCCAACGCTAAGAACTCTCATCCATTTAATAATTTATTAAACTATACCTTACTACTAATTAATTAAAAACCCCCTTTTAAATTCATTATCAAATGTCATGCACAATTTCTAAATTAATCCTTTCCACCCAAAAGGTCACAACTTGACCTAACCACTAAGTGGCCCCATTCAACCCATTACCCATACCCTTTTAATTAAATTCCATCCCTGTGAAAATTTCATCTCTTTAAGTTATGTAGGATGTAATCTCATCCATTAGATCAAACCATTTTGGGCCCTTGTATGTTAGGGTTTCTAAAAATCCCTAAAAATCCTAATGTTTTCTTTTTATTTCCATTATTTCCTAATCCATAACATTTTTAATTTTGCAAGTTTAGGAGCATGGACGCCATGGAAGCCATGAGATATACGAAGGGTTTTCTCAACTCCATATACATTTTTATATCATTTTTGTATTAAAAAGGTTTTTTCCCCATTTCTATTATGGGTAATGTTTTGCCCCAATTTTTTTGTAAAAAGAGGTATTTACACATGTTTTTGATGTTTCAATGTGTGTGAGTAGTCCTTATTTAAAAAATTGTGGCCGAATAATATTATACACAGTACCTATATAAAGTGGAGGTCATTGCCAAACTGTTGTGCGGGTTTAAAGTACAACATTAAGGGTTTGGGGGTTTGCCACCCCGTCCCCACACTATAATTTTTCTTTAAATTACACGCGGGGAGTGGGGGATTTTTCTTTAAATTGCGGGGCGGGGAGGGGAGTGGGGGGCTATCCCCTTAGCTGTCCACCCCCACTTATATTTAGTATTAAAACAATTGGGGGTTCACCCCGTCCTCCTCCGCCTCCCCTGCCCCTCATATTTATTATTTTTTAATACAGTTAAAATAATATGGGGGCTGCCCCAACATTAATAATTTATTTTTATTATTATTATTTTTAGAACACTTTAACTTATGAAGCCATATGGCTATGTTATATATTTTTCAATATAAAATTTATTTGTTAATACTATATATATATATATATATATATATATATACATATACATATATAATTCTAATTGTATAATTTGTTTACTTTATTTTAATCAATCAATCAATTTCATTTGTATAATGAAATATAAGGAAAAGTAGTTATAAATTTCTACCTATTTATATATATGTGGAATAGTTAAAACTAATGGCCTTTTTATTTAACCCACTATGCAAGTAAAAGGAAATATTTCTTTTATTTAAAACACTAAATATAAATTCTTCCGTTTATAACTTTGTATAAAATTTGACTATAAATTAAACTCAAATATTTTTTTCATAATTTAGTTGGGAGAGAATACAAAGAATAACATACTTACATATAAGGAAGAAAGGAATGAACATATACTTACTTACAACAATATTATTTACTTAAAATGGATACACTAATCAACCTTCCAATAATTTCAACTCTTCAATATACTAACTCTTACAATAAAAATGAGAAAGTGTCTCTTTTCTTTTCTTACAATAAAAACCTACTTTTACCATAATACAAAATACAACAAGGTAACAATACCCTCTTTTCTCAATGATCATAGTTCATTTTCTTAAAATGTAGTAGTTCTTCTTTCCAACAATTTGAGGAATACTTTACAATATTACAACTTCCACTTTTCAAAAATGGAATACCATTACATAGGTTATCTTTTAGCTCCAACATAGCATAACTCCTCTAATGTTCAACTTCAAGCACAACAACAAGGAAAGGGAGTAGTAAAATCTCCACCCAACCTATAATCTAATGATAAGGAGAAGTCATCCTCCTCATTGGCCCCTGAGCCCCAACAATGAAGCAATAAGAGGCATGAGGCAACCATGGTAACTTTTACAAGGCTTCAACAACCACCAATCACATAGAAATTTCAACACAAAAAGCACAACAAAATAATTGCAATAAACATACAATTTTCCCAAGCAAAAAGGCTTACAATCCAAGACAAGAGGGAGAAAAACCATGGGGAATCACTTATGCCTCCTAATGGGTTAATTTTCCACTTTAAAATCTGCCAAAAACTTAATCCACATAATCACAACCAAAGTCTTATCCCTCCTCAATTTCTCTTATGTCTCCCTCAAACTCGTATCCCTCCCTCAATAACATATCTAGATAAATAAGAAATCTTTCTTATTATCAAAAGGTTGAACACCCAACCCAAAACTTCCACTAAATGCATAACATAATCTCTTATCCCTCCCTAAAAAGATCCCCATTTTCTTTCTCCTACACAACCTTAAGGTAATTTTATCCCCAAAACTAAAACACACAAAAATCATTCATTTACAACCACTTGCACAATAAATAGAAATATAATGCATGGGTGAAGTCCCTACCTTGCCATTGCAAGAATATCCATTCCATAAGCACAAGTTCCAAGCTTTTCAAAGTCCAAAACAAGTGCAACAATCTCTCAAGCTTCGATTAAACACTCCCAAATGCAAGCTCCTCCAAAATGTCGAGTGAAAACCATAACATGTTACCCCAAAAATTTCAACACAACATAAATAAATAGAAATATGAGAAGAGAATGGTGATGTGGCTGCATGTAGGATGCCACATCATTTCTTCACCACTCCACATCACATGGTCAAACACCGAGTGCAAAGATAATAAATTGGTGGGTTATAATATGACAAGTTATCCTTCCACACACAAACCATAACCATACTCCAAAGGAAAAAATGAAAATATCATGTAAGAAGTTGCAATAATTTCAACTTTTTACCTTCCAAATCACATAATAGGGCATAAGTTTTACCACTTACCCCCTAGGTATAGTTGGTAAGTTAATTTAAGAGGTGTGGGATAAGCTTAACTTGTCCCACATGCCTCCCAAAATAGCCTTTATGCAAAAATCATAGTTTGACATGAAAGATTTAGTACACAACACCAAACCCAATAAAATACTTTTCGAATCCATAATAAAATCAAGGAAAATATATGAAAATTAAATCCCCTTGGTCATATCCCAATTTAATTTAATTAACATAATAAATCAACTTAAATAATAAAAATAAGTCACATACTCCATAAAATAATATTAAAAATGAAAAGGGAAAACAACACATTTACCCATGGTCACATTTGAGGCAATCCCCCCAATGGAGACCTCCTAACAAAATATCAACAACATATCAACATACAAAAACAAAAATTGCCAAGGTGACTTGTTTCCAATACCCAAAATTCTTTCATTGTTGGTCTCCTATCCCCTTTTGTTTTTTACGTTACAATTCTTGCAAACTCAAAACAATAACTCTTCAGCCTCATGGCCATATCAATGATATCAAAATAATAAAACACACATATACATATCAATTCACATCATCAATTAACACAACTAAATCATCACTAAAATAAATTAATTTTAGAAATTGTTTACAATTTCATGATATTTTAGTTCTTTCATTTCATCAACAACAATAAAATCACAAGACTAGTTAGATCGTCTAACAAAATCTATATATCAAAATCCAATGTGTCAATATACATATAAAGTAGTAACTCTAGATCATCATCAATACTGAAATATCAATCCATGCATATAATTCACATTATGAGTCACCACATATCCATAATCAAAATATCTATAATGTCTATCAAAATACTAATCAAATATAATAATGTCCATCTATCAATATCTAATGATCAAATATGATAACAAATTTCATGCCTCCAATAAAAAACTAAGCCAAAATCATAGTAAGATGAATTTCAAAGAGTGGGCACTACACAATGCCTCAAAATTTCCTTTTCCCTTTGAAAATGTTCCTATTTTCTTTCTCCCACTCATTACTAAATGCCAAAATCTACCCTACCCAAATAAATCACAACACACTAGATTCATTTACAAAATACATAAATAATTAATTGAAGAACAAGAGTATAGACACTTCCTTTCAATCACAACCTTCCACAATCTTTAACAATCTTCAAATCTTCCAACCAAGCAAGTCTCCCAAAATTAATCCCCAAAATCTCCAAGAAATAAATCCAAGCAATTTCAAAAGAACAAGTGTGAAAATGAAAATGAGTAACCCCCAAAACTTCAACACAACATCAATAAATAGAAATATGAGGAGACAAGGGTGAGGTGGCTCCATGTAGGATGCCACATAAATTCTTCTCAACTCCACACCATGAAGTCAAACATCAAAACCAATGCTAATAAATTGGTGGATGAGGATATGAAAATTTCCTTCCACACACAAACTCTCACTCCATACCTCCAAGGAAAAAAATAAAATCTCATGTAAGAAAGTGCAATAAATTTCCTTGGAAATACCATAATGGGGTCTAGTGTTGACCCCTTACCCCATAGGTATAGTTGGTAGGTTAATTTAAAAGGTGTGGGACAAGATTAAATTGTCCCACAAGCCTCCAAAATGGCTCTAAAGTCAAATTTCGGGATTTGAGGGATGGGTTGAGTGCACAACATCCAAATTAATTAAAATCTAATTCAAATCAAAATATCACAAGGACTACATACCCCAATTAAATGCCCCTTTGTCACATCCCAAAAATAATTAATCAACATGATTAATCAACTTAAATAAGAGCACATTAATTAACAATAATAAAGTGAAATACACTACAATAATAAATCACATACTCCACAAATAATTAAAAAGGAAAAGGGAAAAACACATAGCCCATGGTCACATTTTGAGGTCATCCCCCATGGGAACCTCCTAACAACCTAACAACACACAACAATATAACTAAACATAAAGATGCCATGGTGACCTTCATTGCAACCATATAATATTCTTCTATGGTTAGTCTCCTATCCCCCTCTTGTTTGTTGTGATATAATAACCTGCAACAATCAAACAATACCTCTTTGGCCTCGTGGCTGCATCAAATACATCAACAATAAAATACATGCACATCTGTCAATAAACATCATCATATCATGTAATTAAATCATCATCAAAGCTAAGCAATGCTATCAATCATTTACAATTTTCTAACATTTCAATTCTACCATTTCATCAATAAAAATGAGATCACAAGACTAGCTCGATCATCTATCAAAATCAATACATCAAGAATCCAAAGTGTCAGTATATGTAAAATAATAACACTAGATCATCATCAGTACTAAAATATTTTTCCATGCATTGAATCCAAGCTATAAGTCACAACATATCCATAATCAAAATATATAATGTCTATCAAAATACTAATCAAATATAATAATTTCCATCTATCAATGTCTACTGATCAAATATGATAACAAAGTCCTTGTCTCTAGTAAGAAAAATCATGGTAAGATAAATGTTTAAGAGGAGTGTGTACTACGAATGAGAAACAATATAAAAATAACGTGTGTACACTCATGAGAGATAAAAAGGGTATTATTTGTGGGTGTGGGATTATTAAAGTATGTTAGGATATTCCATGAAATCATTGGAAATAAGAATTGGAAAGGAGATATAAATGGCAATAATAATCCATGAGATTTGGAATCATGATGTAATACATAAAAAAACAAAATCACTAGGGTAAATATTGTTCAAGATTTATATTCACAAAATATTTGCAACCTATTTAATTTCTAGGATGTTATGGGTTGAAAAAATAAGAATGATGTGTAATATGACCTTGTGGAAAACCCTCCTAGATTAAATCTTAATTTTACTTATTTCCAATTGATCTTTGAATGGAAAACCCTCTTAGATTGACCTAAAATAGCCCAATGTTAGCTTCAATACAACCAAAATGGGGTTGGGGTGAGACAAGGTGGTGGGATAGATGGATGGGCTAGTAGGAATTTAACCCTTCTTAAACCAAAATTTAATTACAGCAATGGAAATAATTATTTTTGCACCAAACACCATTGAACTTCCAAAATTATTATCTCTCTCAAAAATTATCACTTTTTCATGAAACTAATTACAAATGAAAGTACATAATTTTAGCTTTCCAACAAGCTATAGAACAAATTTTTCAATGAGTATAAGGTATGAAAATCAGCCCATGAAATATGGATCTATGTAGATGAAATTGTATGCACCCAAAATTGCACATGCTACATTGTCAGGAAAACGGTTACAAGAATCCCCAATGATGATTCAAAATCCTTTCAAGAAGGTGTTCGAGATCAAAACTCATTCGCAGTGTATGTTTATATCCCAGATGGCCTTACTTAACTTTCCATACATTTTTCTATCTCCCCACCTCTTTTTTTGCTTGTTTTGGCCTTCAGTGCCAAGACCACTGCCCTATCTAGGAGGTGGTTCACTAATCGCTGCCCAGTAGAGGCGGTGGTCCTAAAACCGTTGCCTTGCATAGGGTGGTGGTCCTTCCCACTTTTTCCAGAATATTCATGCATGTTTCGACATGCAACAATTCACTTAAGTTTTCTTTAGAACGTATCCATGAGCCAAATTGGCTAAAAATAGTTTTGTTTGCTTGGTTCTCCTTACTCCTATTTTAAATAATATTTAATCAGTTGGAACTTCCTCTTCTTGCCTTGTGCATGAAGTAACCTCATAGCCTCCATTCCTATATATATCATGCTTGTACTCAAGTAAAGGGCCCAATAATTTGGTGTATCTTGTATTGTTTTTTTGCCATAATCTCACTCGGAATTGCATAGCCAAGTTCAGATCTCTTGCGCTATCTCTCTTCTACTTGTATTGCATCCATATTGCTTCAAAGATGCCATTTCTCAAGCGTCATCCTCTTGTTGTTTTTATTTGCATTCCCAATCCCTTGGACTCACATGAACACTCAAAGAAAGAAAGGAAAGAACTGAGGGGACAAATACTAATACTACTAGATTTGCCAAGGTTATTGCTCTTCCAGGGCCAAAGTTGAGTTTTTTTTTCTTTTTTATCAAATTGTCAATTACCAATTGTTAATTTCAATTGCATATCAAATAGAGTATCTAGAAAAAAATCATTCTAATTAGCTAGATAATCTCAAGTAGATCGAATCAATAGGAATTTTTCTCTTCAACATTAATATGGAAGTTGTGGGGAACAATAGCTTTGTTAGGGGTATGATTTCTTCTTCACTTATGAGGTAGGGTTGGAAGGATTTTGATCGAATTAGAATAGATTTTTAGATTTAGATTCATACATCTGCACAAATAATTAACTACATTTGGCTAATTATTTGTATTTAATTTTTTTATTAGATTACATGCATTTTCTGAAAAGTTAGAAAAGAGAAAAAACATTTACTTTCCATAGATTATCTTTTTTTACTAATTTGTTTCGATATATTGAGAAAACACCAAAAACATAGATTATATTTCCTTTAATATATAGTTTATTTACTTAAAGCAAATCAATTCATCTTTCATGACCATCAACGGTCCACAATAGGAAAATACTTACAGTTGTGATCCCCTGGTTCCACAACCCAACGGAGCAAAGATAATAACTAAAATTGACACAAGTTTGCGTTTAATAGTCTTATACACACCTGTAACATATGCTCAGAAAATAGGATAGTTAGATACACCAAATATTGCTGGTAATAAAGCCCACGACTTTTAGACTCTCCTAAAAACAAGGTTTGATTACATGCATGACCATATGAGGGCCTCAACCTCAACGAGTCTTTGGTTGTGATCCATAGGTCCCGTAACCCAACAGACCTGCTAGTCTACTAGATATTGACACTAGTTTACACACATTGGTGTTCATATCTTCACCGCTTCCACCATATATCATAACACAACTTTCATTGTTAAATATATCACCAATCAGAGCTAATACTTTCTTGAAAAGACCAAAACATCACCCATAGTCCCTGCAACTCCACTACACCTCTTGTCTTCAATTCCGTGACCTTGTCTGGAAACCCATATAAGGCACCTGTAGGTTACTTTCCATGTGTTCTGTAACCATTCAATAGAATCCCATCGATGAACTAGACATCGATTAGAGTCTACGAGTAGCTATCATATGACCGTACCATCACACCCCTTGAGTTAGGAGATCATTCTTTGCATTAGATTCATAGATTCCAGTATTGCATGTCAAGGTCATAAGGTTACCCAATTAGCTTGATCATCGCCATCGGGTTTCACTTCCATCTCAATTCCACACCGGCTATCTTGGCACGACCTCATGAGGTCGGGTGTGAAGAAGGTTATGTGTTGATTTTCTATTGTACAAAATTGGTGAACCCAACGTGAAGAGCTAGTCTCTAAAAATTTCCATTTTTTTCATCCATCCTTTATTTTGTGGGTATTCTTATACCACCGAATATGTAGGGATACAACGAGTATGGTTAGCCGATCCTATATTTTTACATGTACCTTTACCAATCAAGTATACCACAACAATCACCTTCACTTTCATCATGGGCGGAAAACCGATCATCCGCTCAAAATCCTCTACTTCAGGGAACCAATGGTTGTTCTTCTGTAAACATTGAGGAACTTGATCAGGTCACTCAGACTTATCCCCTCGAATAATCAAGTTCAAATAACATGACATTCACTGGTGAAGCAAGTTCATCTCCTCGGGTATTGTTTCGACATCCCATTAGCGTACAATCCGATCAACTCCCCCATCTAGATGAGGAGTATTTAGCACGATATGTTAGGAGTGAACAAGACTTCTAGAAAATGAAACAATATTTCCATAGGTTTCAAGACAAGTTGATGTCCTACTTCAAAAAAATAACGTTACCCCACCACCAACTGACAATACACCTAATGAGGGGTCCTAACATCATGAACAATTCATAGTAGGATATCATACTCTAGAGCAACCTCCAAGGGTTCAAAAAAAGGTACCTAAGAAAGGTACAACCCCCTTAATGGGTGATGTCATTTCAGCTTTAGTAGAAAAATTCAAAGAGTTATAGCTTGCCCAAAATATGTAGAATTCATATGCAGGGCAAGCGCGAACTCCATCCTACCCACAGAACTATGGGAAAATACCTATTGCACAAATTCCTCTAGTCTACATGATTACTCAAAACCCTGGGGATTAGTTAATTGGGATAGGTACCTTGGGTATGCCTCCTCACACCACATATGGATACCTACAACAGGCGTCAACTAGAAGTGCATTCTCAAATTCTATACCAGTCGAAAATGTGATGTTCCCTGGCTTTACACCTTCAAATTTGTTTCAAAGTGGCCAACCCCCTTATATGCACATGTATTCTAAGACACCATAAGAAGATATGTACACCTATATGAGCCCTTATGGTTATCCACAGGGAGTGCCATATTCCTTGAAAAATGCCTATGCCATGCCATTAATGGAACCAATGCAACCTTTGCTTCCCCAACAAGGACCTTCAATGGTTGAAACGTACGCAATGGGAACCTACTTTGAGTACCTAAAGGATCCTTTGGACTTTTCCATCCAAAAATTCATGCTCCTAAGGCCATTTCCGATCTTCCAAAGTTTAAAGGGGAAGGCGACCCAAATGCTCATATCAAAGCCTATGCAACATCCATTTGAGAGTTGCTCCCATGGGATGCAATTATTACAAAAATCTTCCCTAATACGTTAGAAGGCGTCACTCTCGACTATCATTATAGAATACAAGAGGCCTTGATACACTCTTTTAAACAATTCGTGTCAGAGTTCATTAAGGCTTTCGATATGAATAAGCTTCTAAGAACAAAGGTCAGAGAATTCCTACACATCAAACAAGAACATAACAAATTTGCAGCCTACTTCATTCTGAGGTGGTGATAATTTCTCTACTCTTCTGCAAGTGTTCCAAACATGGATCAAAAGGAAAATTTTGACTTATTCCTCCACTATCTCAATAGCGATACAAAGGAAGAGGTTCAGAAGCTCCCACTCAAGAGATATGAGGAAGTACTAGAAGGTGCTCTTCAAATTGACCAAGAAACCATTGACAGGTTTTGTAAGACCTATGGGGAAAATGGGAACTCAATCACTCCTTCTCAAAATGCTCCCACTACTCCAACAACACAAATAACAATCAAGGACAAAAAATCCTTAACAAGAATCGTGGAGCCACAATGATCGTGTGGTGACCAGCCCAAAAATTTGAATCTAGTTAATCCTACTAACACAAGGTGCTACAAATAACAACAATAATGGAAATAATCAGAGAAATAAAAATTTCTCACCCTCGGTAAACGCTATGGATTTTAATCATCCACAACAACAAGAACAAAAACCTCAAGAAAAAGGAAAATGTTGACCCCAAGCCCTAATCAATATCCCAACCAATTCTAGAACCAAGGGCAAGGGTTTCAAAATTTTAACCACAATAGTCACCAACCTGGAACAAATCAAAGGCCACGAGATTATGATCCGGATCTATACTGCGGTTTCCATAGGGTTCGCGGGCATGATGCAAGAACATGTCGCGATTGTAATAAGTTTCTATAGTGCTTTCCATAGGATCAATGATTTGTTGTTTGTCAAATGTTCATGGAGAAACCCATTGCACCTAGTCAAAACACCTACATGGGACCAGTGTCTCCATAGAACACACTGTTAGGGATCTTCAATGATCCTCTCCCCACATGTCCAAAGGATAGTAGATTAGATCCCAATGGTTCGAATAAAGGTATTGTAATAGGGACTCATGATTGTGAAGCCTCAACTTCATCAAACCCACAGGTGGCACCTCCTTTGGATGGTTGCCAACAAATAAAGATTGTGGGATTGGTAGAGTTAGACATCGAACCCCAAATTAATGTTGCTATAAGAACCAAGGATTATTCTTTGCAGCCAATCTTGATTTATCTAGTTATGTCAGAAAATGCTCATGATACACTAAGCAAGCTAGTAGGGGCTTATGATCTAATCAATGATCTAACCAAGACCTTTTCACACATTTCCTTCTTGGATCTACTGAAGAATTCCCTTGCTCAAAGATTCACGCTGTTATAGGTGCTAGGTTAAGGTCATCTAGTTAACTTCACCCCCACCAAAAACGCAAGTAAATCATATAGACTTTGAGGTTTTCCTCAAGGTCAACCCGAAAGGGACATTGGGTTTATGTTTGTCATAAGTAAAATGCCTACGGATGCTGAAATAACTCATAGAGGTGATTTGGACTTGTTTTAACAAGTTTGGATCTACAATAACTACTTGAAACATGTAATGATTGATGATGGGGAAATAGTTAACATAGTCCCATTCTCTTTTCTTCAAAAGTTAGGATATGGGGAGACCAATTTCTCCTCGATGCAAAACACACTGAGGGGCTATGATAGCCTCAAGGAAACCTCAATCAGAACCATAGTATTATTGGTTACTCTCAAGCCCAAGATGGTACTCACTAATTTTTATATTATAGACCAAGAAAGTAACTATAATATGATCATTGGTCATCCTTGGATCCACCACATGAAGGAAATCCCCTCCACTCTATTCCAGGAATTCAGATTCTTGCATTTAGGGAAAGTATTTTAGCACAAGGTGATCCAAAACCCTTTGATATACATTTGGCCAACTAAAAGAAAAGGCCACGGGTCCACTCTAAATTTGAGCTTCCCACAAATCAGTTAAACAAACCTGCAATCCCGATACTGGAGGAAAAAATAGTTCCTATAATGGAGTTAGAAGTCACGGGTTTGATCAAAGGCATTCTAGAGGTCAAGGATGAAATCTGTTATCATACAAAAAGTGTCACTAGTAACCATAGCAAAAATTGTCAAGCTGTTAGAGAAGGATTTTCTTATTCTCCTCCCTTTGATTCTATGGGTATGGGACATGTCTTGGGACTCGATTCCCTTCCAGTAGATGAGGTTTGCATGGTTGAGGTAACCGAGGTAAAAGGGGGAGGTACAAAGAATGACACAACATCCATATTTTCGAGTAGTTCTTTGGACTCTCCATTTTAATGGAACCAAGAGCCACTTCGGCACTAGGGCAAGCACGATCCTTAATTTTCCCGAAGGTAGAGTCCTACCTTTTTCTTTCAAGTTGAATTTTGAATATACAAACAATGTTGCTAAATATGAGGCTCCTCTATTAGGTATCATTGTCGCTAAGAGGATGGGCATCCTCAATATTAGGGTTTTGGGTGACTCATGTAGCTAGTCACAAATCACTGGTATCCAAAGTATACGACACTAGAGATGAGTATCTACAACTTTACAAAACAGCGGTGGTAGGTCTTACTAAAGGGTTCAATTTCATCTCAAGTGAAGTAGTTCTATGCGAGCATAACCTTCTTATAGATTCTATAGAAAATTATGTTTCACACTTCACCATGAGTAGTGACCTAGAGGATACCAGCTACATGGTTTCAGTTCACACCAAAACCTTAATTCATAAAATGCCAATGACCCCAATGTTAACATACGTAGAAACTGCGAGTCAATCCAATTTCTCAGAATAGGTTAACAATGATGAACCGACTTTAATTCATTTAAATGCCTTGGCAGAGATGCATCTTACCTAACATGAGATAGACCTTTCCTTAATTTGACATTCCTCTTCTTATTTTTGGAATCCCATGATTTAGTATTCTCTAAGAAAGGATCTTGAGATTTATGAGGTGGAAGAAGAAGGGGACTTGGAGTTTCCTCTAGCCCGTTGGAATTCAAGGAATGTAACACCTCTTTAATTGAAGGAGCAATCGATATAAACATCATAACGGAGGAGGAACCAAAGATCTTAAAATTGGGGTCCTCCTTAACTCTAGAGGAAGTAGAAATACATACCCAAATCCTTAAGGAACATAAAAATCCTTCGCATTTAGCTACAAGGAAATGATGGGAATTGCACCACACATTAGAGTTCACTGTCTCGTCACCAAGTGTATGCTAAAGCATTAATCAGAAGTCAAGGCCCATGAAGCCAAAGGTGGCCGTTATGGTAAAAGAAGATGTAATGAAAATTCTCCAGGTAGGATTCATTAAGCCAGTTGATTATTCATAATGGGTATCTAATATTGTCCCCATTCTAAAAAATAATGGAAAGATCCATATCTACATAGAATTCTAGGAAATTAACAAGGCTTTCCCTAAAGATGATTTCTCGTTACCATCCATTGATGTTATCGTTGACGCGATAGCTAGATTTGAGTTTTTGTCTCTCATGGATGGGTTTTTGAGATACAATCAAATCAAAATATCCAAAGAGGATAAAGCTAAAACTACATTTATAACTCCTCTGGGAACATACTTTTATGTTGAAATGCCATTCATCCTTTAAAATGCTAGTGCCTACGTACCAATGAGCAATGACCTACATATTCCATGGTCTTATTCATAATATTGTGGAATTCTATGTAGATGACCTATTGGCCAAGGCCAAGAAGTGTTATAATCACCTGGAGGTGCTTCGCATCATTCTTTCGCGCTTAATTGAGTACATCATCACATTAAACCTAGAGAAGTGTGTATTCGGCATAATATGAGGCAAGCTTCTAGGTTACGTTATTTCGTCATGAGGGATTGATGTTGACCGGAAAAACCCGGTTGTATTAGAAATGGTTCCACCATCAAATGAGTCTAGTATTAGATCTTTTCTTGGGAAACTTGGTGTAATCGAAGGTTCATCCCTAACTTGACCTTTTCTATTCATCCAATCAACAATTTGTTGAAAAAGGATTATAGCATTGATTGGAAGGAAGAATGCAACGATCCCTTTGAGGGAGCTAAATGATTCATGTTGTCCCTCCCACGCTAATTCCGCCTAGATCAGATCACCCTTTCATTTTTTATTCACAAGCTATGGATGTTTCACTAGCCTATATGTTGGCTCAAGAGGATGATAATAAATGAGAACATGCAGTTTACTTCATTAGTCAGACGTTACTTGATTATGAGACATGTTACACATAGGCAGAAAAGGAATGCCTTGCCATAGTTTTTGCAACAAAGCATTTAAGGCATTATATGCTCAATCAAGAAACAAGGGTTATTTTTAAAATAGACCACTTGCAGACATTCCTCATGCAAGGATCCTTGTCTAAAAAGGCCAGTGATTAATAACGTTAATGGGAGAGTTTTAACTAACATTTGTAAATCAAAAATCCGTTAAGGGACAAATCATTGCATAGACTGGTTGGCTGAAAATCCATTGGATGGGGGTGATTTGGTAGATCTGTACTTTCCCGATGAGTGCATGTACTTTTTCAAAACTATGCTCTCTATTTTTCGTATGTTCTTGGTACACCAATATTGTTAACTTCATTACTGATCATACATACCCAAAGGGGGGAAGTCACAACAAAGAAGGCGATTCTGCGTCATAACCGCTAAGTACGTTATTTTTGAACAAGTTCTCTACCGCAGATACTTTAATGGAATGTTGTTGAGATGTGTTGATGTAGAGGAATCAAAAAAGATTCTTTACGAATCACATAGTAGGGTATGTGGAGGTCACTTTGGTGGCCATGCCCACCGCTCGTAGAAAATACATCGATGGGATACTTCTAGCCCGGGATAGAACATGATGCAGTAGAGTTTGTACATAGATGTCACAAATGCCAAAATTTCTCCCATGGGATCCATATACCGGCACAAGCTTTGCATCCAATCACAACCCCATGGCCCTTTTCTACATGGGGCATGGATTTGATAGGGAAGTTTTCTCCCTCATCAACGAATGGCCATAAATTCATAATCACAACCACAAAATACTTTACCAAGTGGGTAGAAGCCATGTCACTTACCACTTGTACCTATTTCAGTAATTGCTAAGTTCATCCCGAACCGGATCAATTATAGGTATGCGGGTGCCATAAGTCATTATTTCTAATAATGACACGTCTTTAAAAAATGACGAGGTGCATAAATTGTGTACAAAGTTCAAAATAATTCATTGCGTGGCTTCTCTCTACTATCCTCAAGCTAATGGACAAGCTGAGGATACCAATAAAACTTTAAAGTCCATTCTCCTAAAAACCATTAAGGAAAACAAACGAGATTTGCATTCAAAGATTTTTCCGGCCTTATGGGCCTACCGAACGTCAATTAGAACACCAATAGGGGCAACCCCATTTTCTTTGGTGTTTAGGGCTAAAGTGGTTTTACCACTCGAGGCAAAGATATCAAGTCTCCATATTTTTCTACAAGGGATCCTGGGAGAAGAGGGTTATTGAGAAGCATGAATCTCTCAGCTAGAAAGTCTTGATGAGGCTAGACTCGACACTACACAACAACATAATGTTTACGCTGACGACAGATGGCTCGGCAATATAACAAAAAGGTTTACGAATGTGAAATATATGAGGGAGACATGGTCTTAAGACTTAACAGCTAGATAGACAAGAAGACTGGTGAGGGAAGAAAATTTAGACCTAGGTGATTAGGTCCAAATCTTGAGTAGTAGAAGACTACAAAAACAAGGTATTTCACTTGTTTACACTAGAAGGTGAAGAGTTTAGAGAATCCGTAAACTATATTCACCTAAAGAGATACTACACATGATCTATCAACATTTTCATATGTACATTATTACATATGCATTGCATTTTCATTTGTTTGTTCATTTTGTAAAAGTTGTGATCAAGGAGCTTATTCTTATAGCAATTCCTAAAAATTCGAAAACATTGACAAAACATTCAAATCATGTCTCTTCAAACCTTCATAGTATCATCAACTATTTCTGAATCATTTATCAATCCAAACAAGATAAGAATTTTTTTGATGGTAACCATACCAAGGCCTGCATACTTGGTTCTACTTTTGGTCTCTTCCTAGGTTAGGTGTCTTTGCCCATGGTCTATTCTAGAAGCTTCATGGTGTCACATCTATCCCATATAAGTAAGTCAAATAAGTAATATCATTCTAAATTTTTTTCCCAAATAAGTCAAATGTAAATCAACAGAAAATTGTATTTCACACATTTCTTTGCCCTACCAACCTTCGGTGTTGAGCTCCGCATCCCTTACTAGTGACGTAGGGTTAGGAAAGGACAGAAATGCCCTTACTCATCTGTTCCTTTTCCTTGCTGATGAGGCCACTCTTCCTACCGATAGCATGGGGAAAGGCATATGGGGTCTCTTTGATAAAATTGAATGTTAGAAAAAGAAGGTCAAATCTTGTGAAATCATAAATCTAAAATAAAGTGAGTTAGATGTCCAAAATTCCAAGAGATTTTAAAGCCCCAAAACTATATTTTTTCAGCCAAGTGGCCATCTATGGATCGGGTCTAGATAAACTACAAATTAATTCACATTCTACACTATGAAGTAGATTGAGTAGGGTAAGGTTGTAGCATCCCAATTTGGTTACTTTTGTCAAACCTTTATCTTTCTCTCATCACTACCATTCAACAATTTTTCATAACTTGTGCCATTTCTAACTCTTGGTGTTGAGCCCTCGCATATTACTAGTTGTGTGGGGTTAGGAGTGGGACAAGTACATCTATTTATCATATAATTTTGTCATACGTTTTGTCAAGACCATATGAAGTATCAAAGATTTCAAAAGAAACTAATTTTAAAATCACATTGTGTTTGCATCATCATTTATCAAACATCATAAAATACAAAGAAAATAAATCATTCTATTATCATTCATATCCATTGCATACATTCAAAAATAATTGAAAAGTAGAATTTCTAAACATCTAGAGTACACATGAGAGATAAGCCAAAAGAGAGTCAACTCAGTTACAATGGAATACTGAACCAAAAATAGATTATGTATATATCATAGTACATCAACTTTATATACAATATCATCATGCACTAGGCATGGTCAAAACACTCATAATGAGCCCGAAAGATACCAAAGAAAATAATCATATGAGAAAAAATGGTCTCAAAAAATAAAGCCCCAATGGCATGTCAATCCCTGTGGGATCCCGAGATGGTGCACAATTACATCTAGGGATCTTGCTATGGCTACAACGGTGGTGAGAATGGATTGATTGGTGTGAGTGCTCAAGGTAGCACCCACTACTCGTAGCCTCACTATGAGAGTAGCTCCACCTCATGGGAATTTAGCAATCTCATATCTAGCTACCTGGGTACGAAGGGAGGTCATTATCTCCCCACTCTCCAAAAAGGAGTAAACACATCATTATTTCATTTGGCGACTAAGGGTTGTCTGAATCCATAGTGAGCTCGGACCGAGTCTTCCTTGAGGGGATAAATAGGGTGTCCATGCACACCCGATGAATGATTTCTCACCACTCATGTGCAAATTTTGTAGAAAGGAACAAAAAAGAGGGATATAATGAGTTAGAAAATCACATAAAAGAAATCAAAAGGAGAATGCTAAGCTAACATACAAAAATCAATAGACAAAATCAGGAAAGGAGTATTAAACATACTCGGGTCTCGGGCATCCATGTGGGTTCGGTGCGTGATCTTGCTAGTATTGCTAGTAGCTATGGAGCCTCATTGAATCAAGAGGCATGATGTTGTCCAATCACAAACTCATCGTCCTCTCTAAGTGTCTCCTCCGAGACCGTATCTCACTCTCTCTCTACGCTCACCTCCTTGTGTGCTACTCTGAGGATCTCTTGAGTGTCATGCCACTCAGGGTCACTCTCCACTCCCTCTAAAGGGGCTGCCCCCTCATCCTCCTCCTCGGAATCCTCTCTAATGAGACTCTCCCTGCATCATTTTTCGTAACCTCCTCGAGAATCGGAGTCCAAATCAATTGGCTCACCATCCTCCCCAGTATGAGTAGGAGTAGCTGCAATCCTAAGTAAAGTTTCTCAAGGGGCACCAATTACTCGTTGAGCCCATACCATATGCTTAATCGTAATAGGAATGCCAAGAGTAACCATTATCCAACCGGTATCTCCTCTAGGACCCTTCGCACCTCTTGAATAGTCCTATAAATAGGAACCACTAGAGGAGGCATGTCAAGGTATGGAAGGCCAAACTACTGAGGTACCTAGTCAAATGGGTGAGCATCTCATCTCCCGAGTTTTGTTAACTAGTGGATGCCTCGAAGGGCATGCCACCACCATCGTAACCTCCTCACCCCATAACCCTGTCATGTCTTGGTAGGGTGTAGCGACCATGTCTGCAGTGGTAAGAGAAGCCACTAGCTAGTGTGGTGTCCGGAGCATTGACATACCTATCCATCTAGCTACCTGAACAACCCTTAGGTGCGATACTATTATGCCCCTACCATAGGGGTGATGTGCTTGTATACCTAGCTCATGACAAGAGTAGGGTGGCTCGATGAGCTTGCTGAATTAAGACTACCCCTGTATAGTTCATGGTAGGTAGTCCCCAAAATATCTACCCCCATGCATTCTTATGGCCATGACCCTATATACGTGTAATTATGGGAGCCCATTAGTATAAGAGTGTATCTCCTCCCTTGTCCCCGAGCAGTCTCGAGGACGGTATACCCGTGATGAATCTGCGAAGGATAGGAATAGGAGCAGTAGTGATAGAACATACCCTCATTCTCTTCTTGAGTCAGATGAGATGGTAGCATCTCCCGGGTAAGTGGCCCACTTTACCATCTTTGTCCTAGACCAATTTGTCTTCAAGGTCAATTACCTCCCAAGGCTGGAGCCCAAAGATGAGGAATACATCCTCTTAGGTGATATTCCACTCACCTTGAACACTTGGAAACCAAAAAGTGTTCTAGTCTACATCCTAATAAGAGAATAAGTCACACGAGAATGTGACTAGCAAGTGTGACATGGGGCACTTGTTCTATCTGCAGATGCCCACTCATTATAGTACATCCATATAATCCGGGTCAATTGATCAAGAATCCCAGGAGTCAATCACACACACACTATCTCTCTCTCTCTTCTCTAGCGTATGTACTCCTTTTGCATTCACTAAAACATCGAGAAGAGAACAAGTTAGTAAATTACATCACATGATAAGCTCATCAAAAACATAGAAAATATTGAAAGTGCAAAAAAATCAGGTTAAGGTACATTTTTAACATTACTTTGAACCACCGGCCTAACAAGCGGTGGTCCCTTGATCACCACCTGGTCTTGGGTGGCGTTCACGATCCAATTTCCAACAATGTGCCCTTAACCCTAAAAATGCTCAAAATGACAAAAATGACCTTTTTGACCAAATGAAAGAATTCCCTATGGGCATCCCCCTAAGGATTCATTTGAGATGATAAAATTTAAAAATGTCCCCCTAAGTGAACTTTTATACATTTTAACATCTAGGGCACAAAAAGAAAAAAGAGGAAATAACTAACGCGAGAACGCGCCGGTCGATCTCCCACTCGTAGAGGCATGATCAATATCTCGCAGCGAGTTATTTTGGTTGTATTCACATCGAAATGGTAAATGTGGGTCAAGAGCTCCAAATTCACCAAATCAACAATGCATCAATGAATTTAAAAATGAGTTTGTTTCGATATGTATATATTATTTTAAACTCATTTTGAGTGAATGTGTTTACAAGGCCGGAGTGTTGTCATAGGTATATTTCTACATCCTCACACAAATGGTAGGTCCTCTTGTTGTAATTGGTTTAATGTTTATTTTTCGCTTGATTCTCTTCTTAAGTTATTGGAATCGAGAGCTTGGATGGTGATGTTTTGATACATGGACGTGTCAGGTATAGCTTCTAACTCCACATTTTAGGAATGACATACTCAGACTCTATGTTTTACACCTTTTTATGCCTAAAATGCTTCACTGAGTGGGCAATATGTATGGACCCAAAATTGCATGTGATACATTTTCAAGAAAAATGTTAAAAGAATCCCCAATGATGATTCAAAATACTTTCAAGAAGGTTTTCAAGCTCCAAAACTCATTCACAGTGTATATTTGTAGCTCAAATGGCCTTACTTAACTTTTCCATGCATTTTTCCATCTCCCCACCTCTTTCTGTGCTTGTTTTGGCCTTGGTTCAGGACAGCTGCGCTGCGCTACCAAGGCGACAGGTTCGCAAACCACCATCTTGTAAAGGGAAACCATCCTACCAAATTTTTCCAAAATCTTCATGTGTGTTTCGACATGCGACGATTCACTTAAGTTTTCTTTTAGAACGCATTCGTGAACCAAATTGGATAAAAATAGTTTTGTTTGCTTAGTTCTCATTACTCCTATTTTAAATAAGATTTAAGTAGTTGGAACTTCCTCTTCTTGCCTTGTGAATGAAGTAACCTCCTAGCCTCCATTCTTATATATTCCATGCTTGTACTCAAGCAAAGGGCATAAGAATTTGGTGTATCTTGTATTGTTTTGTTGCCATAATCTCGTTAGGAATTCCATAGCTAATCTCGGATCTCTTGTGTTATCTCTCTTCTACTTGTATTGCATCCATATTGCTTTCAAGCTGCCATTGCTCAAGCACTATCTTGTTGTGTTTTTTTCTTATATTCCCAATCCCTTGGACTCACATGAACACTCAGAGAAAGAAAGGAAAGAAATGAGGGGATAGAGATCGATACTCTTTGGATTTGCCAAGGTTATCTCTCTTCTAGGTCGGAGCTATGTATTTGTTTTATTTGTTTATCAAATTGTCAATTATGAATTGTTAATTTCAATTGCATATCGGATAGAGTATCTAGAAACAATTCATTCTAATTAGCTAGATAATCTCAAATAGATCAAATCAATAGGATTTTTCTCTTCAATATTACCAGGGAAGCTATCAGAACAATAGCTTTGTTAGGTTTATGATTTTTTCTTCACTTACGAGGTAGGGTTGGGAGGATTTTGATTGAATTAGAATATATTTTTAGATTTCGATTCATACATCGCACGAACAATTAGCTACATTTGGCTTATTTGTATTTAATTTTTTTATTAGATTAGATGCATTTTCTGAAAAGTTAGAAAAGAGGAAAAATGTTTACTTTCGATAGATTAGCTTGTTTTATTGATTTGGTCTAATATATTGAGAAAACACCAAAAACATATATTAGATTTCCTTTAACAGATAGTTTATTTACTGAAAACAAATCCATTCATCTTACATGACCATCAACAGTCCACAACAACAAAATACTTACAGTTGTGATCCCCTAGTCTGACAACCCAATGGGCTAAAGCTAATAACTGACATTGACACAAGTTTGCATTTAACAGTCTTACGCACACCTGTAACATATGCTGAGAAAATAAGAAAGTTGGATAGATTGAATATTGCTGCTAATCAAACCCATGACTTTTGGACTGCTCCTAAAAATAGGGTTTGATTGCATGCATGACCATATAAGGGCCTCAACCTCAACAAGTCTTTGGTTGTGATCCACAGGTCCCACAACCCAACGAGCCTGCTAGTCAGCTATATATTGACACTAGATTACCCACATTGGTATTCATATCTTCACCACTTCCACCCGATATTATTACACAACTTTCATTATTGAATATAGCAATCGATCAAGGCTAATAATTTTTGGCCAAGACCAAGAAATCACCCATAGTCCCTGCTACACTACACCTCGTGTCTTCACTTCCATGACCTTGTCTGGAAACCCATACGAGGCACCTACAAGTTACTTTCCACGTATTCCGCAACCAGTCAATATAATATCAAAGTAGAACTAGGCATTGATTAGATTCTTTGTGTAGCTATCATAACAAACCATACCATCACACCCCTTTAGATTAGGAGAGCATTCTTTGCATTAGATTCACAGATTCGAGTATTGCGTGTCGAAGACATAAGGTTTCCCAATTAGCTTGATCGCCACCATCACTTTCACTTCCATTTCAATTCCACACTATTTATCTCAAGCATGA